>NW_004624733.1:41415358-41588707 GCF_000247695.1 Heterocephalus glaber | reverse complement strand
AAAAAAAAAAAAAAAAGTGTATCACAACACCTCCTCCTGCACTGGGTGCTTCTTACAATGTTTAAAAGGAAGTTTTAGGTGTAAGTTTAACTTGAATTAATGTAATTGAAGAGGTGGAAGACTTTTTTGTATGCTTATTGGATAGCTGTATTTCTTCCTTTGCTAAATATTTGTTGTAACGTTTGTCTTTTTTCCTTTGAACATTTTAACTCTTTCCTGGTAATAAGGAAACTATTTTAACATATCAAAGATAATAATCTTTTGTCTTTCAGATATATTGCAAAATATGTTTCAGTTTGTCAGTTGATTTCAGTTTTGCTTAATCTTTTTTTAAAATTTGGGATCTTTTCCTTCATGTCATCTCTTCCTGCTGTCATATCCCAGAAAGTTTTTCTGTATTCACAGTGCCATGGATATTTTTGCTAGTGCTTCTAAGGTTTAATTTTTTACACTTAAATATTTAAATTTGAACTCTCCGTGCTTCACCTTTCCTAATAGTCAATGTCGCTCCTTTCTGAATAGGTAGAAAGTAGCTCAAAATGTCATGAATGTTTAAGACGTCATAGAAATGACCACTGGGCTACCTTAGATGACAACCCTCATCAAATTAGTGTATACAATCAGCATGCTTTCCACCAGAATCGTGATGGCATATTTCGGGAATTTGATCCCAAATTTCATCTAGGGGAATATAATAACAGACAAGAAAATTTTAGAAAGGACTTAGGATATTAGATATTAAAATATATTACGAAGGGCCAGGGATTTAGCTCAGTGGTGCTACTGCCTGCCTCGCAAGTGCAAGGTCCCGAGTTCGATCCCCGGTACCAAAAAAAAAAATTATTAAGTTATAGTAGTGAAAATGAAACCAGGTTGTTACCAGTACAGGAACAAACCAACCAATGAAATAACAGAGGTTTCTGAAACAGACTCAAGCATAAAAAATAATTTAGCACACACAAGACCCTGGTTTGAATTCCTAGCACTAAAATTTGTAAAACAACAGTAATTTAGGGAATGAAATGTAGCTCAGTGGTAGAGTACATGTTTAGCTTGCACAAACTCAACCCCCAACACCAGTGATAATAGCAACAATAATAATTTAGCACATCATGTCATTATAGTGAAATATTTCAGATCAGTGGGAAAATGAAAGACGAATTTGACTACTTAATCTTAGGAGTTATATTGACAAATTTTGTAATGTTGAGCACCATCCTTATAATTCCAGAATACTACTTAGACATCGTGTACTGTATATGATATTTACATTGAATTTGCTAATGTTTTCTTTGGAACATTTCATACCAGCACCAGCAAATGACAGGGTTTTTTTGTTTTGTTTTGTTTTTTGGTACTGGGGATCGAACTCGGGTCCTTGCACTTGAGGGGCAGGTGGCAGAACCATGAGCTAAACCCCTGGCCCACAAATGACAGTTTTTGAACAAATATCATGTGCCAGAGACTTTGCTAAGTACGGTGCATAGCTCACCTCCTTTGAGTCTCACAGAACGTAGGTACTGTATTGCCTTTTACACGTGGAGTCCATTAGGGTTGGGATCCAGAATGTCCCCCAAAGGCTCACTGTGTTGAAGGCTTGGTTCCTGATGGGCCTTTGGAAAGTGATTGGGTAGTGAGGCTCTAAAGTCACCATAATTTGGTGGCATTATTGGAAAGTGATGGAAACAGGAGGACCTAGTCAAAGGTCACGAGGGCGTGATCTTGGGGACTACATCTGGTCCCTGGCCCCCTCCCTTCTGGTTCTCACATACCCTCTGCTTCCTGACTGCCAGAGGATGAGCACCTTTCCTCTGCCGTGCCCTCTCACGAAGTAAGAGTAGTGGAGCCAGCCAACCATGGACTGAAACCTCTGAAACCATGAGCCAAAATAATAAACCTTTCCTCCTCTAAGTTGCTTATGTCAGGTATTTTGTCATAGCAACAGGAAGCTGTTGAATCAGATAGAAATGTTAAGTGTAAAAGTATAAAACTGAGAAAAACCCATAGGAGAAACTCCTCATAATCTCAATAGCCCAAAACATGATTCATTACAAAATCTGATAAGTTGCAATTAATCCAGTGTTTGCTCTAACCAGAGTGAGGAGATAAGCTGTATACTGTTCTGGAAAAACATTTGCAAATCACCACTCCAACAAAGGATTTATACCCAGAATGTGTAAAGACCTCTCCAGCTCAACAACAACAAAACTCTTAATTTTAAAATGGGTAAAATCACTTCACCAAAGAAGACATATAGATAGCAAATAATGATAAGATTTCTGCATCATTAGTTATCAGAAAAATGCAATTAAAATACAAGCGGGAAGATGACGAAGAGATGGAGGGAGGCCAAAGAATGGAGAGGAAAAGGGGATGAAAGATGTGAAGTGCGTGCACCAGCTCCCCACAGGAGTGTAATTGTTATGTGCTGCAAACGTGGACTAGTAAAAACTAAAATCTGAAAGAAAAAACACAGCGACATTCTACTACATACCTATTACAATAGCTTAAAACAAAAAACTACCAACAATGCCAAATGTGGATGAGGGTGAAGAACAAGTGGAACTCTCACGCATTGCGGGTGAGAATTTAGAAAGTTCCAACCATGCTAGAAAGTTTGGCAGTTTCTTAGAAAGGTAAAGAAATTCTTAGCAGGTGATCCAGCAGCCCTACTCCTGGGCATCCAGCCTAGTGAGACAAAAACTTACGCTCATGCAAAAACCTATACATAAATACTTATCAGTAACGTTGTTGAAAAATCACCCCAAACTGGAAAAACACCACACACCTCTCAGTGAAGGAATGCATAAACCACAGTTGAACATCCATGCCGTAGAGTATAACTCAATCACAAAAGGAATACACTGTTAACGTGTGCATCACCCTGGGGTGAATCCTAAGTGTAGTACGTGGAGGGAAAGCAGCCGGCTTCACAGGTCGCATGCAGTACGCTGCCCTTTATGTGACATTATGGGAAGGTGTGACTGCAGGGATGAGGACAGATGGGGTGGGTGGGAAGTAGGGGCGGAGCGATGCAGGACTGCAGAAGAATTCCCCCAAGGGTCTCCGGGCTCGGTCGGATTTGCCCTTATCTTGTAAGTAACGGCAGTAACAAGAATCCACGCTTGTTTAAAAACTCATAGAATTGTATGTGAAGGAGGAGGAGGCCGGGTCGGGGGAGAAGAGACCCGGAAGAGGAGGAGAACTGATTACTCTTTCGAGCTCTGGCCAGGATCTAGACAGAGAGACAGGTGGCCACAACCACCCTGCAGAGGAGGGGACTTTGGACGTGGTCTAAGCGTCCCCAAGGCACTCGAGCTCCGGCTCCCTGTGATGTGGGGTTCGCTTGCCGTCCTGAACCAAGTGGCGTGCAGTAAATGCTTTCACGGGGCAGCGCTTCCGCCTCTGTGGGCCTCAGGAAGGCGCTGTAGGTGGGGTGAGGCGAGGAGCAGGCTTCCTCCCGCCTACGGCCTCGGGCCACACAGCTCTCGGCTCCACAGACCACACGGGGGCACAAGCTGCTTCGGATCTTCCGGGGCAACAGCGCGGCGGCGGCCTAGGGTGCTGCAAACAGCAGCCGGGAGGGAGGGAGAGAGGCCGGCGGACGGTGGGAGGCCTCCGCGTGGGGCTCCTCCTCCTCGGCTTGGAAAGCAGGGCTGGGGGCAGAAGAGCCGTGGGGCTCCCCGACTGGGTTCCGCTGAGCTCTTGGGGGACAGACCCTTCCCCGCGAGGGGCTGCGGGGTCCGCACGCTAGGTCTCGGGCTGCCGGGGCCTCGCAGACACCTTCTATTTAAAGAACAGCTTCCGACGGAGAGCGGGGCTTCCGGAAGGTTCCCTTGAGAGTCGGCGGAAGCGGAAGTGAGCTGGTGCTCCCCAGTGCCGCGCTCTCCTCCTGGGGAGGCCTCACTCCGGAAAGTTGCTTTGGATGTGCTTCATTTGAAGTCCTGTGGAAAGGGGGTGATCTTTAAAAATGTTCCCATCACTGTTTGCAAAGTCTGTTTGCGCAAATAAGTCAAAGGCGATTTTCTTCGTGGGGCGACTGGAGAAGGGACCTTGCGGCACAGCTGTGCGCCGGGCATCCCAAGCGCACCTCTCCGCCTCTCCTCCACCGGCTCTTGTCTCACCTTTCTGACCTTGCTCAAGGGCGGGGGGAACACGGGGCCCGGCTTGGGGCTCGGCCCCTGTTGAGGCTCAGCTGGATGTTGCCAAGGGTCAGGCCAGTCGGTTGGGGATGCAGGGAAGGGAAACTGAGGCACGAGCCAGCGGGGCCGCCTCAGACATCCGGTAGGTTTCCTTCATCACTGGCACCAGGCTGGGTTCATGGGCCCCCGAGACCCAGGTAGGCAGTGCACAATCTTAAAGCCAAAAACCAGCGGGCAGAATCTGTGGTCACTCCAAATGCTGAGTCTATCAGCCCCGTGTTGCAGGTTACAGGCTCACAACAGGCTACAGAAGCAGATTTGAATCCTGTTTCTGTAATCACGGCTGCTGTGGGCCTTTCTCTGTTACCCACTAAGACACCAAGGCAACAGCGGTAAAGGCAGCTCTGCCCCTCGCCTCCTGAACCTCTTTTTCGTGTGGTTTGGGGTCCAGGCTGACCTCACAGACAAGCGCCTCATGTCACCTGCACTCAGAGAGCCCTGTTGCGTAGCATAGTGCTCTGCTCTCACCACCTTAAAATTCTTAATAGTTTTCAAACGAGGGGCCCCATGTTTTCACTGTGCAGTGGATCCTGCAATTTATGTCCCCTCCCTTAAGCCAACCCCATCTAGTTTTAGATGGGAATTGTTGTCATTTCATGTTTATTTTTATGGTATCTTAAATGTAGAAATGCATTTGTACATGTAATTGCACAACTAAGATTTAAGCAATCATTTGAGCTTCCCCGGAGTCTGCTGCCAGTCTAAGTGTGGGAGGGTGTGGTCAGGCAACACACAACTTTTTTCCCCAAACTGCACATGTTGCATGGTGGGGGGGGGTCCCCGAAATGTGAAAGGGTTTGTCATGGAGCTGCAGGGCAGTGCGCTGTGCTCACATAGTCTTTCCCTGAGGATTCAGACTCACTACAGTGTCATTTCCCAAGGCCCACGCTGACCACAGGGAGATTGGCATGGCAAGGCGCCTGCCCCGAGGACACCTGTCTCCTGAAGCGCTCCTCGGACATAGTGAGAAATACACAGCCTTCCACCAGCACGAGTACCAGCCCCCTCGAGCTGTGGCAGGGTTACATCTCAATAAGCCCAGCGTAAGTAAAATACACTCGGTCCACCTAAGCAGAGAACAGCCTAGCTTAGCAACAGGGCGCTGGTGTCGGGCGTGTGCAGACCCTTGTGGTCATGGGCTGACCCCTGGTGTCCCCACTGAGGATCAGTCACACATCCTTAGCCCTGGAGAAGACCAACTCAAAGTCAAAGTGTAGTTTCTCCTGAATGTGTCACCTCCAGACCCTTGTAAATTAAAAAATTATCAAATCAAAGTTGTATAAGCTCGGGACCATCTGCTCCTGCATATAGAAAACTAAAACAACAGTTTCTTGAAACAACACACTGTCTACATGCTATATATTCTGCTTTCTACTCTATTTCGTTTGTTAAAATACTGGTGGCAGCACACAAAGTTGATTTCACAACTCATTGCCCTGAGTTTTTCATGTGCTTCTCTCGTGGAAGAGATGGATACATAAGTGAGTAAATGGTGTTTGAGAAGCACCTAGATTTCCAGAGGAAGCTGTATTTGCTCAGGGTGTTGAAGGGTGAGGAGCCTACAGTGGAGAAGCTGGCAGTGGTAACCAGCTGAGGTAGAGACAGGAGCACCATTCTGACTTGGGGTAGGAGACCCCGGAGCTGGGGATTGGGCCGAGGTCCTGGAAAGGCAGGCCAGCCCATGGCGAGAGCATCGAGGGCCAGGCAAGATGCTTGTTCGTTCTTCTGTTTGCCAGGGGAAGTTTGTGTTTTTCACCAGCTTTATTTGAAGTATAATTTCTATACCATAAAGTTCATCCATTGTAAATGTACAGTTCTATGATTTTTAGTAAATGTATGCAGTTGTGCAGCCGTAACCTGGTTTTGGACATTCCCCTCAGCCCTCACCATTCCCTTGGGCCCACTCCAGTCCATCCCTGTCCTCCCTCCAGCCCGGGCCACCAGAGCTTTGTGTCGCTTGGTATTTGTCCTCTCTAGAGACGTCAGACTCACGGACTCTCTCAGTCCTTGGTCCTTTGTGTCTGGCTTCTCTCAGGCAGCATCACGTTCCTGAGGTTCACGCATGTCCAGCACCTAGTGGCGGCTGAAGTGTTCGCTGTCCCACATTTGCCAGTCGGCAGACATCTGGAGCATTTCCAGGTTGTGACTATTATGGGTAATGCTTCTGTGAAGATTTGCATCCAAGTCCCCGTGTGGATGCATGCTTGCTGCCTTCAAAGTGGCAGCACCTACTTTACATTCCCACCTTGGGCTCTGCTGAAGGATCTGAGCAAAGGAGAGATGAGATGAGCTTTGCTTCTCAGAAGACGCCTCCAGCCTCTCGGTGGCATGGGGTAGCTGAGTCTTGTGGCTGTGTCTGGATGTCCGTGTCGTGTGCCCCCCCCAAAGCCTCTTGCAGTCTAACGTAGCTAAATCTGGAATGTGTGATGCTAGGATTAAGGGCGTGTTTCCTAAACCACTGTGCATAAGTGATTGGTTTGGCACTGCCCTAATCCCGGTAGTTTTTTTATCTGGATGGGATAAAAGGGATAGAAAGACGCTTTTAAGGTCCCCTTGTTGCTTATGCTACCATGTGCCCGCCCTGTTGTCTCTCCTCTGGAATGCCTGTTTGCCATCCCTGCCCTGGAGCCAGTCGATTATGGGCTGAAACCTCTACAAACTCTGAGCTAAGTAAACCCTTTCCCCTTTAACTTTGGGTGGCAAGTATTTTGTCTTAGCATCTAGAGAAAAGTAACTAAGACAGTGGGAGAGAATGAGAGGAAAGGCCAAGGCCAGAGGGAGAAGCTGGCCTGGAGTAAAGCTGTGGCCACAGTAGATAGAAAGAGCCTGAATCTAAAGACACATCGGACGGGGCCGGAGTTAAGAGGGCTCCGCAAGCCAGCCCACTCCTGGGGTCGCTGGGCTGGGGTGCAGCCTGGGTATGGAGAGGCTTGAGAGAGAACCACTGCTCTAACTTCTCAAACCCAGGAACACCTGGGAAGCCTCACAGACTGCAACATGCCCGGGGCTCACCCAGAGCTGTTGGTATCATTGCTCGGGGGAGCCCCGGCCCCAGCAGTGGTAAAGTCCGGTTCTGACCAGACTCAATTCTGAGCAGATGCCTTTAATCCCGCATTTCCTACAACAGGGTTCTGGGTTCTCTTGCCATTTCAGAAGTGGACCCTTTCCTCTCAAATGCACGGATCATTTTCCTAAGCATTTTATAGTACATGTTAAAAAAACAGCCAGATTCCACTGCACATGTTCTAGAAATCCAGCTGGTTTACAGAAAATATTTACAAATACGGATACAGAAGGAATTGAAAGATATCTGTGGGTAAGGAACCAGCCTGTGAGTTGTGTTTCGTCCTCTGTGGTCTCCACAGCACGTGTGTACATAAACGTGGATCAGACCCACGGTGAACTGTGCATCTACAGGGAAAACAGTCTCTTTCCCCGGACCCCAGACTACATAGGAAAGCTCATTTATGCATACTTTTCTTGCCCAAATATTTTCAGATAGCAAATTAAATAAACAGAATGATGGCTTATCCCTCCCCCTCCAGGTGTTTGGCGTTTGTACATTCCTGCCGACGAACTCCAGGACCTCCTAACGCTTGCTGCAGTAACTTGAGGAGGAGGCCAGAGCTGTACTCCATGTTTTATTTTAAAAGCAAAGCAGGACTGTTTTACCAAGGGCCCTGGTGTCCTAAACTCCTCTAGGTGCTGTCTCCATCCTGCACCCCAAACCCTTAATTCTCTGGTCTGAGCTGCAGCAGATGGTCTCAGGATATGGACAGGTACCCCTGCGTGTCTTTGGCCCCTGGTCCTCTGCCAGGGCATTAAGACACATTGGTCGAGACTTTTTGAGACCTAACCAGCAGCTCCACCTGCCCTCAAGTTTACTTGCCGCAGCAATCGTAAGCCCGTGTCCAGCGGTCACACCAGGCTCCTCTCTAGGCCCTGCAGCTCCTCGGCTAAGGCTGAGCTCACTGTTGCAGCTTCCCTGGGCTCCAGTCTCCAGATGCCGCTGGGATTGGCTCAGCTTCTTGACCTCTGCATCATGGCTGATAAAAATTGGGAAGAAGGTGGACAGGGGCTGATGGAGACAAAGGGATGGTCACGGGGCAGATGCGGGGAAGGCGGCCTGGAGATCCAGGTAGACAGTGTGCGTCTCAGCGGCTGGGATCCGAGAACCCACCAAGTCCAGGGCAGCTCTCAGAGGCTGAGTTGGCCCCGGTAGGTCCCTCGTCCTGCTAAGCAGGAAACAGAGGGGGCCCAGGCACACAGGCTCACAAGGCACAGTGAGCCAGCAGCCAGGCCCTGCCCCTCAGTCCTCGCCCATCTGCTGGGAGCCACCCAGGCGAGGGTGGAGCCTGCAGGGCCTGCCGCTCCCTGGGCCCCAGGCTTAGCTCTTCACCTGCATCCCCTCCCTGGTCCTCAGAAAATCAGAAGCTGGTGACGGCAGCCCTTTGAATCTGCGGGTTCTGCATCTGTGGAGTCAACCAACTGCAGACCAGAAGTGCTTGGGGGAACTGCACCTGTACTGAACGCATGCAGAGTTATTTTTCTAGTTGTGTTCCCTAAACCACACTGTACGCAGCCTCCGATTTTGGTATCCATGAGTCCTGGAGCTAACGAGGGATGACAGTATGATCAGACGCCACCCTGGCCTCCTCCTACCAGGAACTGGATAAAGATCACAGAGGTAGACGGAGGGCAGGATGCTGAGAGTATTAGGCAGGATGCTGAGAGTATTACACGTGGAGACAGACTGTCCTGGGTTCAGGTTCCTGTCCCACCGTTTCACTGCCTTACGACATCAGCAGGCAGGGGGTCTCCACCTGGCTCCGAAGTGCCCTGGGCCGCGCGGTCAGACGACCCCGTTCTAAACCCTCTACCACGGTGCAGCCTTGGCCCCAGGCATAGCCGCTCTGACCTTGAGCCTCTTGTTTGGCAAAGTGGGTTTTTTATCAGGATTTTCTATTCCCTCAGGTTTTTATTGTCAGGATTGGGTGCCGGGAGCGCAGCGGTGTCCACACCATGAGCCCCGGTCGGGAGCGCAGCGGTGTCCACACCATGAGCCCCGGTCGGCCAGCTCAGCTGTCAGTTCCACGACCCAGGCAGGAGGGTGGGGAAGGAGCAGAGCTATCTCTGGGGCCCGCCCTCTCAGCTTATCAGGGAGGAAGTTGCAGTTACCCTGTAAGACAGACAGGGCTGGTCCTCCATCCTGGTGCTTTGTTCCGAGGCGGCCTGGGGGGCCCTGGATTATGGGACCTTTCAGGGGAAGCCAGCGGGGTGTTTCCTCGAGACTGCTACCGGATTTGGTGCACTGTGCTCTGAAACACAGCCTCCCACCCGCTCTGGCCTTGCCCAGCCTCTCGGCCCACCGTGCAACTCTGGCTCACCCACTCTCCACCCCCTCTGCCTCTCGGTCCCGCCCACCACCTCCACCTGGAACGTGCAGCGGCCTCCTGCCCCATCTCCTCTCTGGGCGCTGCCAACACAGCTCAACGCCAGCCGCCTGCACTGGGGACTTCGGATCCCCTCCCTTGCCGGGCTGGTGCCCGACCTTTACAGGACGTTTCCCTCCTCACTCAGGCTGACTTCGACCACTGCCTGCCCTCCTGGTGAGCCCAGGGCATGCACTGTGCCACAGTTAAGATGTCACCAGCTCTGCGCCATGTGTCTGGGTGCCCAGGCTTTCTGTGCTGTACTCGCACACTGTGATGCTGCGACAGACTCCCCGTTGCTCTGTGAAGTCATCCGGGCCACGCCGCCCTGTGATTGCTAATACCGTAATGGCAGTCGGCAGGCTCCATGCTCACTCTGTGAGGAGCGTGGTTCACGGTCAGATTTATTTCTGGGTGACAGGGCCAGGAAGGCGTGGGGGTTGGGGGTGCCTTCCCGGGGCCGCCTTCCCGGGGCCTCCGCCACAACGTAGCAGCAAGCAGACCCGGCCCTGCCGCGCTTCCCCACCTTGCTGCCCTGCAGCTGCAGCACCACCCTCCCAAGCTTGTCCTGTGTGCCGACTCTACAACTGCCAAGGAACGCCAGGCGACGGGTCCTGTTGTTACCCAGTGTTACAGTTGGGGAAACTGAGTCTTTGAGAGTTGGGGGAGTCTTCTGAGGTCCCACGGCAGAGCCAGGGCTGGATCCCCAGTGTGGCAGCTGCCGTGAGCCCGGGCTGAATCGGGCTGAGTCTTCCTGGTTCCCAGCCTTGGTCTCCGCACTCTGCCCACCTTGCCGAGTTGGAGGTTGAGAGCCTGAGTCACCACATGGGCCTGAAGATCACCCAGGCCCTGTGGAGAAAGCCTCTCTGCCAGACTCGACGTCCGCAGATGACAAAGTCAGAGGAGACCTGGCTGAGGAGGTCCCCGTGACGAGTGACCCCTACCCGCTTACCTTTCTGCTTCGTCTGGCGACAGAGAGGAGGAGGAGTCCAGCCTGCACCTCCCCAGGTCAGGGTTCCAGAGGCAGACGGGTTTCTTTATTAGCTGCCACAGAGATTTCACTGTGACCCTGAAGGCGTTTCCCTGGAGGCAGATCTCCAGGAGCCAGGAATAAGCACAAAGCTTACTGCTCACCCGCTGGGCAAACAGCATCTGCATCCGGAGCTGCATGGAGCCAGGAGCTGGCCTGGCTCGGCGCCGGCCTCCTCCCTCCCCCGCACCAGAGGTTTCTGGGAAACTCGGGGTCGGCGGCAGCCAGCAGCTGGGGTCACTGTGGGGGTGCAGTCGGGCATATGGCCCAGCGTGGGTGGCCGCCTCTCTGGGAGAGGCAGAAGCCTCCACATCAGACCTCCTGGAATCTCACCTTTCAAAAGCTCCAACTCTGGGCCCTGAGAAAATTATACCCCTCGGCCCTGCCACTTGCCACCCCCGCCTCAGCTTCCTCGGCTGTGTGTCACCCAGCCTCTGGTGGGGCCCGGTGAGGGTCCGGTGGCTCTCTCCTGCCCCGCTTCCCTTCCTCAGAGGCACAGTCCTTCCACCGCAGATGGCCCCCCCAGGTACCCGCCAGGCCCCGCAGTTGTCCCCAGAGGGTGGCTTGTCCCTGCTGGCTCAGCAGACCCCGCCGTGGCGAGGCTGGGTGAAGGTCAGAAGGAGAACGGGGTTCAGCCCCTGAGATCCCTGTGCCACAGACACACGGGCCAAGGGGCAGGACCCGGGCGTGAGTCCAGGCTGGGTGTTTCGCCCTCCTCCACTGCCCCGTGGGAGAAGGGGTGGCTGCAGGCCCATGAGGCCCAGGGAGGCTGCCAAGCCCACAGAGCCCACAGCTCCTGCAGAGTGGCCTCGGTGCATTCTGCAACCTGAGCGCCCGGAGTGCGCTGACTGGACAGTTCGGAGCTGCCGGGGTCTCCTGAGTCTCAGGGCTGCAGCACCACAGCCCGTGCTCTGACCGGTCTGGGAGCAAGGCGTGGCGGGCCGGGGAGGCCGATCCTGTCCCTGCACATGGCCCTTCCCTCTGTGCGTCCTGCCTCCTGAAAACACCAGTCCTGTTGGGTTAGGGCCGCCTTCATGAGCTCATCTCAACTCAACCACCTCTCTAACAGCTGTCTTGAAAACGGTCCCCTCTGAGGTACTGGGGTCAGGACCTCGTAAGGATGGGCTGGGGTGGGGTACAGTTCAGCCCACAACAAAGGGTTAGGAGGGAGAGTTGGTACAATGAAAAGTAAATATGTGGTCTCTATCAGTTCCTGGCCCTGGCTTCTGAAATGCTTGGATCTCCAGCTTGCTGAGGGTTTTGTATGCTGATGAGATGTCTGGTGTTGAAAGGCCCCAGACAGCTTGGGGAGGGCAGGGTCACAGGGGGCCTTTCCGCCCACCCTCCAGCCCTGGGAAGGTGGAGGGGCTGCAGGCTGTTGGGGCACCTGTGGGAGCCTCTGTGATGAAACCCACAGAAACCCTAACTGTGGGGCTCGGGCACCAGCAGGTCCCGTGGGGGAGGCCAGCGCCCAGCCTGTGAGGACGAAGTCCCTGCGCCCGGGGCCCACAGCTCTAGACCTTGCTCTAGCTCCTCATCCGTATCCTTTGCAGTAAACTGGTGAATTCAAAGGACGTGTTTTCCTGAGAGCCAGCGAATTATCACACCTGAGGCGGGGCTCATGGGAACTGATTTATTGCCAGTTGGCTGGGACTCCGGCTGCTGTCTACCTGAGGGCAGCCTTGTGGAGCTGACCCATCGGCCTGTGGTGTCTACACTAACTCTGGAGTTAGTGCCAGGACTGAGCTGCAGGAGCCCAGCTGGTCCTGGAGAGCTGGACAGATGGGTGGAAACAAACAGCACACCTTTGGTGTCAGGGGACCTCTCAGAGTGAAAACCCCGTCTGGCTTGTGCTGTGGCGGCCTTAGCAGCCTCGAGCCCTGGGATTGAGGGGGGCGATGGCTGGGAGAGCTATCAGATGAAGGGGGCTCCGGGGGTGTCCAAGGGGCTACCAAAGAGCTGGAGTAGGAGCCGCATGCAGGATGGTGTTGGTGGAGCGGGAGTGAGCTGCCCAGGCATCTGGGCTGTACCAGTGGGGAGTCTCAGGCCCTTAATGTGGTGCACATCTGCAGTCCTAGGACCCCAGGAGGCTGAGGCAGAAGATCACAGGTTCAAGCCCAACCTGGGCAGTGTAGTGACTTAGCAAGAACCTGTCTCTAAGTTAAAGAATAAAATGCAAACAAAAAGAGGGCTGGGGATGTCGCCCAGTGTGAAGGCCCTGGGTTCAGCCCTGGGTTCCATTCATGGGCTCTGGGGACCAGGGCATGGACGTCTCTGGGCTCGCTATGCAGCCAACTGGAGTGTTTTCTGGAGCCTCATGGTGACTGGCATCCTCCCGAGCCCCTGAGGGCCAGGCTCCTGCTCTCGGGACAGGCTCTCCTGTAGTAGCTCTGACCAGGCCTGCCCTGCACGTAGCTCTCAGGACACACGTAGCATGTGCACTGCATGTTACACACGTGGCAAGCCTGGGGACTCCCTTCTTACGCCCCCTCAGCAGCCCCAGCTCCCCACTGACCCTCCAGAGACTGGCCGCTCACCGTCCATTCAGCAGCTGGGCCTGCTGCCGGGCGTCCTGTCTCTTGCTTCCGCCCAGAGACCTGGCTCACCTTCTGGGCCCATTCCAGTGTCAGTCCCCGTGACAGCCCGGCTGTGCCCCTGCAGCACGCTGCTGGCCTGGATGCCTCATGCTGGGGCATCACTTGACACTTGGGGGTGGTGCCTGGCTCCCCAGGAAGGACGTGCTTGCTGCTCTGTACCCACCGTGCCAAGCAGACATCGGGCACAGTGCCAGTGAATATTCGCAGACCTGGATTTCAAGGCCTGGGATGTCACACACCCAGGAAGGGCAAATAGTGCTGAATCCACCCAACATTCTTTGCTCTCATTTCACGTGAAGACCCTGTTTCCCCAGCTGCTGCTGAGAGTGTCGCCCTGGCTTGTCTCAGACTCCTGTCTGGTGATCAGGAGCAAATCCACTCTGCACACTCACACTCGAGGGTGCTTGTCACGTGTGTGCACACTCACACAGACCTTCCCCACTGAGGACAACGATGAGCCAGGCCGTCAACAGACACGGGGACGGGTCACGTTCTCCTGCTGTTCCCCTCCCTCTTCTTCCCAGTCCCCTTTTTCCTGTCAGGGGCCTGTGAGCCCCGGATAGAATTGTACAACTCGTGCCGGCCACAGCCTCGGGAGACGAGAGCCGGTCCAGAGCTCCTGGGCTCGTGGGCAGCATTCCAGTGGGTAGGCCCGGGAGCCTGGGCCACTGAGGTCGCCTGCGTCTCTGTTAAGCGCCCGAGTAGAAGGGATTCCTCAGGGCCATGGGCACTCACTGCCAGCAGGAGGAACAAAAAGGTGCCAGCTGGGAGGCAGGAAATGAGCACACTAGCACTGCAGGGCAGTGTGTTCTGGATCAAGCGCCTGCGTCCAGGCTGACGGCCTCAGAGTGACAGTTCACCCACACGTGCTTGGGGCTCTCAGGATCTGCACAGCGGCAGGCAGGTGCGGGCGGGAAGGGGAGGGTGTGCCCGGCTGGCCTCTCCGTGGGAGCTCGCCAGTGGGGTGGACTGTGCACGCTGACTCCAGAGGCTGCCCGACCAGGAGTGCAGCAGGGCAGGCCGGCTCCTCAGCGGGACAGGGCTGCACTACAGTTTTGGCTGTGCCTGGGGAACAGTAGAGAGTTTGGGGTTAGAGCCAGTGCTTGTGCCAGAGGAAGGAGGTGGAGCCACACAGTGAGGTGTGCTGAGGGGAAGCTGGGCTACCTGGAGAGCAGCCAGCAGTCTGCAGGGAGCCATGCAGAGTGATGCAGGGAGAGAGGGTATGTGCTGTGATTGTCTCTACCAGACTCACGTGAGGCCTAATTCCTCCCTGCAGCCTTGGTGGGATGTGGCACCTTGGGGGCGGGGTTTGCTTTGTGGGGACGCGGCCTTCATGCAGGGATTCACGCCATCTGATGGGAGTCAAGGAGCTGTTGCTCTCCAGGAACTTGCACCTCCCATTTTCCACCTAAGTTGTGGCCTCCCAGTCCTGGACTTTAAACAAAATTGAGCCAAAATAAACCCGTTTTCTTTATAAATTACTCAGTCTCAGGCATCCAGTTATAGCCACAGGAAATGGACTAAGATACATGTTGACTACACAGATGAATGTTTACCCCTGAGTACGAACTTGGCAGTTCTGACCAAGAACCTTGCATTTCTAGGATCCAGTTACATGTAGTGGACCATGTCTATAATTCACAACAGGAAGGAGAAGCAGGCAGGCCAAGATTATTGGCTCTAGCGTTTGACTCACCAGAATTTACATCTCAGGTCTGTTATTTTATGTCTGTTGATCGAGTTGCTTAGCCAATTTTTATCTATAGAGGAGGGTGTAATAATATGCACTTAGTATGCTTGTTCTGGGGGTCAATCCCAAATGTAAATCACAGTGAGCAAGGACAGACAACCATTTGGCATTCAGGAAATGACAGCTGTCACTAAGGCGCAGCACGAGGCTGCTGTGACCACAGAGTGAGCACAGCGCTGGCTGGTGTGGTTTGGCCCACGTCCCCTCATGACACCGCTTCTGGGTCGTCCACTGATGCTCAGCTCCTGCAGCAGCGGAGATGCCCTCCCCTCCCAGAGGAAGGTGGCACAGGTCCCAGGTTTTGTGACTGCAAAGTCTGCTTTCCAAAGTTGCAGAGCAGGAAAGAGGCCAGAGAGGAAGTCACTGGCTGGTTGTCACCAAGACTGAAGGTGGAGCACCTCCGAAGTTTCTGTCTTTTTAGAGCAGTTTTAGGTTCACAGCAAAATTAGGCTGAAGGTACAGAGTCCCCACACACCCTACCCCTCTGCTCCCCACCACCCACAGCCCCCAGAGGGGTGCATGTCCTCCCGGGAGGCGCAACCCTGACAGCCCTCATCTGGATCCCACGGTCTGGGCTCAGTTCCCTGCTGTTGGTCCACACCAAGGAGACAGCGTGAGTCCACCGTGACGGCGTCACAGAGCCGAGTCTGCCCTGGGAGTCTCCGTGCGCTGCTGTTTTTCGTCTCCGTAGTTTTGCCTATTCCGGAATGTCACCTGGCTGAATTATATCGCATGCAGTCTTCTCGCTGAAATTTCCTCCATGTCTTTTTTTTTTGGTACCGGGGATTGAACTCAGGACCTTGTGCTTGCGAGGCAGGCGTGGTCCTCCGTGTCTTTTTATGACTCGATGGATCATTTCCTTTTAGTGCTGAATAACGTTCCTTGGCCTGCGTGCACCAGTTTATTTCTCCATTCGCCTGCTGCAGGCCATCTTGGTTGCTCCTAAGACTGGGCAATCATGAACGTAGCTGCTACCAACTACCTGCTGGTTTTTGTGTAAACGTAAGTTTCCAACCCCTTTTCGGTAAATGCCTAGGAGCCCCGGAGATTGCTGGGTCACATGGTAAAGAATATACTTTATTTTACACCAAACTGTCTCCTGAAGTGGCTGCGTCACTTGAATTCCCAGTAGCCACAAATCAGAGTTCCTGCTACTCCAGGAGCATTTGATGTCGTCAGCATTCTGGATTTGAGTCACTCTGTTAGGTGCGTCCTGGTATCTCCGTGCTGTGATTCACATTTCCCTGAGGATGCGCCACATGGAGCAAATTTTCTTGTGCTTATTGCCATCCCTGTATCTGCTTTAGTGAGGACTCTGTTAGGTCTTTGCCTCATTTTCTTTCATTGGATTGCTTGCCTCACTTTTAAATTGTTTTCTTATCGTTGAGTTTTAAGAGTTTCTTGTATGTTTTGGATAACAGTTGCTTATCAGATGTGCCTTCTGCAAATATTTTCTGCTAGCATGTGGCTTGTCTGACAGGCTGTTTTCACGTGGCTAATTCAAATCGTGCCCCACTGGGGCAGCTGGGGGTCACACATGGCAGGGGGTAGAAAGCGGCTTTGACCGCTTCTGACAGTGACTTAAAAAGGGCTGGATCTTGGTAACAATGGGACCCACACCCTGACTTTAGCACCAAGTGTGTCAGCAGACGGAAGCCAGGTTCAGCAGCCGCAGTGGGCCCAGGCCTTCCTAATGGGGCAGCCGTCAGAAATGCTGTATGTGGAGGTGAAGAATCAGGAGGTAGGGAATGCAAGACACAGAAAGGCACAGGCTCAGAGCACAGCTCAGGAGCACATCTGCACAAGGCCATGGACTAGAAGACCCAGACAAAAGCGTGAAGCTTCCCGTCAGGTTGACAGGCTTGGGGGTAATGTCTTTATAGACAACTGTTTACATGCAGAAAACAACTCATTAGTAAAGGCTGATTTGTTGTTGCCGTTGTTGCTCTCTTGCTTTTTGTGGTGCTGGGGATAAGCCCAGGGCCTCCTGCATGCTGAGGAAGGGCTCCACCACGAGCGACATGCCAGCCCCAGTTCCAGGCATTTCCGCAGGCCCCTGACCAGTCTGGCATGGGGGAAAGGGCCAGGCCCGTGAGCCTCTTTGTGGCGCCCCATGCTCTGGACAAAAGGGTGGTGGGCACCCTTCTCTCTGAGCTGGACTCAAAGTTCCTCGGAGGAGTTGCCCTGGACTCGTGATCAGAGGAGTGAGAAGTACATCGTGCAGGCTCCTGCCATCTGTCTCCTGCGGCCAGGCTGTGGCAGAGGGTGCTATTGCCACTGAGCTTTGGGACAGCAAACCCCACTTGGCTGGTTATCTGAGCACCTTTCCAAATAAAAGCTGAGAGCAGATAACAAAGGAGACAGTAACTAGAGGCAGATGCCAAGGGTGCCACAGCTGCCTTTGAGACCGCAGACCCTCTGTCCTCCGTCTCTGCATCCCGCCCCTCCTCCACACGCAGACCCAGCTTCGCATCAGCTGAGCCCACTGCGTGCCAGACGTGCTCTGGCTTCTCACGACTGACATGGTGTTTGATTTCCAGCCCCTTAAGGCAGCCCTGCGTGTCATAGTGACAGCCTGCCTTGGCAGATGAGGAAACTGAGTCAGGGGCGAGACTGGGACACAGCCAGGCTCTGCACTGTGCTTTGGCTTTGTAGACGGCTGCACGCTTCCCCTCTGCTCCCCCAGTAGCCCTGCCGGGCGGTCATTACTTCCCTTTACAGAGCAGGAAGCCATATGCCCAAGGCATCTAAGTGGTGAAAGGAAGTAGCCAGACTCCACCCCCTACCGGTGCCCATCTTGGCTCTTCTTCTGGCGTGCTGCCTCCTGAGGAGGGGCGAGGCCAGCACCCCTCGGTGTCCTGGAAGGCAAGAGTGCCTTTCTTTGCCTACAGAGCCCGTGCAGTGCCTTCCATGCACAATCTCACTGCGGCCTGGGCTGGCCCTGGAGCACTGGGGCAGAGACTGGGACCTGCGTTTGACGTCCAGCGCTGAGTAGCGAGGACTCCTGGGGTGGCCAGAGAGCAGGCCCAGCCTGAGCCTCACCTGTGACAGCTCGGCCACAGCTGAGGAGTCTTTACTCCAAGGAGGAGAGTGCAGCCATTGGTGCTGGCCCGCAGAATGCAGCGACCGCAGCCGCCCTACAACTTTGCTCTGAGCGACGGTGGGGCTGCTCAGCCTGGCCCTGGCACTGCCCCTGCCCCCTCCTTGCTC
Source organism: Heterocephalus glaber (assembly GCF_000247695.1). The sequence continues at coordinate 41,570,486 of NW_004624733.1, read as the reverse complement.
AGCTCCAGACAGGAGCATGAAATGTTCTCCGCCTGACTGATGTGCACATTTTACTGCCTCTCCCGGGGCAGCAGCGGAGTAGAGGACGTGTGGGACCCAGATTAAAGGGTTTTCCCCAAGCCCGGTCGTTCCTGGCTGCTCCCCTGGAGAACAGCACTGGCCCTGGAATTCCGGTGGCCAGGCCCGAGCTTAGGTTCGCGTGGCTTCCGGGCCATGGAGACAAGGTGCCAAGGGTCAGTTTCCTCCCTTACGTTGGGCTTCCTCTGCCTGTGGGTCCTCAGCCCTCCGGATTCTCTGCGGGATCAGCTGAATGAAGGGACCTGGACGCAGCTACTCCAGCCCCACCCGCTCCTCTGCACACTCGGACGCCTCTGTCGGGAGTGGACAGAGCGTCTGCTTTAGGATGAGCATCATCAGGAGCCGCAGGGTTGTGCGCCAGCCGGGGATGCGGGCAGCGCCCCGGAGCCCAGTCCCTGGCCGTAGCAGCCCTCACCAAGTCTGTTTCCGCCTGGCACCATGATGCTGTGATTCGAATGTGTCCGCACCTTAATTGTGATTCAGCGGTGTTGAGAGGTCTGATGGGAGGACTGGGGCCTGAGTAGGGGCTGATGTGGTCTCGAAGGTGAGTTCCTCTGCAGGAGCGCGAGGCAGCTCAGAGGCCCCCACGGCTGCTGCCTCTACATCCAGTGCCTCAAAGGACAAATTACTGCTCTGTGACTCACCCAGAATCCGGATTCTGTAACGGCGCAGCGGTGGCAGAGCACAGACTGAGGCAGGAGCAGGTGACATCCCTGCCCAGGGACTGCTGTGCCGGAGCGGGGAGCGGAACAGGAGTGGGGCCGGGCCGGGCTGTGGCGGGGCCGGGTGCCTCTGGACAGTCCCAGCCTTGTGCTGTGTCACACAACCGTAACGACGGTCCTTTAAGGCCTTCCCTGTCACTTATTCCAACTATCTGGCCGAAGGGGACCATGTGGGGATGCCAGTGACAGCCCCCGCACTGCACGGAAGCACAGGCGTGTGTGCGCCTGCATCTTGGGTGACCATCAGGGTGGTGGGTAGCTGAGCACGTGGGGCTGTCGAGCAGCGGTGACCGCCCTGCTCTTCCAGTTCCCGGCCTGCTGGGAGCTGTGATTCTCCAGGTGCTGACGTGCTGAAGGCTGTGCCCCCCTCTGGCTGGTCCTGAGCCTGCCCAGGCCACCTGTGTGCTGTGGCCTGCTCGCCCTGTCCCCCGACCCCAAGCCGAGCGTCCTCTCTGACTCAGTTTTGTTTGTCCATTTGCATTGCAGAGCTGGGGCCGCACCCCGGCCCCTCCAACTTGGTTTCTGCCCCTGGTTGCTCAGGATCTCGGTACCTGGCAGGGCTGCCTCTGTCTGCTGTGAATCAGGAGAGTTAGCAGGCTGGGTCTGGGGCAACAGAGGGAGGGCTGTTCCCACGTGGGGCCAAAACACTGCGTGCTCCTCACAGTCCCACTCACAGATGCGGGCAGCACGCTGAGTCTTTATCTGGAAAGCCTAGAGGGCCCTGAGATGAAGTCTTTTTTTAATGAAAGAAAAACCTGAGGAAAGATCAGCCCAAGGGGAAGGAGCTGTCAGAAGTGACGCGTGCTTGTAACCCCAGCTACTCAAAAGCTGAAGCAGGAGGACCACAGATTTGGCATCAGTTCAGGAAAGTTGGCAACATTTTGTCTCAAAATAAAAATCAAAAATCACTGGGGCTGTGGCTTGGGGGTAGAGTGCTCACCCAGCATGTTTGAGGCTCAGGGTTCAAACCCAACACTATTAAAAACAGCAGCTGCCAGGGCCGGGGCTCCCCACAGTCCGGTGCCCGGCGCTCCCTCTACCTCAGTCTTGCCTCCTGTCTGTAATGCGGATGGAGTAAATCCGGGCTCTGCTGACCATGCAGCGGGGCTGGGCCTGCGAAGAGTATCCGACAGTTCAGCCACCAAGGAGGGCAGCTACCCAGACCTACAGGTCCAGGCCGGTCGCAGCCCATGGCCTCAGCATGCGATCAGGAAGCATAGTGAACACGATGGCCCAGGCTGCTGTTGGTGCAGCACAGCAGGCTGAGCTACAGGAAACTGCTTTACTAGGTAGATGACTCCGAAAGAGTGACTAAATCGAGGCATAGTGAATACTAAACCAATCACAGCTGTTTATGACCATGATCGAGTGTGATGCTCTGTGATAGCATCATGTGCTGTTCTTGCATATACTTGGCAGCACAGTGGGTGTGTTTCCACCAGCACCATCACAAACGTGAGTAGTGCATTGCACTGATGTTACAGGGCTCCAGCACTGAAGCGTTAGGCATCTTTCGGCTCCACTATAATCTTCTGGGACCACTGCAGTATTTGCAACCTGTGGTTGACTAATGTCCTTGTGCAGTGCATGACTGTCATTACTTCTGCTTTGCTGATGAAGCTCAGAGAGGCTGAGAGATTTGAGCAAGAACTCATAGAGAGTAAGAGCAGAATCTGGCTGGAAATCTGGGTCCTTCCGGCTCCAAGTCTGGGGTCTGTTCAGTAACACTAAACGTGAATTCTTCTCCATTGGAAAATATTTTTCTTACAAATCATATTCATTAGATCCGTCCACATCTCCAAAAATAAGACCATGACTTTATTGATCACACCCTTCAAACCGGTGTGGGTTGCACTGTGGGAATTTCAACCCTTTGTAGTCTTTTCCCCCAGCCTAATCTGTTTAGGAAGAGGAATGGAAACAAGGGAGCAGATGAGCTTTCTAGTAAGCAAATACTCGCATCCTGACCTGGGCTGGGGACCCTGGCTCCCCGGGCTGGGACCCTGTGACCCCCTTGCTAGGGAGGAGAAGGTTCTGTTGGCATTCTTGCTCCCGTGGGAGTTTTCTTTGGGAGTGGAGCGCTGTTTCGAGTTCTACAAATGAAATGAAAATAGCAAAGGCCCCCTGAGGCCAGCCCTCCCCCAGGCAGCAGGGTGACCACCCTGAAGCAGCCCCGGACTTCAAGCTCAGCATGTCCCATTGTCACCGGAAGGGAGGTCACCCCTCAGGACAGGGCCGGAGGAAGGAAGCCGGAATCCTGTGAGCACCTGGTCCACACCAGACCCTGCGGGATCCCTTGGCACAGGAAGTGCTTTGGTCACCCTGTTTTTCAGGACAGGAAACTGAGGATGTGATGTGATTTCCCTAAGGCAGAGAAGCTGGTGAACAACAATCGGCCTGGGGCTTAAACTCTGACAAGCTGAGAGCGAGGTCCTTGGTTTAGCTTTTTCCTGAGACTGAAAATGGGGGGGTGGGGGGTGGGCAGGGCTGGGAAGCGCTCACCACCAACACGAGGGCCCGGTGGGCCGGGTGCCTGCCTTCCTCAGCGGCACAGCGGTGCTGACCGCCCCTCCCCAGTGTCGGCTGGGCAGGTGGAAGGAGAAGACCGGGCGGAGGTCATGCAGGCCCCGCCTGGCCCAGAGCGGCTTCTCAGGAAGTCTTCGGGGACAGCTCATCAGCAACTGCACCTGGCCCTGAGTGAAAGCCAGGTCTCCCCTGGGCTCTCCCTGGCCCTGGGTTGCTCCCCTTGGCGTAGCCACAGCCAGGCTGGCTGCAGCGGTGCTGCCCCTCCCCTGAAAACTAGTGCTGAGGCCTGGGTGGAAGGCACAGCGAGGACGGGGCCAGTGCTGCTGCTCCACTCGGTCAGTCTGCAGGTCTCCTGAGCATCTACGACAGGGCAGACGCATTGCGAGCTCTCGGGGCCTTGTCCACCTGGGGCTTTCTTCTCAGGGCCAGAGGCAGATGTTGAGTCTGGGGTCACGTGAGCCTGGTGCTGTGCCACGCCTGGGTCCCTGCAGTCCTGCACGCCCAGGGCTGAGCAGGCTGAGGGGAGTGGAGGCAGGGCAGACCGGAGCTCGTGCTTGGACACTCTCCTCCAACCTGCGCAGCGCAAAGGGCCAGAGTTTGAGCTGTGCGTAGGCCAGGCCGCGAGGGTCACTGTGGGGCTGGACACTGCCAGCAGGGTGGGCCAGCCGCCGGGTACCCACGCTCTGGCGGGTTTGAGTGGCCGCGGAGGGCTGCAGGCCGGGCCAGGCATCAGGGAGCGGCACGGAGCCCGGTCAGGAGTCTAGGGCAGGCCCGGGGCTATCGAGTGCACGGGGCCACTTCCCACTGTGGTTAAGGGCGCAACGGGGTCAGGGTACGGCCAGGAGGTGGGGCTCAGGGAAGGGCCCCACTGCATGATGGAATTGTAAGTCTACTATTTTAGGGCAGGGAAACTGAGGCTGGAGTCCAGGCAAGAAGACTGAGCGAACCCGATGATAACCCTGACATTAGTAATGATCATGCTGACCCTTACTGAGTACATGAAACGCTCACACTGTATAAGTTCTGTCTTACTCGATCGCCTTGAGGGAGGTGTGGGCATCATCCACATCTTACAGACAATGAAACCCAGACACAGAGAGGTCAAGTAACTCGTCCAACATCACACAGCTACTAAGTGGCAGAGCCCTTTCGAGTTGACCCCAGTGAACACGGGGTGCCAGGCCCCCCAGACACTGGGGCCTCCACATCAGACCCTCTTCCCGCAGCTCCACCCAGTAGCTGCTTCCTCAGGCTTGACCCAGGGATTGGGGGTGCTCTTGGGGGACACGCCAGCCCTGAAACACAAAGCTACATGAATAATGGCCCTGAATAAACGGCGTTCATTGAACTTGAAGGGAGAAATGCAGCTCTCTTTGGCTGAAGCCAGGGGCTGCGGCTGAGGCCTGGGTTCAGAGTGGCGTCTCTCCGTGCTCTGTTGTCTTTTCCTCGTGTGGAGATGCTCACGTGTCCTGCCGGTGAAGGCGCAGCCAGGGTAGCAGGCAAGGGCCGTCTCCGCCGTGTGCAGCTGGGCTGGGCACCCGTTGCGTTCCGTTGCCGCCAGGTTGGCTTGCTGCTGCAGGTGCTGTGGTTTGTGCTGTCGCAGTCCTCAGGAGCCAGTGGGGGAGCTGCAGGGCGGGAGTCGGGTTTGTTGTTTCTCCAGACAGAGGATCCGGAAGGCTACACGCCTGGTTTCCCTCACTGAGCAGAGACTGGCAGTCCAGTCTCGCTACTCGAATAGGGCGAAATTCTTTACCTGTGGAGATACTGACATGGTACTCACGGCAGAGAAGGCAGAGGCACCCCGGCTGCAGCCTGAGGGCAGCGGTCAGCAGGAAGGTGGTTAAATTTGCACGTGTGAATCACACTCCTGCGTGTCTGCATTCTTATGCTGTACAGGTGCGCGTTTGGGTGTCTGTGGTCGTGTGCAGGAAGAGTGCACACATGTGCCCTGGTTGTGCGCTCCATCTGAGAGGACTGGCACGCTGTTGCCCAGCGTCTGGCACGCACAAGGCTCCTTTCGGACCTGGCCCTAAAGCCGGTGCTCGGAGACAGTGCTTGGGCTGTGACTGCTCCTGAGTCCCCTGACAGCGCATCCTCCATGGGCCTGAACGTCATGCAGCCCAGCTGTCTGGAAACAAAGGCCTCAGGGTAGGAGGTGAGCCAAGGGCAGACCTGCAGGTGGGGGCCAGGCTGACGGCCCAGATGAGGGGCGTGGACCTCACCCAGTGTGCGTCTTCTCACCCTCTGCCCCATCTCAGGATCAGCCTCCAGAGGTGTAAGGCAGAAAAGCAGTCATCCCATTAGCCCACGTCACGTCCCATTGATCATCGACTTAGGTATGTGGCCTTGGATGAATTATCCTCTGAACCTCAGCTTTCTCATCTGTAAAATGGGAACAGTGCTGCCCCCAGTAGTGAGGATTAAGTGGAATACGCTCATAAAGTGCTGAGCATGTACGCACACTTTTAAAATGGGCATGGTTTGTTCTGTCTTCTAATTATATGTGGAGACGCCCACCTCCCTCTAACCGTTATCTGTGTTATCCTGGTCCAGGCGACAGCTTCTCCCGGGCCCACCCATTAGACGCATTCCCTCCAGCCAGACCATCAACTCGGGCACCTTCCTGGTCTCCCTAAGGCTGAGTTGATCGCAGCACGGGGAGGAGGCGGGCACTGGATGGAGCCAGGGAGTGGCCAGTGTGGACTCTGCTCATCTCCACACAGGGATTCATTTTCCTCTTCTGTCGGGTACCTGCAAACGACAGGTGTCAGTGCCTGTTCGGTGGATGCGTGCAGGAGTGCGTGCGCGTGAGCTGATGTTTGGGAACTGACGTTCTGCCGAGCTCCCTCTGGACCCCTGTGTCGTCTCCTCCTGGGATCCCGGTGCTCCCTGCTCGGCCTGTCCTCTGCCCACCCATTCTCTGGACCCATTCCTGACCTGGCTCCTCCTCCCCTCGGCCCAGGAGTCTTCCAGTTTTGTTTTCCAAGAGCGAGGAGCGGGCCATCTAGTTGTCCGCCTGTCCTGCTCCACAAGACTGGATGCGTGCTGTGGGCCTGAACCGAGGCTCCTCCTCAGCATCCCTGTGCCTGGGCAGGCCCGGCTCAGGCAGTGTCTGTGGCCTGTGGCCTCGCTGCCTGACCAGCCGCCCCTTCCCCCTGATGGAGATAGAGGGCAGGGTCGGAACAAAGCTCTCCCTCCCGCATGCTGCCAGCTCACTGAAGCGCATGAACAGAGCATCTGCCCCATGCTCCTGGCCGTGGACCTGTGGGGACAGAGGGCAGATGTTCCTGGAGGTGAGATCTCAGCAGAGCAAGCCCGTCCTGAAGGGCCCCAGGCGGAAGTGGTGTCCAGCTGAGTGGCCCGGGGAGGAAGAGGCTCCGAGCGCCTCGCCTGTGCGCCAAGGGTGTGGGGAGACAGCAGCTGGCTTTAGATGTGCGACGAGTTCGCAGTCCAGCGTGTCCTCAGAACAGCGGGCATAAGTGTGCAGCCCTCCCGGTGCGGCCCAGACCCATCTCCCTCAGCCAGAAAGCCACTTACTCCACACCTGACTTCCGAGGACCCACTGGACCACAGTGTGTGACTACCAAGCAGGCACCAAGAATACGGATTGGGGTTTTACCCCTTCCCGGAGGTCCAGACTTGGATCCAAGCAGCCCAGTCTGCTGGAAGAGAGAAACTAGTGTTCACCTCTTCCAGGTTTCTCACCAGGAAACCGAGACTCAGACTGTCCAATAACCTGCTTGCGTCTTTTCTCAGCGGCAAAGAGGCAGCTTGGCAGCAGGTGGATTTGGGATGCCAGAAACTTGGTTCTCCTGCCCGCACTGCATCCATTCACACACACACACACACACACACACACACGCACACACCCTGCCACCATGCGCTGGGTCATCTTGCTTTGCCTTCTGTAGGCTGTGGGCTGTGACTGAGATCAGGCCTCTGAGAAACAGACCCGGGAGTGCTTGCTGTCCTGGTCCTCTTTTTTACCTTTCTTTCTTGTAGTTAATTCCAGAATCTTGTAGCGGTTACCACTCTTCGCAGTGATTAGTTGATCAGTTGTCCGTCTTTCCCACTGCTCTCTCTCTCTATATCCATATCTATAGCTATATATGAAAGAGAGAGAGAGCAAAATAGAAGATGGATGGCTAGATAGGACGTAGGGAGGAATTCTGACAGCCCCTCAGAGACTGTGGCTCACTTCCTCCCAAACTCTCGGCGCCTGGCCCAAAGCCAGCACTTGCACAAGGCTGAGCAACTGTTTACTGATAGCTAAATCCCTTCTGTAAAATGATGCATCATTTGCGTATAACCTTCACACATCTTCCAGTATACTTTAAATAGTGTCTAAATTACTTACCATCCCCGCTGCAGCTCCTTCGTGTCACTTCATCCACGTGGACTCAGTGCAGCCCTTGGTGTATGGCAAATTGAAGCTTTGCTTGGTGGACAGAACTTTCTGGGTTTTCCTCACACACCTCCCATTTGTGGTTGCTTGGATGCACAGAGGAAGAGCTGACTGTATTTTGTACTTGACTTGGAAAATCACAGAAATGTAGATTTGCTTATATTTAATAGTAAAAAGAAAATCAAACAGTGCCGAAAAATATGGAATGAAATCAAATTGCCTTTTCCTTTCTTTACCTCTAGGAGTTCTTTTCAGAGAAAGTAACTACAAGAAAAAGATTACTGTGTACTCTTTGTGAGGGAGGATTATCTACGCTTAAAAAGATTGCCTGTGCTTAAATAAATTCACACAAGTGAGTTTACACTACCAGTCTTTTCTGTCATGACTCCAGATTGGGTACCCTGCTAGAGAGTTTTTCTCATTGAATGTAAATAAGGGCATTAAGGCTTTATTCTAGTAACTTTTTTATTTTTCCATTTGCATCATTGACAAAGTTGAAATGTATTTGGATATAAGTGAGGTAACCATCAAGTTTAATGGTTTTCCATGTAGATAGCTAATTGTCCAAACTTTACTAAATAATCCATCTTTTAAGCACTGATGGAAATGACATTTCTATGACATTCTAATTTCTCAGCTGTATTTGGATCCGTTTTTGTGTTCTGTATATTTTGCCACTGTCTTGTCACTTTCTTCCCCACTGCCAAACTATAGGTTCAAAGGAAGTTTCAAAAAGTATGCAGAAAAGCCCCACCTGCTCTTCACGCAGCACCCCCAAAGGGTGCATCTTCTGTAACTGTAATTCAGCACCACAACTGGAAATTGACACTGTCGCAGCGTGCGTTAGTTCTGCATCCCAGCACGCAGATGGCTGGGTGTAAACAGTCATCACACGCTCTTAGGCCATCACAGCACTCCTGACCTCTCCCCTTCCTGTCCGCTCATCCAGTGGTGGCGAACGTATGGCACCGGTCTTATTTGTTTTTCTTTTAAGAGAAAAGATGTTAATGTAGAGTTGTTTTATCTAAACTAAAACTTCAGTATTCAGGTTTAATTGCAGTGCTGGCACTTTGCGATGAATAAGTGGGCTTAGGGTTGCAGTTTGGGCGCTCGTCTCTAAAAGGTTCGCTATCACTGCATCTGGTTCCACCATTAATCTGTTTTCCCTCTGTAAATTTGCCATTTTAAGTATGTTTTATGGCTGGGGTCATACAGTGTGTCACATTTTGAGATTGCTCTTTTTCCCTGAGTGTGATGCCCTTGAGGTCTATCCAAGTTGTTGTATCAGTAGTTCATTCATTTTTATTCCTAAGTAGTATTTTATGATCTGAATGTAGCACAGTTGTTTTAGTCATTTACTGGTTTTGGTCATTTAGTTGTTTTCAGTTTTGGGGTATTACAAATAAAGTCCCTCTACAGGTTTTTGTGTGGACATAAAATTTCATTTCTCTGACATAAATTCCCCAAAGGGCAATTACTGGACCATATGATAAGTATAAATTTAGACTTTTTTTTCAGGAAACTGCTAAACTGTTTTCCAGAGTGACTATACCAGGTCAGATGAGCTGTAGAAATCTTAACCACCTTTACACTCCAGTATTTATAATATTATTGTCTTAATTACTTCCTCTATATGCACTGAGAAACACATTCATTAGGCAAGTGTTATTTTTGCTTCAGTTATCAAATATAATTTCAAAAGAAGACCTATTATATTCACCCAAATGTTTGCTTACTGTGTTATTTCTTCCTCTGTGACATTCCAGCATTTCTTACTTTATCATTTCCTTTCAGTTTAGAGAATTTGTTTAGGCTTTCTTTAGGACAGATCTGCTGGCGACAAATTCCCTGAGTTTTCCTTCTGAGAATTGTTGATTCCTTTTCATTCCTGAAGGGTGTTTCCACTGGACACAGAATTGTGGATCTGCTTCGAACACTCAAAAAATAATGTTTTCCACTTCCATCACATCTCCATGGTTTCTGGTAAGAATTCCACTGTATTTGAAGTGGTTTTCTCCAACAGGCAAGTTGTCATTTCTCTGTGAAACATTTTTCTTCACCTTTAATTTTCAAAAGTTTGACTATGATATTTCTTGGTGTGGATTTATTTAAACCGTTTATTTCCCTGTTTAGGGTTTGCTCAGCATCTTAAGTCAGTAGGTTTAAGATCTTTGGGCACACTGGGGGACTTTTGTAACCATGATTATTTCTCTGATCTTTTTTTAGCCTCAATCTATTTCTCTTCTTCTGGGATTCTTGATAACACAGAGGTGAGACCTTCTATTAATATTTTTTTCTAGGTTCATTGTCTCTTTGTGGTTCAAATTCGATAATTTATATTGGCTCTACCTTCAAGCTCACTGATTCTTTCCTGTCTTGTCATTGTCCTGTTGAGCCTATTCATTGACATTTTTCATTTCTTTCTTACATTTTTCAGCTCTAGTATTTCTATTTGGTTTTTTATATCTCCTATTTCTTTGCTGAGACTGGGTTTTCCTTTGTTTCAAGTGTGTTCATAATTGCTCACTGAAGCACAGGGGTGGGTGTGTGTGTGTATTGCTGGGAAGGAACTCAGTCTCATGCATGCTAGGCAAACTCCACACTGCTGAGCCACATCCCAGCCCACAGGTTGGAGCATTTCCATGAGGCCTGTTTCCAGATCCTTCTTGGGTAACTCAAACATCTGTGTCACACAAGCTTCTATGTCTGTTGGGTTGTCGTTCCTCATTTGAGTTGAGGTTTCCTGTTCATGGTCTAATGAAATTTATTTTTATGAAAACTTGGGCATTTTTTGCATTGTGTTATGAGACTTTGGATGCTGTTTAAATGTGGTGCTTCACTGGCCACCTCAGGAACTGCACTGATGGGTAAAGGGGGTGCTTCCAGGTCGGGCCTAGAAATCCATGTTTCAACTCAACCTCCACCACACCCCAGGTGGGAAGGGGCTCCTTGTTGCCACCAGGAAGAAGCAGAAGTTCCAATGCCCTTCTAGGCTTCCTGGCTGGGCGATACTAGCCTGACTGGGAGGAGCAGAGGGCTTCATTACTGCACCAGCACTGTCAAGGGTTTCTGCGAGTCTGCTCCTCTAGCAGCCAATTCTGGATATATGAGAGGAACAACAACAACAGAAGTAAACTCATCTCTGTTTTTTTTTCAGTCCCTATGGCCCCTAGCTGGTTTGTCTTCTTTCTCTTTTCCAAATCTTCCTCACGGGGCCGGGGATTTAGCTCAGTGGTTCTGCTGCCTGCCTTGCAAGTGCAAGGTCCTGAGTTTGATCCCCCGTACCCAAAAAACCCCAATTCTTTACACAGACACACACACAAAGTTGGCCCTTCTATATGTGGGCTCTGCATGTGTGGATTCAACCAACTGTGGGTCATTTTGCAACTGTACTGAAAGTAAAGGCTTTTCATTATTTCCTAAGCAATAGATATATAAAGCAATGATTTGCATAGTATTTATACTGTATTAGATATTATAAGTAATCTATAGATTATGTACATTGCACAGACCTGGGGTGTGCCTCGATGGTACAGCATTTGCCTAGCATGTTCCAGTGGGTTCAATCCCCAGGACCAAAATAATTTTTAAATAAAGTATACAGGAGGATGTGTGTAGATTATATGAAAATATTGTGCCATTTTATATAAAGGGCTTGAGCATCCAGATTTTGACCTGGTCCCACCTGAATGCCAAAGGGCTATCAGGGCCAGGGATTTAGCTCAGTGGTTCTACTGCCTGCCTTGCAAGCGCAAGGTCCCAAGTTCAATTCTTGGTACAAAAAAAACAAAAAAAAAAACCCAAGGAGCTATTGTAATCTCCAAGGGTATTAGGCAAGGCTAGTAGGGAAAGTATGTCTATTCCATCTTTCCACCAGCCTGTTTTTAATAGTATAGCTTTATAACATGCTTATATGTCTGTTTGGGCTAGTTTCCAGCATTATACTTCTTTTTCAGAATTATCAAAGCTATATTACATGTATTCTCCAGATGAGCCCCAATATTATCTAAAGTTTCACAATAGAGAGTGTAGGTATGGTTGCAGATGTTATATCAACTTTATAGGCTAATCTGCGGACAGCAAACATCTCTTCAGTGCTGTGTGTCTCTCCACTCTCCACAACGAGGACATTTGAAAGGTGCAGCTGCTCAGGATTCCTCAGTAGAGTATTTTAAGCTTTCTTTATATAGATCCTTTGTTTTCTCTCTGAATTTACTCTTGGATGGTTTCCCCTTTTCTTGTAGATACTATGGATGTGATGCTTTTCTGTTGTACCTTCTAACTGGTTATTACTTTGTGTGTGGGAAAGGCATTAACTTTTTTTTTCTTGGTATGGGGGATCAAACTCGGGACCTTGCGCTTGCGAGGCAGGCGCCAGAACCACCGAGCTAAATCCCCGGCCCAAGGCATTAACTTTTGCTTGTTAAATTTTTCTCCATTCTCTTCGCTAGAGTCTCATGACCCCTAGTGGTTTTTAGTTTGTTCTCATGCATTAAATCAATTCATATGTAAATAATTGTCTTTCTCTTTTTTCATTTCTTTTCGTGTCTGTGAGGGGGTGTGAGACAGGGCCTCACTGGATAAACCTGGCAGGCCTTGAATCCTTCTGCCTTAGCCTCCTGTGTGCCAGGAATACAGATGTGCGCCACCGTATCTGGCTAAAAACCATGTTTTTCATCCTCTTCTTCCTTTCTCCTGGCCTTCCAGAGGTGGAAGAGGGAGGCGGAGGTTGTGGAGGTGGAATGACTTTAACAAGCCGCTTTCAGTCAACGGAACAAACAATCACACTTAGGATTTTGGTTTGTGATACCTTATTTTAAAATACCACGCGGAACCAAGTGTGGTGATTCATGCCTATAATCTCAGTCCTTGGGAGGCTGAGGCAAGAGGACTGCAAGTTTAAGGCCAACCTGGGCAACTCAGTGAGAACCTGTCATAGAATTAAACATTTTTCTTAAAAAGGACTGGGTATGTAGCTTGGAGGTAGAGACCCCTGCATTCCATCCCCAACCCCCCAGGCCCGCCAAAAAACCAGGGACCGAGACTAGCCTGAGCAGTGTAATAAGAACCTGTCTCAATAGAAACCAAACAATAATGCAGGGGAAAAGACTCGCCTGTTTCCATTCAGCCTCCTGTCACGATGCAGTGAGCATTAATAACAAAGTGCAGGGTGACTTGGGTTCCTGGGGAGTTTCCAAGGAGGGGAGGAAGCATTGCAGCCAGGGCCCCCAGAGAATGCTGAGGTGCAGCCCAGTCTCGGGGTCCAGCCCACCCTCCCCCTCACCTCGGTGTCACATGACATCTGCGTCTCTGAGGGGGCTGGGAACAAGTGTCTGATCATCAATGGACTTTGCCCCTTGAAGGAACGTGGATCTCTGAGCAGAACAGGGATTTGCTGAGCACCTGCTGTGTATGGCGGGAACCTGCGACCCAGGGAGGGGCTTTTGGGATTCATCTCATGCCCCCACCCCATACGTCCACCCTGAGGAACAGCCTGTATTTCCCCAAATGCCCCATGCTGTCTCACACCTCAGTGCTTTTCGTGTGTTGTCCTTTCAGCCTGGAATGCCCCTTCCTCCTGGCGGAATCCTCCAAGGATCCCACTTGGTGTCTTTTCCTCCAAAGTGCGCTTGCCCAGGGGAGCTGACTCCGCCCTCCCCGGGTCACTGCGACTCGATGTCCCCATCTGCCCACTGGCCTTCTGCATTGGCGTCCTTTCCCGAGCACCGTCCTTCACTCTGAAATGAAATGAACAAGCACTCATGGCAACTGTCACAACCAGGCGCCTTACTGCAGTACTCCCGCCCGAGTTCAATTAAGACCACTCCTTCTGGAGGGCAAAGCCTCCACCGGGGCATCTGAGGAGGGAGCCCCAGGTCAGCAGGCAGACTGGCTGGTGCGGAACAGGCTCTGCTGAGTGGCTGCAGCGTCTTTTGGTTCTGCCCTGAAACTCTGAACGAGGCAGGCAGAGTGCAGAGCCGCACAGAGATGAGGGGTGCGAGACGTCAAGCTGAGCCTCTGTCCCCTTTGCCTGTCTGTTCCCAGAATGGCACCAAAGGCAAGTTTATTCTGGCTCATGGTGTCAGAGGTGTCAATACATGGTTGCTTAGCTTCACTGCTTTTGGGCCTATGGTGAGGCGGCACATCATGGTAGGAGCATGTGGCAGGCAGGCTGCACACCTGAAGGACCAGGAAGAGGTGGGGAGACCAGAGTCCTGAAATCCCCATCAAGGATGTGCTCCAGCATCCTCGCTTCCACTAGGCTACACGCCTTACAGATGCCAGCAGCACCAACAGTACCACAGCCTCAGGGCCACACCTTTAACGCACGAGCCTTGGGGGACACCTAAGGTCCAAGCTAGGGCAAAGGTTTTCATTCATTCACTCATTTCTTATAGGGCTGGTGCTGGGGATTGAACCCAGGGCCTCACGCCTGAGAGGCAAGAGCTCTACCACAAAGCTCCAGCCCCATAGCCCTCATTTCTTTCCACTGTCATTCTGTTATTGAGATCTGACAACAAATGGTCGCTCATACTTCATGGGTTAAAGATAAGGCAGCTGACAGCACCAAGTGCTGGTGAGCTATGGAGCAGCAAGAATGCTGGCCCACTGCTGGTGGGCATGTGGGACAGCACTGGCCCTGAGAAAGCCAGTTGGGCAGTGTCCTGTGAAGTGAAGCATCTGCCTCTCCTAGACTCTGCACTCCCACTGTTCAACAGTTACCCAGGCCAGCGAAGCTTACACCCACACAAAACCCATGCACACGTGTTCATAGCAGCCTTGTTCATAGCTGCCAATACCTGGAAATAATCCAAATGCTCCTCCAGTGAAGGAGGGTGTAGGGCAGTGCATTCATATGGTAGGGGCCACGCAGCAGTCAAAGGAACAAACTCCGGATGCACAAAGTGACATAGGCAATTGCAGGTGTTCTACCGTCAGACAGAGAAGCCAGACTCAGGAGAAAGATCATACTACATACTTCACTTAAGAATTCTATTTTTATTTTTTAAAGGTAAATACTTTTTAAATTTTTATCTGTGCACATGATTGTGCAAAATAGTGGTTTTCATCTTGGTATACGCATAGAAATATTTTTCATTCCTCATTACCTCCTTCCCCGGCTCCCCCCCAACCTCTAAGAATCTTTCTTCTACTTTTATGTCATCTTTCTCCTTTCCCCCTGGATTCCTCATGTGAGAGAAAATATGCGGTATTTGACTTTCTGAGTCTAGCTTATTTTCTTAATTTGACGGTCACTAGTTCCACGCATTTTCTTGCAAATGACATGATTTTGTTCTTTATGGCCACGTAATAGTCCATTTGTATATATTATTTGTTGATTCCTGCTATTGTTTCCCATGCTGCTGGAGTTCCCCTCGTCATTCCATTGTGTACATTTTCTTTATCCACTGATTTCTTGATGGATACCTAGACTGCTTTAGAGCTCAGGTATTGTGGACTGTGTCACAATAAACATGGGCACACAGGTATTCCTATCATATGTTGTCCTTAATTCTTTCAAGAATATACCGAGGAGTGGTATAGCTGAATCGAACGGTACCTGTTTTCAGATTCTGAAGACCCTCCATGCTGATTTCCGCAGCGCTGTATGAGTTTCGGTTTCCACCAGCAGTGTGGAAGGGGTCCTTCCCCACCCCACCCCCATCCCGGCCACCGCTTACTGTTTCTTTGCATTCTTGATGATGGCCATTCCAACCTGTGAGATGGAATCTCAAGGTAGCTTTGATTTGCATTTCCCTAATGGCTAACGGTGATGAACACTTTTTTATATAGTTATTGGCCATTTGTACTTCCTCTTTTGAGAGTTCTCCGTTCAAGTCATTTGCCCATTTATTGATTGGGCTGTTTGGGTTTCTTCTTTCTTTTTGATGTTTTTTGAGTTCTTCATATATTCTAGGTATTAAGAAGAGTAACCTACAAAGCTCTCCCACTCGTAGAAAGAGAAAGCCGTAGTGTCTCTTCACTCACTGTTTCCTCTACTGTGCAGAAAGAAGCATTTTATTCTGTAGACCCATTCGTTGCTTCCTGCTGTTATTTGCTGAGCTATTCAGGAAGAGCGTTCCTGCGCCTGGGGCTTCAAGTGTTTCCGTTTGTTTCTTCTAGCTGTAGCAAAGTTTGATTTCTTATACCTCAGCCTTTGATCTGTTTTAAATTGATTTTTTTACAGGGTGAAAGGTGGAGATCTGGTTTTAGTCCTGTACTTACAGAGACCAGTTTCCCTGGCACCCTTTGTTAGAGGGTGTCTTTCTCCAGTGTGTGTTCTTGGCCCTTTGTGAAGAATCAGGTGGCTGTAGTTGCATGAGTTTGTTTCCGTGTCCCCTGTTCTCTTCCAGGTCTCTGTGTCTGTTTCCATGCCAGTACCGTGCTGTTTTTCTTGCTATGACTTTGTACCATAATCTGAAATTGGATATTGTGATGCCTCATTGTTGCTCTCTTTGCTCAGGACTATTTTGGCTATTCTGGGTCTTTTGTGTTTCCATACGAATTTAGGATTGTTTTTTCTGTCTCTGTGAAGAGTGTCATTGCTGTTTTGATGGGGATTACACTGAATTGGTAGATCATTTTCGGCAATGTGGCCATTTTAACAATATTAATTCTGCTGATTCATGAACAAGGGAGGTCTTTCCATCTTTTAATGTCCCATTCAATTCTTCAATGTTCTGTATTTTTTTATTGGAGAGATCCTTCATCTCTTTGGTTAGGTTTATTCCTAGGTATATTATTTTTTTTTTGAAGCTATTGTGAATGGGATTGTGTCTTAGTTACTTTTCTTGTTGCTGAGACACAATACCCAAGCCCCATAAATTAAAGGAGGAGAGGTTTTATTTTGGCTCACAGTTTGTAGAGGTTTCAGTCTGTAGTCAGCCCATTCCAAGGCAGGACAGCATGGCAGAGGAGAAACAGTCCATGGCAGGGTAGTGGGAAGCAGAGAGAGATCAAGGGAGGAGGAGGGAGACAGACCCTTCCAGGCCATGCCCGCAGTGTATGTTGATTTTGTATCCTGCTACATTGCTGAATTTGTTTATGCCTTCATGTGTCTGACATTCATAAAAGCAATACTATAGGGAAGGTGATTAGAAGCAGGCTGTCAAACACATCCGTACCCACCAATGTCCGTGGAAACATTACTCACGGTGGCCAAAAGATGGACGCAAGCAAAACGTCTGTCAGCTGCTGAATGGGCAAACTAAGTGTGGTCCATACATATACTGGGATGTTATTTACCCTTCAGAAGGAAGGGCCTGTGGCACATGCTGCAATATGGATGAACGTTGAATGACAGTGTGCTAAGTGAAACAAGCCAGACCCTGAGGGACAGACCTTGGATGATTCCATATACTGGGGCTTCTGGAAAAGCATGGAGATGGCAAGCCGAACAGAGGTTGCCAGGGCCCAGTGCGGGGAAGAATGAGGAGCTGTTGTTTAGTGGGTTCAGGGTTTCTGTTTGGGACAGTGAAAAAGTTCTGCAACTCATTAGTGCTGATGGTTGTGTCCATTACGAATGCATGTAATGCCATTGAACTGTAGGCTTAAAATGGTTAAAAGGGTCAATTTTATGTTCTGTATGTTTTACCGCAATTTGAAAAGTACTGCAGGCAGGGTGCAGGGGCCGGCTAGGGTGAGGGCCACGGGGGTGATGGAGCTAATCTGTGTCTTAATTCTCCTAATGGTCACATGACTATTTATTTGCCCACATGCCAAGGACTGTACGTGAAAAGGAATGAATTTTAGTCTCTGCAAATTTGAAGATAAATTTTTTAAAGATTGCATGCTTCAGGTGGGCTCTCACTCTACTTGCTGGTTCATTCATTTGGCCAACAAGTATCTATTAACAAGCGCCATCTGTGTGCTAGGCTGGGTGCCAGGGGCCAGGGGTGGACAAGGGCAGGTCCTGAGCCAGAGAAGCCAGGAAATGAGAACCGTGTGGCCGTTGCTCTAATTGAGATAAAAACCCTGTCAGTAAGTTCTCCCTCGGAGACCAGCTCTGAAATTGGTGGCCTGGATGCTTTACTATCGCCGGGCGACCTCCAGTTGAACGCACGCACAGCAGCCTCTCCCCGGCTCCTCTGGTCTGCCTCCCTTTGTGCTCCGGTTGGGAAAACCATGTTAGTTGTCTGTCGTGTCGGTTTTCCTTCACCCGTTTGTTTTGTTGCCCTGCCCCAGACCTTGACCATGGTTGTTTTAAAACAGAAAACAGCTGACGCCCGGGGGACCTTCCTGAGTCTCCCAGGTCTCCCCAGGGCAGGACCTGGGCTCTGCCCTCCGGGCCCGTGTTCGGCCTGCTGTCAGCTGCTCCCTCCTCGTCCCCAGTGAGGAGCTAAAGCAGCATCAACATAAGAGGGAAGATTTTGGCTCGGGAACTTGTGAATGTTGGGCCGAGCTAACTTTGGCTGTCACTCGTCAAGCGGCTGGCTGTGTGGCCGGGATCCTCTGTGTCTTTCTCCTTCTCTATGCTGGCATCTCGGTCATCTCTTCTCTGTGCTGGCCACTCACAGCCGTGACTGCTCAGAATGGGAGGCCAGGCCCACGAGGCCAGGCCCTGGTGACGCTGAACTGCGAACAGGAGGAGTGCCCTGCTCCGCACTGCCCACTTTCTCCCAGTTGTTGGCCTCATGAAAGCTATGTGCCAGTTTCCGTGCACAGGACGTGGGACATGGCCCCTCTCAGCCCAGCGCAGTACTGAGGCCCCAGGCCCGAGGGCGCCCTGCTTCTTCACAGGGACCCTGGGAGTCTGTTGCTTTAAACTAAAGCAACTTCACAGCGAGTGCCACGGGTCGCAGTTGTTTCTTCATTGCTGTAGGGTGCCAGGGACCAGAGGCGACGCCACTGTAGCACCTGCCCTAGGGTGATAATCTCCCAGCTCACGCTCCTTCCCTAATCCCACCAGCGAGGGCCCTGGCGTCATGTGTGCCAGTTTCCTTGGTTGCTACAACAAGGCACAGTCTCGTGTCACTGAATGACAGGGGTATCCTGAGAATGCCCCCGTGGTGACTCTGGCCTGTGAACATCACAGCGCGCACTTACAACGCTGGGACGGCTAGGACGTCACCGGGCGACACAGTCCCGTGAGACCGTCGTGGGTGGCTTTGTGCTGTGAGGACCTCTGTCGTGTTCACTCAGGGCCCCCACTCCACTGTGACTCATAGCTGTTCACGCCTGCCAGGACCCTGTCTCCAAAGAGGGTCCGGCCCAAGGTTCCAGGCGGATGTGGATGTTGGGGCAAACACTCTAGAGCCAGGGCACTGTGTAAGGCAGCACAGTCACAGTGCGAGGCTCTGGGGCAGAGTCTTCGGGGGCCATTATCTGCCTGTCGTGCCGTTCATCATACAGTTCGGGAAAGCAGCTGCAATTAATCTGTTTCACGGCCAAGCAAAGGCACAGAGATGAGAACTGACTGCCCAAGGTCACCCAGCTGTCCTTACCACAGAGCTGGGGCTTGAGCCCCGGTTTTCTGAAGCAACCCGAAACGATCCTGTATGGCGATGCCCCCGTGCAGCTACCCGCAAACATGCATCTCAGACCGAGAGGCAAGCTTGGCCCCTAAGCCTCCTGAGGAGCCATGTCCTCTTCCTGTACCTCTCCCTGGTCTCAGCTCAGTGCAAGGTTGGTCCCTGCAGCTACACCAATAGGCAAGACGGGTGAAAGCGAGCCAGCGTGCACTCAGGGAAGGGGAGAAGAGAAGTGGCATTTACTGAGCCCCCCTTTATTCCCAGCACTTTCTGGGCATCATCTGAGTGAATTCTCACAAACAGCCCTGAAAGATCCCATTTTACAGATGGAAAAACAGAGGCCCAGGTAGTCTTAGACCTGCCCAAGGTTTGTGTCTTAAGAATACCAGGCTGGGGCTTGCATTCAAGCCTGCAGGACTCTGGCCCCTCCGTGGTCCTGCCAGCCCAGTCAGGTCAGGCTGAAGCTCTGCAGAGCCTTTCCTGGAGACCCCATGCCCAGCCTGGGCAGAGCAGGATGGCACAGGATGGCTGCCCAAGAGCTCCCAGGCTGGCTGCAGCCCAGAAAGCCTCCGCCCATTTGACAGGTGTCCCCTCGGGCCACATCTTTGACGTTCACTCAGTGAACACCAGTGAATTCCCACATGCTCAGCTGTTCCACTGCTTTGATGTCTGTGCCAGTCAGTCCTGGGTCAGAGCCAGCACGGCTGGATGGAGAGGGCCTCACAGAGCCCAGAGCTCGGAGCTGGGAGCCACTTAGCAGGACTGTGGCCCAGCTGACTCCCTTCTGTCCTGGCCCAAGACCTAGTGACTGGTCATTCTGGCCCCCCTACATCTAGCTTGTAACCTAGGGAGTCACTTCCTGTCCCCTGGCCTCAGTTTCCCCACTTGTGTCGGGATGGCATAAGACTTCTGGCAGCCCTCTGTCTTTGTTAGGATGGCCACAGGACGAGGAGCTGGGCCTGGAGAGAGAGACACTCGTTCCACGCACTGACTGATCGTCCAGGGTGGGAACTGTCCAGCCATGTATCCTTTGAGGGCCCCAGACGTGGTGGCGGCTGAAGTGAGCTACTTTCTAGAAGCAGAATAGAAATAGTGGCAGCACAGTGGTTGTGTTAGTCGGGGATCTGAGGGGACTGAGCTGGGATGGGAGGGTGGACATCTGTCTCATGCTCCTGGAGGCCAGCAGGTCCGCTGGGCAGCGTGATGAGTCTCCTCCGGCTGCGAGTGGCTCCACGCTGAGGGCTCAGGGTTGATCACAGGCAGGTGACGGACTCCATCTGGCCCAGCCTCTGGGCCTGCACGCCCAGCCCCATGGTGCACACAGACAGAAGCACGGCCTGGGCCTCCTCCGTGCTGTCCCCACCTGCAGGGTTTCCTTGTCCTTTGTCCTACTCTGTTTTCTGTCACTGTAACAAAATACCTGAGACCCGTTAGTTTGAGAGTAGAGGTTGGAAGCCCAAGAGCAAGGGCTGGAGTCTAGTGAGACCCTTCTGGCTGCAGCAGACCGTGATGGAGGACATCCCGAGGTCAGATGGAGCACACATCCTAGCTCCGAGCGGGGCTCCTCCTCTTCCGGGAAGCCGCTAATCCGCCCTGGAGCCCCGCCCTCCTGACCTCCTGACCTCCCGACCCCACCCTCCCTCGGCCCCTCCTCCCGGTGCCATTAGCCTCTGCCGGTCCCAGTCAGGTTTGTACTGAGCACCCGCCTGCCCCGCCTCCTTCCCGAAGCTTCTCCCTCCCGCTGTCCCGGGTCTTTTCCCCCAGAAGTAGGCAGGCGGCCCCCCCAGCAGCAGCTGGACGAAGGCTCCCGTCCTGCCCTTCCTTGTGCTGGGCAGGGTGGGGCCCTCTCCTCCTTGGCACTTACGTGCCGTGCCGGAGGAGACGGTCTTGGTGGAGAGTTGTCATCAGCTGCTCTGCCCCAGGCTCCTGACTGGTGAGGGCGTTTGTTGGAGGTGAAACTTGCCGCTGTCATCACGACTCAGTCGCGGTGATGTCACTGTGTCATTGACGTTGTTGGGCAGCCGTGCCCACACCCATCACAGAACTGTTGAACTCTTTCCTTTCCCAGCCCCTCACAGCGCCACTGGAGTCCCCTCACCGGCCGCTCGGGTTAGGGCTCCTGAGCCTCCCTGGACGTCTGGGCTGGCTCCCGTGGCCGGCACGATGTCCGAAGCTCACCACGTCGCTGCGTGTGTCCGAATGCCTTCCTCCTTAGCTGCAGCGCGTCCCACGAGAGGGGCATCTCTGGAGCCAGAGGCTGTAACACACATGCAGCAACAGGATGACAGTGTAGCACGGGGAGCTTGCAGGCCCGGTTGCGCTGCTTTGTGTTGCTCCTGCTGTGAACCGCCTGCACTAGGCCTCTGCAGCAGCACAGAGAGCGAGGCCGAGGGCTCCATGCACGGGCAGCATCGTAACCAACCACAGCACCAAGGCTCTGTGTCACCTTCGGGTAACAACTCAGCCGGTTGCGGGAGGGGTCTCACTAGTGCACTTGCAGAGGGTCGGTAGCCAAGCTGGCTTTGCCTCTGTGTGTGAGACAGGACACATCCGGGGGCTGTGGGCATGGCATACCGCTGTCCTCAGTGAGGCGGGGTCCCTGCTCCCTCCCCGGTGCCCCTGCCTGGCCAGGCCCTGCTCTGTCCCCGGGCTGGCTATTGATCACCAGTGCCTCCGAGCAGCTGATAACGGGGCCTGGACTCCTGTGGACGGCCAGCTTCCAGATTTGGAGTGCCCTGGCTTCAGGTTTCCCGGTCAGTACCAGCTGATTGTCCCTCCTCCAGAATGCTTGGGACTAGTAACATTAAAAGTTTCCATTTTTTTAGATTTTGAATATTTGCATATATGTAATGAAGTATCTTGGGAATGAGCCCCAAATCCAAACAGGAAATTTACTTATATATTTCGTATATACCTTATCCACATAACCTGAAGGTAATTTTATATGGACTTCTTTTTTTGCTTTTCTTTGTTTGTTTTAGAGGGATGTTTGGTTGGTTGGATTTTTTTGTTTTGTTTGGGGGCTTTTTGTTATTGTTGTTGGGTGAGGGGGGGTTGGTACCGGGGATCGAACTCGAGTCCTTGCACTTGCACAGCAGGCAACGAAACCACTGAGCTAAATCCCTGGCCCTGTTTGGGGGATTTTTGAGGGGTTTATAGACAGGGTCTCATTAGTCCAGGCTGGCCTTGAACTCACAGCAATATCCTCCTGCCTCAGCCTCCTGAATGCTGAGATTACAGGCATGTGCCACCACATCTGGCTACAATATGTTTTAGAACATCTGGAGTTTGAGTGCAGCCTTCCACATGAGGTCAAATGTGGAATTTTCTACTTGTAGAATCATCTCCACACTCAAAAAGCTATAGATTTGGGAACATTTTGGATTTTGAATTTTCAGGTTAGGAATGCTCACCCTATAGCACATTAGTTCTTTGAGACTGAACTCCCCATTTCAAATTTTCCCCCACACTTGCTCAGATAGGGCTGGAAACTTTCTAAAAACTATGAAGGTCAGGCGAGCCTTCCCAGATCAACGAGAAGCCAGATGACAAGGCCAGAGCCCAGCCGCTCACCCCCTGCAGGAGGCTCACCTCTGTGGGGGTCCCGGGCGCCCAGCTTGGCAGCGGTCTGCCGCTGGATGAGTGATCTGGCTCCAGTGACAGGTAACAGAGGCAGGAATGTGGCCGTCAGAGGCCCAAGGACCGAGACAGGGCTCCAACGCTGGCGACTGCTGGAGGCAGCCTGGTCTGCCCGTGTGTGCCTATCAGCCAAGTCCGCCCAGCCTCCTGTGGCCCGGCCCGCGGGAGGCAGCTGGGTTCCATCCAGCTGTGCTGAAAGCACCCTTGTCCTGGCCATTCCGTCTGGCCTGGGCTTCTGCACCGTCTGATCTGTTTGTGCACTGTGTTGGGGAAGTATGTCCTGTGGATGCACTTCCTTTACGTTTGAGGGGAAGATGGAAGTGCAGTGTGTTGCTATGAAGATAGAAGATGAATGTGCTTGGGGATCCTGAGGGGCAAATCAGGTGCTCCCAGTGCTGTCTCGGCCATTCGGGTTGGTTTTGTTGAGCAGCGGCCTGCGCTGTGACTCACTCACTCCACAGGTCCCTCACTTACACGCACGGTTCAGTGGCTTCTAGTGAATTCGTGGAGCTGTGCAGCCCACTAGCCCATTAGTAGTTCCCAAGCATTTCTCTTCCAGTTACCCAGCCTACGCAACCGCTGGTCTACTTCTGTCTCCCTGTTTCAGACTCTTTATGTAAATCCGTTGTGCTGTATGTGGCCTCTCGTGTTAGGCATCTTTCCTTCAGCATAAAGTCTTCGAATTCATCCGTGATGTAGCATGAGTCACTACTTCTTTCTTTTTATTAACAAATATTCCATTGTACGGATATATCGCATTCTGTTCCTCCCCTTAATGGACATTTGGGCCATTTCCACTTTTTGGCTATTGTGAGTATGTTGCCGTGAGCATGTAGGTACAAGTTTTGGTGTGAACATATGTTTTGTTTCTCCTGGGTAAATACGTAGGAATGGAATTATTGGATCATTGTCTCCCAAAACTCCTGCAGCCATTAACCTCCCTGGGCAATGCACATAAGTTCCAGTGTCCACCCATCCTCGCCAGCACTTGTTATTACCTGCCTTTTTATCCCAGCCATCCTCGTGGATGTGAAGTGCCACATTTTTAGGGTTTTTATTTGTGTTTCTCTGACAGCTAATGATGTTGAATATCTTGTCATGTGTTCATTGGCTGTATGTTTATCTACTCAGGAGAAATGTCTCTTCATAGCCTCTGCCTATTGTGTTAATTGTTATCTTTTTCATATTGAGTTGGAAGAGCTGAGATACAAGCCCTTATCAGATGCATGTAAATAAGTTCTTCATTTTTCCCAAGGGTATCTTTTGAAACCCAAGTGATTTTCCACTTTTTTGTTGGTTTTTCGTGAAGTTCAGCATATCTACCTACTCTCTCTTTGGTTGCTTGTACTGTTGACATTATACTGCTGCCCAATCCATTGCCTCACCCAGCCATGCTTTCCTCTGAGTTTCCCTCTTCCGTGAGGGGCTGGCAGTCCAGCCCAGGCTGCTCCACCGCTGAGCTGCATCCCAGCCCTCGCGTTAGCTCTTCGGTTCAGGTCTCTTACCTTTCTGAGCTAACTTCCGCATGCGGTATGTGGCAGGGGTCCAGCTCGAAGCTTTGGCTGTTTCCCCCATTCCTTGTTGGAACAGGTTTTGAGCACCTCCTTTTGTGCAGGACAGCAGCTGCTGTCTGGGAGCCCAGGACCCAAAAGTATCGGGAGCTCTTGGGAGCATTCTGTGCCCCGTGTTGAACGTTCACAGTGAAGGCCTCAAAGCATCAGCGATGCAGTTCAGATCCACAGGTACCTGTGACCAGACCCCACCCTCTGGCTGCTGAGCCCCTGGCTCCACGGCTGAGAAGCCCCGCCCCGCAAGCCCCTGGGATTAGCGGCAAAGATGAGTTTACGGAGCCCTGGAAGGCAGCCTGGCTCCACCTCCCAGAGGGCGAGAGGCCAGACGTGGCTGTCCTTACCTGCGTGTCCGTCCCACAGCGAGGATGTGGTCAGCTTTACTTATTCACACGCACTCTCCTGGCTGTGTTCTGCTGTGTAAGTGAGCATCACAGGCTGGCTAACTGACGCCAAGTAGAGGCCTCTTTGGCTCACGGCTCTGCAGGCTGAGCAGCCCAGCGTGTGGGCCCAGTCCCTAGCACAGGCCTTGCTGCATCCTAACATGGCAGAGGGTGTCCCAGGGCCCACAGAGCAAGCGCATTGGCCCAAGCCTCTCTTCCTGTCCTCAGAAGCCACCAAGGCCACAAGGCCCCACTCTGGTTACCTCCTCTAGCCCTAGTTAGGCCCCGAAGGCCCATAGTAAGCACCCGACCCTTAGACAGGTCGCCCACCTCTCTCCACCATAGCAGTGGTGACCCAACTTCCGCACGGGAGGTGGAGGACACATTAAACCCGAGCACCGCCTTGGACTCTCGAAGGCCGCAGGGAGAAGCCACAGAACAAGCTTGCTGCTCCCCGATACCAAACGAGGAGTCAACCCCCCCCTCGCCCCCGCCAGGAGCCCACAGGCAGGACAGAAGGACATCCAGACACGCACAAGGGAGCAGAGAATAATGCAGGGGTGCCCTGGGGTCAGAGGCCACAGGGCTGGGAACCCTCATGTGCACCCCCACCTCGGAGAGCTGGGGAGGAGTGTCCGCACGCAAACAGCCTGACAGCCCTGCAGTAAACGCCCTTTCTTAACAGGTTTTGTTTTCTTTTTTTTTGGTTCCAGGGATCGAACTTGGGACCTTGCGCTTTCGAGGCAGGTGGCGGAACCACTGAGCTAAATCCCCAGCCCTTGTTTTCTTTTTAATTGATGATATTTAATTGTTTAGATTTATGAGGTACAGTGTGATTTCTGATACAAATATACATGGTGTCATGACCAAAACAGGGTAATTAGCGTATCCACCATGTCATTTGTCATTTCTTTGTGATGAAACATTCAAAATCCTGTCTTCTATTTTGAAACACCTTTTAGTATTTATTTATTTTACTACTGGAGATGAAACCCAGGGGTGCTCTACCACTGGGCTACACCGCCTGCCCTTTGTACTTTTTTATTTTGAGACAGGGTGGATACATTGTTACAAGTGCAGTCCCCACTTCCTGCTCGCTGTGACTGTCTCGCACTCACCGCTGGTAACTGCTGCTCTGTCCCCTGCTTCTACGAGGTCAGCTCCTTTAGATTCTGTATAGGACCCCATTCTTGAGAACTTTTTAACCGACACACAATGACTGCACATTTTTATGGGGTACTGTGTGATGATTTGATACATATGTACAGCATGTGATGATTAAATCGCGTAATTAGCATTTCTGCCTCCTCCGACGTGCTCATTGCTTTTGTGTCAGGAGCCTTGGAACGGCACTTTCTGGTTCTTCCCGGAATCTGTATAAATTGCCGTCACTGTCGGCAGGGCTCGCGGCCCTGAGAAGTCCTCAGCAGCTCGGGCTTCCTTCATTCGAAGCAGGCCTGCTTGCTGCAGGAGGCTCACCTGGTTGGTGGGGGCTCTGCAACATTACTGTGAGGGTAATGTGAGGCTTGCAGATTGGGAGCAGCCAGGCTCTGGGGCGGGGAACGCGAAGGCAGAGGCTCTGGGCTCGGCTCGGGCCGCCGTGAGCGAGCGAGCAAGCAAGCAAGCGGGAGGCCAGGCTGCCCGGAGGCTTCCTGCGTCCTGTTCTTCATTGCGGTGGCGCTTGTCTGACTTCTCTCACTGCAACATCTCAGGCGGCCTCGCAGGCAGACTGCTTACCAAAACTCATTTTCTGACTTTTTAAATTTTTCTTTCGTTTTTATTTTTGGCAGTGCTGGGATGAGCCCAGGACCTCACGCATGCTAGGCAAGTGCTCTGCACTGAGCTCTGCCCCAGCCCCTGTTTTCTAGCCTTCAAGCACCCTCTGCTTCCCCATATGAAAGCGAAGAGAGAGCCTGACTCCACGCAGTCTCGGGGCCTCTGAGTGGGTAGCTTTGACCAGACCTAAAATCTACTGTTTTTTTAAAAATGAGATAGTGCCTTGCTGTGTTGGCCACACGGACCTCACACTCCTGGGTTCAAGTGATCCTCCTGCCTCAGCCTCCCAAGTGCTGGGACTGCAGAAGTGTACCGCCACACCTGGCAGCTGGACATTTGAAGTGTGTGTGGGAGGAGATGGGGCGGAGAAGGGGAGGTGTGGGCTGGGGATGAGGTGCTTCATGCCGGCTAACGCATGTGGCTCTTCTCCGGGAGACCGTACATGGGGAGCCATAGAAGGTTCTTGGGCAGGTTGCTGTCAACTGGCAGCACCACAGTGGATGAAAGGAAAGAGAAACGATGGACGGAACGGTGTGGGGTTTTGACGGTGAGGAGAGGCTGCCACAGCAAGAGGAGCACTGCAGGCCCGAGGTGATCAGACGGCAAGAGGTGGAGGCCAGCCCGGAGCCCATGGGCAGCCACTGCAGGCGTTGACTCATCCTGAGACAGGCTCTCACTGAGTTGCCTGGGCTGACCTCAAACTTGTGATCCTCCTGCCTCTGCCTCCCAGGCAGCTGGGGTGACAAGTGAGTGCCCCTACACCCAGCAGCACCTATTCTAATACGTAGTAAAATAAGGGAAACCACTCAGATGCCTGCGGGAAGGGGCATGGCCAAGTAAATTGTCCGGTGTCCCTGGAGCAGGGGGAGTGGAGCTGCTGAACACACTGGCCTGAAGGCTGCCTCCCTGCCACCACCGAGGACCGCGGGGCTCATCGAGTCCTCCCGGGGCCTGGCGTGGCCCTTCTGCTCTTGGGGCCTGCAGTGTCCCCTCAGATTTTCCCCACTGCTGCAGCACGGCCTCCGCCCCTCATGGGCACGGGTGCCTGGGCCGGACCCGACCCCTGCTGTATCAGCGTCTTGCCACATACTTCCTGCCCGCTTCCCCGACAGGCTGGAAGCCAAGGTCCAAACATGGAAATATTTGTGCTAGGGACCGCGAGTGGATCTTATGCTTAGAATTTCCTGGAATAGTATTTGCCTTTTTAAATAATAATACTGAAAAAATACACACAAAGCCCAGTCGGGTACAAGTGTGGAATTATACCCTGCAACACAAGCTTTCGTTTTCCAGCTGTCGACTCATGCAACCACAGTCTTGTAAATTCTGCACACTCTGCTTTCTCCTGTGTGGCTACGAGAGGAACAGGACCCCTGGAGTTTTCATCTCTCAAGGACCGCCAGGCTTGGTGTGATGTAGGGAAAATTGGTAAATACTGTACACAACCAGGCTAAAATGCACCGAATGCATCTCCTGAAGATCCTGGCAGCTGCCGCAGGAGCCTTCTGGTCCCAGAGGCCCTTGCTTTACATCAGAGCCTTTGAAGCTGCGTGCTGGGCAGCCCAGCACTGGTCCAGGAGGCGGCCACAGTGGGGCACATTTCCTGCCTCAGTGCGCTCTCTGACCCAGGCGTGAGCCGTTGTTCCCGGGTCCTGACAGCACAGTCCCAGAGGTGCCCCCTCATCAGAACCCGCTCAGGCCTGGATGGAGCCCCACTGAGGGCGGGGGGCACCCCGGGGGCCTGGCTTGGACGGGCTGCACGGGGAAGGCGGGCACGCGGGGACACACAGGGACGCAGCCTCTGTGCCGCCGCGGTGGATGCGGGGTGGCCGTGCCCTCCAGAGATTCCTGTGCAGGAAGCGTGGTCCCCACGTGGCCATGTTCAGGCCTGGCCAGGAGATGGACCCCACCAGGATTAACCGAGATAAGTCCGTCACCCACTGCCCACTGGCGGGAGGGGCCTAGTGGGAAGACAGAGGGCCCCGGGCTGTGCCTTTGTCCTGTCCTGCTCTGTCCACTTCCTCCCTGGCTCTGGCTCTTTCTCACCATGCTTTCTTGCTGCCGAGAGGCCAGCAGCTGTCCTCGGCCATGCTCTCCTGCCACGGTGCTTCTGCCTCATCGTCACCTAGAAGCCTTGGAGCCGCTGACCAGTGGCCGAAACATGAGCCAAATGCACCTTCCTCCTCCTGTCAGGTGCGGTGATCCGGCCGTGCACCCTCACCCCCCAGTGCTGCCCCGCGCCGGGCGATGCAGCAGGGCTTCGTCAAAGCTGCCCTTGCTGTGCATGAGCAGCCTCCCACACTATGAGCCAGAGACCTGCTTTCTTCCTAAAGTCCTGGCCTCGGTTATTCCGTTACAGTGATGGAAACATACACTGCCCACCTGCTTTACCTGGCGTTCTTGGTTGGGGTTCCTGCGTAGGGCAGGCACAGACAGCTTTCGAGGGGCTGCAGGCCTCAGGCTATCTGAGACATTCTCGCAGTGGGCACAGTGTGGCCCCACCGTGCGGCCCATGCACACCCACTCTGTGACTTGGGGTCTCAGCCCTAAAAGGCTCCTGGCCCTGAAGCAGACACATCTTAGCCTGGTCGCTGCTCCGCCTCCTCTGAGCCTTGGCTTCCTGTCTGAAGCCCTGGCCGCAGGTGGGAGAAGGTGGGAGGGCTGTCTCGCTGCTCCGGCTCCCGGGAAGGCCCCCCGCCCCCGCCGGTGTCATCCACGTGGTGGCCATGACCCCGGGCTCAGGCTGCAGGAGGAACAGTGTGGCCTTGTCTCCCAGCTGGACGAGCCCCTCTGGGACTTCCGGAGGCTTTGTCAGGACCTCACGCCGGCGCCTGATGGAAGCCGGTTTACGAGAAGCCCCGCATCCAGGTGGAGACCTGGGGATGGGCCTCCTCCCTGGGCCGAGGCTGAAGGTAGCTGCCCGGTCAGCTCTCTCCACGCATGATGGTGGCTCAGCGTGTCTGTGGTCGGGGGACACTGCTCTGGTCATTCGTAACCCAAAAATGCCCCCCGACCCTGCCTCGGGGACTGTCCCTGACAGCCCCACTTTTGGCCACTCCCTTGGGGAGACGAGGGTCTCTGCAGACAGGGCGCCTGCGCCACCCACGGACAAAGGGTGGTGCGGCTGCTCAGAAGCCACCCGGTGAAGCCTGCACCCTCTGGACTACAGTCTGGATGACAGCTCCCCGCCTGCCTCGAGGCCACTGCTCCCGCCTTCCTCACCACTCGTTCCCTGCTCTTTTGTCTCTGCCTTTTCTACTTTCTCCCTAGGTTGGTGTCAGCTGTGTCCGGGAGAAGCTGGGGAGGGGTTGTGGTCTGATCTGAGGCCCCAAAGCCCGTGGGTTGCACAGGCCTGGGCGCCGTGGGGAGGCCCTGGAGCCTTCTCGAGGCGGAGCCTGAGGGGTCGGCCATGGGCGGTGTGGAAGTGGATACCGAGACCCACACTTGGCAGGGCATGGGGATCCAAGCCACTTCCTCTTCTTGTGTCTCAGCCTCCCTCTCCCCGCTATCTCTTTTCTTTCTTCTCTTCCTTTCTTTCAGTACCAAAGATTGAACCCAAGGCCTTGACACTGAGCCACACACACAGCCTTTTGATTTTAAGACCAGGTCTCACTGAGTTGCTGGGCTCCAGCTTGCAGCCCTCTGCCTCAGCTTCCCAAGTGGGAGGATGATGGTTGCACCCCCATGCATGGGTCTTCTTCACTGTGAAGAATAATGAGAGAGTAATATTCCATTATATGAATGTATCAGCTGGCTTTCAGTTGCTGGAACAAAATACCTGACATACACAGCTTACGGGAGGGGGAGTTTATTTTGGCTCACAGTTTCAGAGGGTTCAGTCCATGGTCCACTGACTCTAATGCAGAAACATCACGGCAAAAGGGCCTGGCAAAGGAAAGCTGCTCAACTTATGGCATCCAGGAAACAGAGAGCAAAAGAAAAGTGGAAAAGGAAGGGGCTGGGGGCCAGGAGGAGTCCCCAAGGCCATGTACCATGGCCCACCCGACACTCCCCAACTATGCTTTCCTAACCTGGGCACCTCTCAACCCAATCAGGTTGACAGTGAAGACTAACTCCCCAGTGGTGATCTCTTTTATGGCTGAATAGTATTCTCTTGTGGTCTGCCCAGAACACATTTATTTATCTGTCCATCAGGGGATGGACATCTCTGCCTTTTGACCATTGTGTGTCAATTTTTGGCCATCGTGTGCATTCGTGTGTCAATTCTTCTTGGTTTATTTTCTGAATAATACTTATTGAGTTGATTGAGCACCAAATGGATTCACAGAGATTCGTTTTATCCTTAGCAACCATATGAGGTAAGTCCTGTTATGGTCTCCATTGTACAGATGGGAAACTCAGGCACAAGGAAATTAAGTTGCCCAAGGGCACGTGGCTGGTAATTGGAGCTCACACTCTTCCCCTGTGGGAACTCAAAGGATGGGTTTTGCTGCCTCTCACCAACTAGCCCTGTTATTCAGGGCTTCATCATATGAACCCCTGGTGGCTTCCTGCTGAGTCCTGCCAACGGGGCGCCTGCGATGGATGGTTGTGTGCACCTGGGAAGCTGCCCACACAGACCTCTGCCCTGGCCCTGAGGGACGCCTGGAGGTGTTGAAGACCCACCAGCCGCTTCCAGAGGACTCTGGCCTGGAGGGTCTGTGTAGCCCACCACCTTCAACTGGACTTGAAGGAAACAACTGTGTTCTGCCTCTCAGCTGAGGGCCTAGGCTTCCACAGAAAGCCCTGAGGGGCAAGGGACAGCCCCAGCTCTTTTCTTTTCTCTCTGTCTTTGTTTATTTCTGAGCTGGGGATAGAACCCAGGGCCTCATGCATGCAGACCGCGTGCTGTACCACTGGGCTACACCCCAGCCCAGGACACTGCGGTTGAGGTGAGAAACAGAGCCCTCTGACCCCGGAGAATCCATTGCTGGGAAGGAGCAGGTGGAGGGAGCTGGCTGGAGCCCTCAAGTGACTTCGCCCTGGGTTCCTGCCCGCAGGTGGGTCTGGCCAGGCTCATCTGCAGGAGTCTGGTCAGCTGGGGCAGTGGACGGACAGGGCCAGGCTCTGGGCAGAGCTGGCTCCCGCAGGGCGCTCCTCAAAGTCTGGTTCCCAGATGGGGGATGGAGGTTGCTGGAAAAACTCCAAACATTAGAAATGCGAATTCCTGAGGCCAGCAGGGGCTGGGGTTGCACCGCAGTTCGTGTGAGTCGAGATATCTCTCAGGAGGAGAACCAGGGAGGCAGACAGCTCCAACCACAGACTCACGGCCCACAGCCCGGTTCCTGTCACTTTCTCAGGGCCGCGCCAGCTGTCTGGAGAAGACTGTCGCCTCCCCGGGTCTGCTCTGCAGGGGCCCCACACCCCCTCCCCACACCCCCGGTGGCCAGCTGGATCCACTTACTTCCCAGGCAGCCCTGGACCACAGCTGACGCTCGCTTTCGGCTTCTCCCCTTCTCGGCGCTCCTGCCTGGGAGGCGGAGGGGAGTGTGATCCCAGAGGTGGGCTGCCCTGGCCCTGGGCTCTTTTCTGTTCCATGTCCTAGGAGGAGAGGGACCTGGGCACTGATGCCGAGCGGAGATCTGGGCACATCTCCAGGGACGCCCCGAGGTGCAGCCGGCAGCGGATCCTCCCTGCCGGCTTCGAGCTGCTCTGGGTCCCCACCAGCTCTCGGCTGTGGCCCCCAAAGCCACGTGGCCTCAGGTCCTTAAGTCCTCAAGGTCACCCTCCAGCTGCTACCCTGGGGGAAGGAGTATGAGGGGCTCTCAACTTTATTTTCTTTCTTTATTTTTTTTCTTTTTCTTCTTTTTTCCCCTCCTAACACTGGGGATGGAACCCAGGGCCCATAGACTGAGCTACATCCCTAGCGCTTTGTGTTGTTTCTGTTGAGACAGGATTGGCCAGGCTGGGCTTGAACTTAGGAACTTCCTGCCTCACCTCCCAGAGTGCTAGGATAACGGGTGTGCACCACCAGGCCCAGCTTCCATTCTTATTCTTAGAGCATAAACTCTAGGCCTTCATATGAGACTAAAACGAACCTGATTCAGAAACAGATCACAGAGACTCAGTCGAGATTATGCTGCCCTGAGAAGGCCTGGGAATCCTCGTGGGAAAGGCCTGCCGATTAGACCCGAGAGATCTCAGGGAGACATCATCACTTCGGCACCAGAGCTCGCTGCTCCTCACAGTCCCCTTCGGCTCACGATGGTGTCACAGCCCCGGGAACCGGAGCTGCACGGAGCCCTGTCCCTCCCAGCCGCCCCAGCGTCGCACGCAGCACACTGTAGGGTGCAGGTTGCTCCCCTCCACTCGCAGGTCCCGATGGGAATTCACTCTCTCTGGCCCTGTCTGAGAGGAGATCACATCGTGTGTGGCTAGCCCGGGAAAAGAGCGAAATTCAGAGTTCAGTCTCCATTGACTGCATATCGCTTTTGCTGTAAAGTCAGCAAGTCGAAAGTTGAGCTGCTGCCGAGTGGAGTCTGTGTATCACTTCAATCTCCAAGTCTAGCTGTGACTAAATGGCAGTGCTAGAGGTCAGATAAAGCCGCAGTGTCACGCTGGGAACCCCGGGGCTCTGCCTGGCGGTGACCGTGGCTCTGGCCCAGGACCAACCTCTGGTCCCACGGCCTCTCTCTGTTGTCCTGCTGTTACACACTGCCCACCCCTCTTACAGTCCAAGAAATCACAACTGAAGTTAAAGGGTTTGCAGTTCGGGAAACGCAGACTCGACTAGAGCACACCAGCCTCCTGGAGGGAAGGTGGGCTCGGGTCTCTGTGACAGACAAGTGGACGCTGTGTCCTGGCTGTCCTTGGAAAAGGTCAGCAGGACTGAGGCCAACCCGGCCTTTGGAAATTGGTGTAGAGCCCTAAGTTCTGTAGTCTCCCTGAATGTCCAGGTCAGCGGACAGAACCCGGGTTCTTGGTTGTTTCCGAAACCCCACGAGGTACTGTTAGGTTCCAGAATACTCTTCCCTGGTGCCTTCGATTCCCCACGCAGTGACTGTGCAGTTTTCCTCCTGCCTGTGGCTCCCTTTGGCCACTCTGCCACACTTGGATCTTCGTCATCACTCTGTACCGGCGGGGCAGTCGGGGACTTGTGGGGTCCTCCCCTCCAGCGCCCCTTCCCGCACCCCTGGGCCCCAGTCTCCCAGGCGGGAGCCCCTCCATCTGTCTGGGCACAGCCTGCCCACACCCTCTGGCCTTTGAGGAGCAGGATGGGCATGGGGTAGCGGGCAGCCACCTCACCGCCACGGCAGGCTTCACATTTCAAATCCCGGGAGAGTTGGCTGTGGCTTAATGCTTCTCCGCAGATGGAGAGGGAGCCAGGTGAGCTGCCTCCCAAGGAGCTCTTGACAGGGGCGTCACCACCTCAGCAGGGAGGGGCAGAGCCCAGGCCACCTCAGCTACCGAGGCCAAGCCAGACGCCAGCCAGGGAGGCCAGGACCTCAGGGTGAAGTCGCCCTGGTCTGACGGGTCCTGCCTGGTGGCTGGGAGGGACCCTCAGCCCTCAATTCTGTCTTGTGCTGCCGTCTTGACCGCTCCTCCCTGCTGCCCCGGGCACGGGTACAGGTAGCTTCCCCGCCACCCGCTGCAGATTCTGTGACAGAACTGCTGGAAACACATAGGACATGGTCTGCTATCGCTCATGGGCATCGCATGAAAGAAAAGAGAGCACCCCGGATCTAAAGGCTTCCGTACCCGCCCCAGAGGAGAGGGCAGTGGGATTCGAAGACCACCTCAGGAGGAGCAGCTGTCCCGAGAGGAACTGGGCCTGTGTGAAGAGCGTGAAGAGCCGAGAGCCTGACCGGGCCAGCCAGGATGCTCTCGTCTCCAGGCCAGGGAGCAGCTCAGTGGCAGAGCATGTGCTTAGCGAGAGTGAGGCCCCAGCCCCGGTCTCTCCCACTGCTACAGGTCATTCCTGCTACGGCTTCTGGGGAGGGTTCCCGGCATGAGGCTGTGTGTGCAGGATGGCTGTTTATTAACCTGTATTGATTGGACGTATCACTGCATTCGGCGTGATGTTTCCACACACATTCAGCGCCCTCTACCCAACCTCCATTAGCACCGTCCTACTTCAGGCCGACTCCTTTGGCTGTCAAATGAGAGAGAACAGATGGTACTCACCTTCCCATGACTGACACCCCCTTAACACACAGTGTCCTCCAGTCTCATCTGTCTGGCTGAGCACATTCCACTCTGTGTGTGTGTGTGCGTGTGCGTGCGTGCGCAAGCGCAATGTTTTCTCATCCATCATCTGTTAATAGGCACCTAGACTGATTTCGTGACCTAGCTATTGTGAACAGTGCCACAATAAACATGAGCATGTAGGCAACTCCCGTGTATACTGACTTCATTTACTTGGATATACAGACCCAGCAGTAAGGTAGCTATATCATATGGTAGATCTATTTTTAGGGGATTTTAAAAAAAATATTACTAGGGATTAAAGCCAGGGACTTCATATTGAGCTGTAGCCCGAGCCCTACTTTAAATTTTTTGAGACAGGCTCTCACTAAGTTGCCCAAACTGGACTTGAACTTGTGATTCTCCTGCTTTAGCCTCCCACCGAGCCAGGATTACAGGCACCACACCCGGGTATTGTTAGTTTTGTGAGGAACTTTGTTATGGGTTATATCTAGATACCCCTCCCCAAACCCTAATGCATTCGTAAGCAGGGCTTTTTTGGGGGAGTTGACCAGATCGTGAGTGCGATAGTATATTACTCTACTGATTGGTTTAGCACAGTTCTGGGTATGGGTGACGGATTTACTGAAGAGGGAAGACACCCTGGGTGTCATTGCACCAACCGGTAGGTTTGCATCTTGGATGGAATAAAAAGGAAAGAAAGAAGGCTTGCTTCCTCCTGTCTGCCCTGCCATGGACTGTTTCTCCTCTGCCATGCTGCCCTGCCTTGGAATCAGCTGACTATAAACTCAAAGAGAGGCAGTTATTGCTTCAGGATTGGTTAGGGCTGTAAAGCGGGAACTGGTAGACCCTAGAAGGTCAAGAGAATCTCACATTCAAGTCTAGTCTGGATGACTTACGAAGACCTTTGCTCAAAATAAAAACTTTAAAAAGAGTAAGAGCTGAGGAGGATGTAGCTCAGTGCAAAGACCCTGGACTTAGTCTCTGGTACTGCCGAAAAGGGGAGTGGGGGGATGAGTTAAGGTTTTAATATAAGATCAAAAATGTAAAAGTCTTTTGTTCTTTTCTCTCTGTAGCTTGTTACTAATTACCTTAGCATTTCTTCCCTTTCATCTCCCCACCCTTTGTAATGAAGTCTTTGTAATTAAATCTAGGGCACCTGAGAATTTTTCCCCTTATCAAGTACACAATTTTTTTTTTTAGCATTTTTACATTTATTTTTCTTGTCTAATCCCAGTGCCTAGAATCCACTTATAGGATACTTTGCAGTTTATTTCATGGTTAAATGGGTACTTCCTCTTAGCTGAACATTGTGTCCATTGTGTCTTTCTGTGTGCGTGTGTGTGTGTGTGTGTGTGTGTGTGTTGTGGTTCTAGGGCTTGAACCCAGGGACTCAAACATACCAGGCAAGTGTTCTGATGAGCTGTACCCCAGCCACTGGTGTCTGTTTTTAACTGTCTCACAGATGTACAATGATTTGGTCAAACTTCTCTACTGCAGTTTCACAAACACTTTGAGCTTAATGTGCAGAATTCAGAACGGCCCCAGAACATTTCTGCAGTGAAATGCTCCCCTTGAGCGGGATAAGTGACACTTTTGAACAGCCTCACATCAGGCTGAGTTTGCCTCCAGACGAGAAGTTTGCGCGGCACTTTTTGGATAGGGAATGAGACGGGGGCGTGCGCTCTGTGTGAAGCCCACCATCGTTCCACCAGGCTGCATCTCGTGAACATTTACCACAGGTAGCATTGCGGTGCTGGACACCGGTAAGGCGGCACACGCCTGTAGTCCCAGCACTCTGAGACGCAGAGCAAGAAGACCACAGGTCTTACCCCATCCTGGGCAATTTAGCAGTTTAGTGAGACCCTGTTTCAAAGTAAAAACTGCCCTAAAATCGGGGTGGAGTGGATGTTGGGCGCATGCGCCTTGTCCTGGGGCTCCCGTAAGGGCTCCCCCTCGGGCCTCTCCGGTTCCCTCCCTGCTCTGTGTCGTGATTCTTGCTAAAGCTGCACCCTAGCTCAAGGTCCCAAGTCCACCCTCTCCCTCAAGCCCAGCCTGCCCGCCCTCCTGCTCTGCCCACAGCCCCTTCGCTGACGTGAACTCGGGCTCTGCAGCCGCCCCCTCTGTGACTTCCGGTGCCCTCGGAGGCTCTGCAGTATCCATGGCATGGAATCTGGGGAAAGCAGAGGCTGGCAGCTCCGCCCTGGGGACGGGGAGGTTACCAGGGTGCCGGGAGAGTTGGGCTCTGAGGCCCAGACGGTGGGGTGCAGTGGGTGAGGAGCAGGCCTGATTGCAAAGGCAGGTTTCCGGCTGCACTGTGACTCCCTCTAGCAGGGAGAGAGACACACCAGGACTGACCGCCCGCCTTGGCCTCTCCCGGCAGCCGTGGGGTAGCTCAGCACCCAGGATGGGGGAGGACAGTTCTGCTTCTTAAACCCCTTGCAAACACCCTCCCTCACCAAAAGCAAGGAGGGAAAGGGCTCCCTTTTACGCTGCCTGGGAAGGAGAGGCATTCGTTCCTCGAGGGAGCGGGCGGCAGCCTTGGGTCTGCCAGACGTAAGACGCCAGCGTGCTGTGGAACACCCTGTTGGGACCCAGGGAGGGCGGCTCTGCTCTGCCCAGCACACTGCCCCACCCAGTGTGGACTTGGGCGTTTCCTTGTGAGCTCGCCATGTGTCACCGTCAGCCCCGGGCAACCGGCTTCCTGCTGACCGTGTAAAACAGACCTCAGGGCAGCCGTGTTCATCCTTGAGATGTCCTCCAGCGAGTGGCCCCATCTGAGGGGTGACCAGATCGCCGAGCTGCTGCAGTTTGTGGTGTGCCAGATGGAGGGAGGGCCCTTTAGACAGCGGAGGGGGCTTTTTAGGGACAGTCAGAGCGGCTAGCCTCTGCTGTGATGTCACTGGAGGCAGCATGTTGACGTTCCCTCCCGCTCCCCATGCTGCGGCACTGATTTAGCTTCCTGAGTGCTCTTCCTCCCAGGCCGCTGTCTCCAGGGCGCGATGGCCACAACTTGTGCACCTCAGCATCCTCAAGGCTCCCGGTCCCTTCGTACAAATGCACTCGCAGCTCTGCCATCTACCTGCCGTGTGGCCTTGGGCGAGCCCCTTCCCCTTGCAGTGCTGGCCTCATAAGCAGTAGCTGTGGCCACCTGTCCTGTTGCTCTCAAGAAACCAGTGCTCGTGCCCGATGTATCTGCCGCTGCGGTACCTGGAGCAGGTTTCCTAACCTCTCTGAACCTTTGCTTTCCATATACCTGCTTCTCAAAGATGTGGAGGCCAATGTCCTCAGCAAATATTCGAGGCCTACCAGTACAGCCAGAACACACCTCATAACAAAGCAGGAAAAGGTACGATCTGAGGGTGTTCCCACGCAGCATGTGGACGGACAGTAAATACAGGCTGACTGCTCTTTGTCTGTAGTGGTGGGGCCTAGAAGCTGTGCAGATCAGTTTTGAAGTTTTTCAGCTTTGAGGATATTTTGCATAGACTTTAGCAATTGAGCATCTCTAATCTGAAAGTGTAAATCCAAAATGCTCTGAGGTCTGTAACATTTTTGTAGAGCGTCACCTCTCAGTTTCAAATTTTGGTTTTGAGGCCTTTGGGTGAGGGGTGCTCAGCCTGCAATGATGTGATCAGCACACACTGCAGGGTTTCAGGAGACAGCAGGTGCAAGGGAACAGAGGCAGGCAGAGGGAGGGGGCACTTGGGACACAGAGCGTGTGGGGCTCAGTGTTAACCTGGAGGGCCGGGCCGAGTCCCGGCTAGGGAATGCACACTGGAACCCAGATTTAGGTAGAGAGGGCGGGAGTCACGTGGATTTCAGAGGAACTGAGCCTCAGGCAGAGGGGTCACTCAGCTGGGACCCTGAGGCAGGTGTTGGCTGGGCCTGACTGAGGTCAGGTCAGCTCCAGGCAGAAGAGAGACAAACCAGGGAGAGCAACAGAGATCTGGGGTCGAGGCCTGGGCCACTGCAGGGCTGGGCTCCACTCTGAGCAAGTCCGGGGGTCGCTCTGGGGTTCTGAGGACAAAGCCAAGGCCTGTCTTGGTTCGCACAGGTCACCAAGCGTGCAGAAGGAAGACTGGGGCGAGGCAGGAGTGTGGGGCAGTGAGCTGGGAGGTGGAGCCAAGGGAGGCGAAAGAAACAGGAGTTAAGAACACACCAAGCTCACCGAGACAGGACCAGAAGCTCCGGGGGTGCCTGTAGCCACTTAACCAGCTCTGGCTACTGATTTAAGCCATTCTCTCCCCCAAACGTCACTGAAGCCCTGCTCTGGGCCGTCCCCGTGCAGCCGAGACGCCGAGAACAGCCGCGTCAGGCTCTCTCTCTCTCTCTCTCTCATGCTGAGCAGCTGAGCTTTTTTACAAATAGATTTGAGTTATAATTCATAAATCACACAACTCCTCTGCCTAAAACGTACAACTGAATGGTTTTTGAGTATTCCCAGTCAATTCCAGAACATGCTCACTGCCTCGGAAGAAGCCCTGTCCTCTCGAGCTCTTACCCTGACCCTGCATCTGCCCCACCCCGTCCCATCTCAGGCCTGTTCTCTCGGCGTTTCATATCGGGGCTTCGGGCCATCTGTGGCCTCTGGGTCTGCCTGCTTTCACTTAGCATAGTGTTTCCAAGGCCCATCCATGCTGTCACGTGCATCACAGCTCTGCTCCTTTCTATGACTGGCCAGTGTTCCATAGTGTGGACAGACTGTGTTTTGTTTGTTCACTCCTCACTCGATATGCCTTTGGGTTGCTACCATGAACATCCATTAACAAGTTTTTTGCACAGATACAGGTTTTCCTTTCTCTTTGGTTACTTGATTATGAGTTGATTGTTTAACTCCTGATTCTTCCAGGAGTAAAATTCCTTGGTCAAAAGGTAACTCTGTGCTTAATTGTTTGAGGAGCGACCACCCTGTTTTCCAAAGTGGCCCCAGCATTTTACATTCCTGCTAGCAGTGTGTGAAAGTTCCAGTTTCTCCACTTCTTACTAGTACTTAATCATTTAACTTTTTTTCTTCAGTACTGAGGTTAAACCCAGGCCCTCAGACATACTATACAAGTGCTCTACCACTAAACTACGTCCTAGTCCTTTTGAATTTTATTTTGAGACAAGGTCTCACTAAGTTGTCCAGTCTGACCTTGAGGTTCTGATCCTCCTGCCTCAGCCTCCCGAGAAGCTGGCTTGCATCCATGTGCCACCACGCCTGGCTTATCTGACTTTTTGATCCAAACCATCCTGGTGCATTCAAAGTGGTTTCAGCTGACCTGATTTTCAGGCTCACTAAGGTCACAGCTTTCAGCACCTCTACATACATTCACTCATCCACATGGCTGTATGCTCTCGTCCCCATTTTACAGATGTGGAAACTGAGGCAAGGAAAGTCACAGGTGGCAGAGCTGGGGTGCAAACCCAGACCATCTAGTTCCTGACCCCATGATATTAACCTTATTCAAAAACTCGCCGTAGGAGAGGTAGATGTGTGTAACACAACAGAGGCTACATGGAGTGTGCACAAGGAGCCGGGGCAGCTCTCCGCTGTGGAGGAAGTGACAGTTGAGTGGGGCTCCAGGGCGAGCAGGAATTTGTCCAGCACAGAGGGTGGGTGGAAGGGAACCCCAGGGGCTGAAGGAGCTGGAGGAAGGTGCACAGCAGCTGGAGGCCAAAGGTCTGTCTCAGGCTGTCAGGTGAGAAATGGCCAACCCTTCTGCCTCTGCCAGTAGAAGTCCTTCCCATCACATTATCCACTGAAGCAGAATACGCGTAGATCAGATATTTCAGTCTTGCTCGAAGCCAGTGTGCACTGAGAGGTACACCCTCGGGGTCCACTTCAGTAACATTAGCAGGGTTTTGGTGCAGGAAAAGCTCGCGCGCATGTTCCTGAGGCTTCATCCCCGTGCACCTGCCAAGGAGCAGCAAGCCGCGTGGCCCTGCGTGGCCCCACCTGCCCTCCAGCCTGACAGCACTGTTCTCAGGCCATGAGAGCCCAGGGCCAGCCTCCTCCAGGCAGGGCCTATTCAGTGTGTCCACGGCTAAATCTGCCCCGCTTTGTCACGGTGCCATGCGATGACTTTGTCCTCCCACCAGGACAAGGATGGCAGGAGACAGCCTAGAAGATTTGTTGGGATTGTGCGCCCTACGGGCTTTGTCCCGAGTCTCACAGGATCAGCTGAGGGGTCCGGGGCGCCACCTGGAGGCTGGCGTGGAAATAGCAGATTCTGCTTTGCCCCAAGGTGCCTGAGGAGGGGCCAGGGTACCGCTGTATCCTGCGTGTTCATCTCCTCCCCGGGGCAGTGCGAGACAAGGAGAGATGCCAAACTCCCACGGGGGCTGTGGGCGCAGGTTCAGCTGATGGCCCTGAGTGTCAAGTGCCTACCGGAAGGCTTTCATGTCTTTTTAAGCCTTTTGGTTTTTGCCAAGGGCACTGGTGATTTTCCCCACAGTTGTCCCTCAGTGCTCAGGGAGGCTCGGCTCCAGGATTCCAGCAGACAGATACCCAGCCTGCGAACACCCGGCTGCTGTGTGTAGACGGTGTGGCATTTGCACAGCAGTTACGAGGCACATCCTGCTGTGTGCTTCCAGTCTTCTCTAGAGGACTCGCGATCCCTGGCACAGTGTAAATGCTGAGTAAACAGCTGCTATACTGTATGGTTTAGGACAGAATGACAAGAAGAAAAGTCTACATGTTTAGTGCAGGTGCAGTTTTTCTCAGATCACTGTCTGTCCACCACTGGCTGGATCTCTGACTGGAACCGACGGAGCTGTTCCTACGAGGAGGCCGAGGCCGGGTTCTGCCTCGGAGCCTCGCTCCTCTCTCTGGCAGGAATCCTGGTTCCTGCCTCCCATACTCCCGGGGTGTGCTCCTGTGGATGCTCCTCTGGTTTTCAGCCCTGTTTCCCCCTTTTTGGCATCCTTGGTCCTTCTTCATTTCCTCTTGGCTATACATTTCTGTTTAATAAGGCCAGGGCAAACCCCCACCCCAGAATCAGCAACTGAAGCCCTTTGCATAAAAGCTTTAATGAGAGACAGCAAACTTGGAAGAAGCAGCTCTCCTGCCAAGCGTGTGAACAGTGCTGTGATCCTAGCCAGGCGGGGTCTCAGCACACGCCAGCAGCTCCCTCCTCCCGAGCAGCGCTCTTCCTAGATGCCTTCCACCAGCACCCTGCCCCGTCCTGGCCCCGTGCCCAGTTCCAAGGCTTGGCCCCCACTGCCCGGTCACTGCATTTCTCTTAAGAGGAACCAGCAATCCAGAGTTGCGTGTGAAATCGCCTGATTCTTAACTCTGGGCAACAAATTCACGTGTTTTTAAAACACTGAAGACCACACCAAACAGTGTGTGGGTCAGCACTGGCCCACGGCCAGAAGTGGGCAACTTCTACTCCAAACTGGTACTGGATTTCCTGTCATAGACTTGGTTGGAGGGCTGCTTGTCTTCTAGAGTCTTTCCACCCCAGGTATTGGATTTGGGAGCTGTAGACCCAGGGTTCAAGCTACATGGAAGGATTCAACTCTAGTTGGGAGTAGCTATGAAGTTTGTGCTTGGAAACATGACACCCTCAGAGTCTCAGCGGGTGGGAGGTGGGGCTGGGCTTGGTGTGCAGAAGGTGGAGGGCTGGATGGCCAGGGAATGGAGAGCTCAGCGG
Source organism: Heterocephalus glaber (assembly GCF_000247695.1). The sequence goes on along the minus strand of NW_004624733.1, from coordinate 41,528,133 downwards.
CAGGTGAGAAGAAAACCCACCATCCAGAAGGAACAGTGGAACTGGGGTGCACAGGCGCTCATGCACGCACACACACGCAGGCCCACACACACGCATACACACGCACGCACGCATGGGAGGGGCAGCCTGTGTGTGGCACTGATGTCACCCAACCCTGGACACCAGTGGTGGTGGATGGTGCCCAGGAGGAGGCTCAGGTCCTGGTCTCCGAGCCTCCAGGGTGTGGAGCCCTAGAACAAGGCCCCGCTGGCCCCTCTCTTGCCGTCCACCCTGTTCCCTGCATGGAAAAGTTCTAGAGTGAGACGCATCAGTTATGTGAGCACGTTCTCAGCCCTCCGGGCCGTCTGCAGGGGTGCTGTCTTTTGGGGGTGCCACCTGGAGACTCTGGCCAGACCCATTGGGAAAAAGAAAGCCAATGCTTGGATGTGAATTTCAGGCTCTGCCAGCGTGCGAGGACGCCAGCGCCCCGCTCAGGTGTGTAAGGTGCCTGCTGTGCCCTGGGAGGCCCTGGGCCGACTTCCCCCACCGTTCCTTCTGGTGGGAGGCGGCCCGGGATGGCAGGAGATGCCATCAATTCTGCACAGAATGTCTCCTTTGCCCTGCCGTATGTATTTACTTTTAGTAGACATACATAAATCGTGTGTGTTTAGGGTGTGTGACAAGATACGTGCACTCACAGGAGGGCCTAAGTGCAGCTCAGTGTCCATCGCCTTACACATGCGTCGTGTTTTGGTGCTGAGGACGCAGAGGCTGCTCCCAGCAGTTTCCCAGTGTGGAGTGTGTTGTGCCTGCTGTGGTGGTCGTGCACTGCAGAGCTCCCACGTGTGTCCCTCCTGCATGGCTGGGATTCTGTCTCCTTCAGCTGACACTTCCCTGACCTCCGCCTTCCCAGCCTCTGATAACCGCCACCCTGTCTGTTCCCCTGAGTTTGGATTTTTTAGATTCCAGATATCCAGGAGCTCGCAGGTGCTGGCTTGTGCCTGGCTTGTCTCGCTCAGCACAGTGTCTTCCGGCTTCTGCCTCCGTGACGCACGGGGAGGATTTCCTTCTGCGAGGCTGAACGGCATTCTGCTCCTCCACTTGGGATGGGTCTGTCCTGATGTGCCCACTCCAAGTCCAAGGTGAACATGCATTTAACAAATGACACCTTTCAGTCATCGTAGCTTAGCCCAGCCTGCCGCCAACATGCTCGGTATACTGACATCAGCCTACAGTTGGGCGAAACCATTCAACACAAGTCCTGCTGGGCATATAAAGTTTGGAACATCGAAACTGCGCTGAGGGTGAAAGCCAGACTCTTCGTGTGGGTCCACTTCTGCACCATCGTAAACTGAGAGGTAGTAAATCAAAGTATCGTAAGTTGGGAGCCATCTGTATATACCACATTTTCTTTATTTCTTTAAATTTTTTCAACATGAGGGTAGAACAAAGCATCCACAGGGCCTGCAGCCCAGCAGCCTGCCTCTGCACACCCACCAGCCTGTTCTTTATAATAGATGCTCCCTGTGAGTCCTTTGGCTTGATACCACCCCATTGCATGAGGCCATGAATAAGAGATGTTGTGTTTCTTATGGGATCCCTCTTTGCGGACACTTGGCATAAACTTGGTTCTGGTCTTAGTCTATGGTTTCAGTACGTGGATTTCCATATTGATTGACTCTCTGTCTTAGTGCACATCTAGAGAGGGAAGAGAACCCCATGTCTCGCATCTTAAATACTTATTCTGCCTCTGACATGACCATTTGGTCTGGGCTCTCTTTTCTCTCTTCCGCTTGTTGAACGAAAGCTTTGTTAGACTCTGCCCGAGAACCTCTCTGGACAGAAGAAACGTTTTAGAAGGAAGATTTGGTTCTGATCTGCCCTGGGGGCTGTGCTGTTCTCAGTCCCTCCTCAGGGCACTTCTACTGGGTGTCAAGTTTTGTGGGAGCTGGAATCGGGGAAATGTTCACACAGAGACAAGAAGTGTCATGGGGGAATATTTCATCCCACCCAAGGTCAGGGTGCCTGCTCTTTCCCGAAGAGGACAATACTCACCCACCAGTTTCCCTGAGCCCTGCCAAGTGTGTCCACACAGCCCATGCCCTGTCACCTCCTAGCCAACGCCCCACAGATGCATAGCTGCGCCCAGCATTGCCTGACTCCACCCAGAACATGGATGTGGAGTGACTCTAAACCTTGAAGGCCGCTATAGTTTGGATCTTGAGCATCCCCCAAAAGTCCATGTATTGAAGACTTGGTCTCTCGCCCAGGCTCTGGGGGAAGTGGTGGACCCTTGAAGAGGTGGGGCCTCATGGAAAGAATTTAGGCCACTGGGGTGCCCTTGAGGGGAATACTGGGGCACTAGCTCCCTGTCTTTCTCTCTCTTTGCTTCCCCATCACCATGAGGTGAACAGACCTCCTCTGCATTGTAGTAGCACACAGAGGAATCTCATTGCCCTAAAGCCCTCTGGGCTCCCCTTAGCCCTCCCTCCACATACCGTGCTGTTTTCAGCAGAGGAGTAGCAAGACCAAGTCAGGCCACCGGGAGCCGTAGTCCTCCAAACAGAAGTCCAACGGGTGACTTTCTTCGGGAAATGTGGGCACATTCAATCTCATCTAAGCCAAGTACGGCTCATGTGCGTTGTCCAAACTGATAAAATGTACAACACCACAAGGGAATGGTGATGGTTTGGTTCTCAAACACCCCTCAAAGGCTCGTGTATTAAAGGCGAAGCCACTGGCCTGTAGCCCCATTGGGAAGTAGTCGAACCTTTAAAAGCTGGGGCCTCATGGGAGGAAGTAAGGTCACTGGGAACCAGCTCTTAAAGAGGATATTGGAACCTTAGCCCCCCCCTCCCTCTCTCTCTCTCCCCCCCTCCCCCTCTCTCTCTCTGGCAGCTGTGAGGAGAAGTCCTCTACCACATGTTTCCCATCATTATATACTGGGCCACCACAGGCTCAAGGCCATGGGGTCAAGTTACCATGGACTGAAACCTCTGAAACCGTGAGCCAACATACTTTTCCTCCTTTTACAGTTGATTTTCCCATATACTTTGTCACAGTGACAAAGCTGACCTATGAACTTCAGTGTAAACTATGGAGTGGGGTGACAATGATAGGTCAATTCAGGTTCATCAGTGGTGACAAATGTGCCCTTCTGGTGGGAGATGTTGGTAGGGAAGAAGGCTGTGCATCTGTGGGGAAAGGGGGTATATGGAAAATCTCTGTACCTTCTGCTCAATTTTGTGAGAACCTAAAATTGCTTTAAAAAAAAATAGTCGTACTATGGTAGATCCTGCCTGTCCAAACCATGGGATTCTTCCTCCTTAACATGCCAGTTTAGCTGTGTGGACTTTATTTCCCATTACACTTTCACACTGAAAATTCCAAACAAAAGAAGTTGATTTCAGGTTCATTTGCTTCCATGTTTTGTCTCAAACTATTCACACACCAGGTCCATGTCTGTCTTCTCAACACATCTAAATCCTCACCCTTGAAGCCTGTGCTCAAATACTGCCTTTTTCCTAAAGCCTTCCACAGTCCCCCAGTGCAAAAGTAATGCCCTCACACCATGCATTGCCACAGAGCACAGGGCACCTCCCTTAGAGCAGGGGTCCCTGGTTCGTGGCCCGCCACCTGGCCTGGCCATGAGCTGCTTAAGGGCAGGGACTGGATTTCATTTCCCTGTGGCCCAAAGTGCCTGGCTCAGGCTATGGCCTGGAGGGTGGTGGATGAACCCCTGGGAAGCCCTTGTATGCAGCTGTGTACCTGTCTCCTGGTGCTAGGAGTTTCTGCATTTGGGAGCAATAGGTCCCCCGAATGGGAAGCAGCTGTATTTGGATAGTTTGCTAGAAGACAGCATTCTGCAGCTGTGGGGTGGCAGCTGCATTCTGGAAGCCCTGAGATGAGTCCTCTGGAGTCAATTGGCCTGAGTTTGGCCACCAGCTACCCCTCTGGGCTCCCGGATTACACAGTAGGATTCGGGATCCACCCAGGGGTCTCCTTCCAATACCGAGGGGAAGCCAGATGCCCTGGACATCCCCACCCCTGGGACTCCCCCAGTCTGTGTCAGCTCAGAGCCCTACACAAATGGGCAGAATGCTTGGTTTCCAGCTGGGTGCTGCCTCAGAACAGTGGGGACTCTCTCACCTCTCATGTGAATTTGCTAATGATTCAACCATGCTCCTTCTTTGCTCTAGAGAAGAAACAGGGGTGCGCAGAGAGGGGCAACCTCTTCATGGCCAGTCTCCCCTGCCCAACCCTAAGCTCCTGTCAGCTTGGTTATGGAAAATGCTCTTCAGTGCAGCAGCCCACATCTGCACATCATCAAACTACGCAGAACCAATGCCATCAGTCGCTTCCAAGCTGATCCAGCCAGTGCGGATTCATATTCCAGCAATAGCCGCAGATAGTGATTGGGCCACAGGGGAGTTTTTGACCTGACCACAACTACATTCTGTCATTCTGTCTGACAGCAAGTGGACTGCTTAGCACTCAGACCAAAACGCAATTCGGAATGGGGTCTCCAGGGCAAGCCCTGCAAAACTCAGCATCAACAAACACTCACCAAGCACCCACCTCATTCCAGGTCCGCGTACGAGATGCCTGGAACCCAGAGGCGAGGGGAGCACAGCCCAGCTGGGGTGGCCAGGCAGGCTGCAGAGCAGCCACTTAGCAAAGTGCTGGCCATGAGGGAGGCCGAGCCCTCCCTGGGGCAGACGAGGGAGGCGGAGAAGTCTGCACGGAAGAAACCTCTGCCCTGGGCCTGAGTGAGAGAGAGATTTTGCAAAGCACAGAACAGTGGGGCAGATGTGCTTCTCTTAAGCTTGAGCAGCTCCGTGTGGCTGTGGCAGGGCGTCAGGAACAGGAAGCTGTTCTAGAGAAAGCTGGGGAGTGGGGTGGGGACACCAGGGCTTGTCCCAGCGGCAGAGACGGTTTTAGGGTAGGGTGGTTGGAAGCAGGGGAGAAGATTCTGGAAGACTTCGTGGGGGGTGCAAAGGAGGCTGCGAGCTAGACTTCGGCCCCCAGACGGGGCTAGAAGAGCAGCAGCCCAGAGGACAGGAGGACGCATCCTGCGGAGCAGAGGCAGAGGCCCCTCTGCACCAGACAGCCAGGCTGGGCTGGGGGCAGCGGCTCGGCCCAGAGGAGCGGCAGAGTGAGCTCGCGGGCCCTGCCTGTGCTGGCCCAGGAGAGGAGGAGGAGGCCTGCCCGGAGCTGGCCATCTGCCGGAGATGGGGCTTCACAAATGCTACCCTGCCCCGTGGGGAGGGACCCGGTGCCAAGCACTCGGGACCTGTCCCTCAGGGGCCAGTGAGCGGCTCTGGGGGACGTCGAGGGTCCCTGCAGGCAGTAAGGAGGGGCTCTGTGGTGAGACCTGGACAGGTCTGAACTCCAGGCCTGTGCCAGCCCTCGAGACCTGGCACAGCCCGGGCGGAGCTCCGCGTGTGGCAGGAAGACCTTGATGAGAGTAGGGATGCAGACCCCAGAGGAGCCCGACCCAGGGGCGCGTGCACGGGGGAGGGCGCCCGCTGGAGCTAAGCTAACCCTGACCTGCGGGCCTGTTCAGAAGCGGCAGCGCCTGGGACACTCGCAGAGGACTCGGGGCACCCATGCATCAAAGCGCAGCCTCGCACTCCCACACTCTGCCCGAACGGGGTTCCTGTGAGCAGCTGGGGCTGGATCAGTTGTTTATCTAATGCTCTTGGCTGAAGTCCCGAGAAAACAATTTTGGTTATTTAACACACATGCACACAGGGCAGTACTGTAAAGCCCACCCCAAGGTCAGCTGTAAAGCCCTTGTCCCTGCCCTGATGGCTCTCTTCATCGGGTTATCTGTCTCTGCGGCTCTGTAAGGTCCTGACGGGACGGTCCCGTTGCTTGGTTGGCCACGCCTGTGTTCATGGAGGCAGTGAAAACAAGCAGCCTGGAGCCAGGTGTCCACGTGCATGGTCAGCAGGAGGCCATGGAGACACTGGGCTGCGTCCGAGGCATCCTGGGTCCTGGGCTGGCTCTGTGCGGCCCCCTTCTAGCCTTCAACCGGGCTCCGCAGGGGTCATCGGCAGTCACAGGGGTGGAGCCGCTTCGCACAGACCCAGCTTCCGGGGTCCCCAAACCTCAGGACCCACCCAGAGCCTCCGGAGCAGGGACAGGAAAAGCTGCCCGGTGACTGCTGATGAAGGCGCCAGTGCTGCAGCCGACGGCCATCCCCTGCAGCCCTCGAGAACCATGCCCCAGTGTCTCCTGACATTGGAGACGGCCACAGGGCCAGGAGGAGGCCCCCTCCACCCTCAGGAATGAGCCCTGCATTTGGGGGACCAAGGCTTGGCCTCTCCACACAGCTGGGCCTCACCTGTGGGCCAGAGCTGCCCTCTGCTCACCGTCCTGGGGACCTGGAGCCGCCCTCAACACAGCCAAGGATTCCCATCCCGGATATGAGGAGAACAGATGCCAGGCTGCTTGCTGCTTGCTGCCGCTTGCAGGGGGGAGAAGGGCGTCTCTGAGGCGAGGGGATGGGGCCTGGCCTGGCCACAGCAGAGCTCGCTCCTCAGAGCTGAGGGGTGAGAGTTCAGGTGGGAGGGCAAGGAACCTGGCCAGGGAGCGGCCCTGGGAATGGCAAAAATGTGCAGAAGAGCTTCCTCTGCTCTTAGAAGTCTGTTTGGCACAAGGACAGAGCCAGGCATCGCCCGGGGACCCCAGACACAGGGTTAGCAGGCAGCAGCAGGAGTGGGGTGCTGCAGGTCTGGGGTCCCACGTCCACTTCAATCGCAGGATCTGAGGGAGGGCGAGGAGCTGTGTGCGCAGCAAAGAGCCCAAGCAGGCGCTGGAAGTATCTGGTGCATCCCAGGCGGTGGACTTGTGTCTCTGGGCCTGGATGTGATGATGCCCAGATGCGGAAGAACTTGGGAATCAGTCGTGGAATGGATGATGGATATAACCTGGGAACCGCCCCGGGCTTCAGAGCAGGATTCGAGAAACCGCAAGGGTGAGCCGGGTGAGGCCTGGAGCCGCAGCCCGGGGCAGAGCTCGAAGCCCTCTGTGACGGTGACCTCAGGCCTGCGGATCCAGCCTCCTTGGTCCCCCGTGCTTGAATTTCAGAAGTGTTGACAGAAACAGCCTCCCAGCTTTGATCTGGCATCTGGCTGGGAGAGTGGCTGGTCGGTCAGGAGTCACGCCAGTCTAATCAAGTAATGACTGGCCCACTGCGGGTCTCTAAATAATTATTAATCGGCCACAGTCAGCCCTGAGGTCATTTTGTTATCCAAAAAAAATGACTTAAACTGGTTTAAGAAAAAAATTGTCACAGGCCGTGGATTGCCGAGGCTCCAGCTGGGTGGATGTGGGTACTCACGGGGAGCGCTGGGCACCCCAGGATCCGCTCTTCTCTGGCCAGGGCCGTGTTCAGGAAGTGGAGTCTGGAGCTCTGGACTCTCCCTCCTGTAGCTCCAGAAAGAGACGCTTTTCTCTAACTGCCCCAGCAGAAGTTCTCAGGTGGTGACACGTTCGCCTCCAGCCCTCACAGCAGCCAGAAAAGCGAGAGTCCAGGGCCAGCCAGTCACCTACTGTCACCTGGGGCTGGGGCCCAACAAATCCAGTGGGACAGGGACGGGGAGGAAGGCTTTCCAAGGCGGAATCGGGGTGCTGATGGCACAGGAAGACAGAAGGGCTGCCTGGCGGGTGGCAGGCACAGCCAGGTGAGGTCCATGGGGGCGCGGCGTCCTGGGGCGAGCACCACCCCGTGTTGTCCCAAGCAGAGGCACAGCTGGCCTGGGCATCGGTGGGCCGTGGGCCTGACCCACCACACGAGCCGTCCAAGCTGGGCCCGAACACCTGGAGGCTCTGTCCTTCCCGTTCCTGGCCCTTGGTCCACGGTCCACCTGTGGATCAGACTCACGTCCATCTGCCTCCGGTCTGGGGCTCCCTGCACTCCCTCGGGCTCTGGTAGAAATGGATGGGGTCTCCACTGAACACCTCAATCAGGGGCCAGAAGAGCACTCTGAGGCCTGGGCCCGCTCTCTGGAGGAGGAAGCACCCCAGCTTGCTAACCACGTCAGCATCCCTTTCCCACAGCAGCAGCACCAAGTAGGAGAAGCTGGGCTTCAGAAATCTCCTGCTGCCTGCAGTAAGGGTCTCGTATCTGCAGGGAAGGAGCCGAGAATCCCCTGAGTAAATATCGAAACTCCTTTGTCTCCCACTCAGTCCTTCCTGGGCAGTGCCTGTGGCCGCTGTGTTGCTTCAGCTTGTGGTCTGCAGAGCTCCCGAGCGAGGTGCTGGGAAGTCCCCTGCTGACCACGCTCGAGGCTGGAGCGCCCTGTACTCATCTGCACGAGGAGGCAGCAATCCCTGGTGCACAGAAGTAAGCACACACATGTGAAAGCACTTGCCTTTGAGGTGGCCATGGCTCCCAAGAGGGACAGAGTCCAGCACAGAGCCGGTGGGCTCTGGGGTGGAGGTAGAAGGACCCACTGGGCAGAGGGTCCAGGGCAAGCTGTAGGGAGAATGAGCTCCAGAGAAGGTGATGAGAGCAGGACTGAGGTTTGACTGAGGGGCAGAGGTGGCCCCGCAGGAGGGAGGCGGAGCCCGTGAGAAAGGCTGCCGTCCTGTCCTGCCTCTCCTGCCCGCACACCCCCTCGCGTCTCCCAGAGCAGCTTTACAGGGTGAGCGCGCAGAGCATTAACCCAACGTCGAGCAACACTGACCCTGCCCGGAGAAGTCCCCTGAACGGTGTGCGGTCCGACAGTCGACAGTCTCTTCACGACAGCATCTGGGTTTGGCCGCGGTGCCTTTCGCTGGTCAGCCTCCCCTTTCCAAGGGAACTGCCCTTAGGCTGCGAGCTCTCACTCGGGCATCTGTGTGTAGCTTTCGTCCTGTGTGACTGTAACAGTAATCGTCTTGGGACACGGAAGGCCGCTTCCCTTGGTGGTGGTAACACACATTTCATTTTCAGATGTGCTTTGTTTCAGTAGGAAAAGTTAGAGGCCAAAATAGCTTTTCTAAAACATGGTGCAGATGGCACAGAATGACTTCAGACCCAGGAACAGACTCTGGCTTTTGCTTGGATGCAGTGGAGACGGGGCTGGGGTGCATGGGAGAGGAGCCCTGGCCAGCTGCCTCCGAGCTGTCAGGAAGCCCTCCTGTCGTTCTCGGCGGATGCAGCCCAGAGTCTCCACAACTGTCTCCTCTCCCATCGTGCTTGCTGTCTTAGCTGTTTCCAGCCCGGGGACTTGGAGCAGCCGCAGCCCTTTGCAGTCTGTGTGTAACAGGCCAGTTTCTCATGTGTGCTCCTCTCGATTCTCCGTGTTGCCCAACTAGAAGTTAGCACCGTGCACCACATATCCACATTTCAGCCGGGACCGACCGCGTGCACAGCAGCAGTAGGCCCGTGCCTGTGGACGTCACAGTGTCAGTGTCAATGCACGTGTTACGCGTGTGCGATGGTGCTGTGTGAGCTGTGAGCAAACCTACGCTGCCGCCGTCCTGGTCCTGCGGAAGTGCAGCTGTGGAACAACCTGCAGCTCACAGCCCGAGATCACGCTCACGCTGGCTGTTACTCTCTTAAGTGTTTGTTACACTACACTTGGTGTTGTGGAGCCTCCTTGTACTGATTTAGAAAAAACCTCGCTTGTTGAGCGGTGCTGTGTCACACAAGCACATCCACATCCAGCCCCTGTTCGCCAGATCTTCCGATCTCATCCACAGGCCAAACTGAGTGACTGACGAGGCCATCGACGTGTGTAAGAGCACCGCATGATGTCCACACAACAAAACCGCCTGGCCAGACATCTCTCAACCGAGTGTGGCGGTGCACGCCTGTCATCCCAGCACTCGGGAGGCTGAGCCTGGAGGACCACTTCGAGTTCGAGGCCAGCCTGGGCCACATTGTGAGACCCCGTCTCAAAAAACAAAAAAATGCTCCAACAATGCATTTCTCAAAATATAGCCCGTCATTAAGCAATCTGAGACTGTATTGTGCTTATTTTTTCTCTTTTTCTTCTTTTCCTTTTCAGTACTGGATTGAACCCACGGCTTCACACATGGTAGGCAAGTGCTCTACTACTGTGCTACACCTCCAGTGCTTCTTTAAATTTTGCATTTGGGGGCCGGGGATTTAGCTCAGTGGTTCCGGCACCTGCCTCGAAAGCGCAAGGACCCAAGTTCGATCCCCGGTACAAAAACAAACAAACAAAAAAACCCAATAAATTTTGCATTTGGGATTGGCACATAGTATCTGTACATATTTAGGATACATTGTGACTTACTTTCCAGTTCGGAATCGAACTCAGGACCTTGCCCTTGCCAGGCAGGCATGGTGCTGCTGAGCTACATCCTGGCCCACATCGTGATGTTTTGTTTCGTGCATACATTTGGGTAGTGATCAGATCAGGGTGATTAGAGTACCTGTCACCTTATACTTCATCATCTCTTCAACGAGTACATTCAGTTCCTCTCTTCTAACCACTCAGAGATACAGAACGCATTGCTGTTAGTTACAGTCACCCTGCTGTGCCGGGAACCTCAGAACCTCTCCTCCCTATCAACCAATAACACTGTTCCCATTTAAATCAACCTATCCCCAGTGGGAAAGGGTTCATACCTTAGGTTTTCTTGAAAATAATTTAGCAGTTTTGGTTGTATCCTTATTCCATCTTCCATGAAACTCAGGGACTACATTTTCCCAATCAGAAACGCCCACGCTTGGTCTGGCAAAGAATTCGGGGTCATTTCTCTCTGTGGGAGATGTGGTTTGCATGTCAGAGGGCTGGGACCTGGGGACATTCAGGCGGTTTATGGGGCCCACCGAGGAGAAGTGTGGAATTGGAGCAGTCCCCAAGGCCCTATGGCACAGGGCTTCGTGGCCTCCGAGGAGCCTGGCTGCTGCCCTGGCTCACTGTTGACCCGCCTTGCCGCCCTGTTTCCCCATGCAGCTCTGCATGCTCCAGCCCTCTTGCGGGAGCAGCCTGGGGTCTGCATCCCTCAGAGCCCCGCTCTACCCCCCCCCCACATCTGGGTCTCTAACCCACCCCCACCTCCACCCCCGCTGGCCTCCTCTCCCTGGGCGAGGGGCCCGGTCTCCCTGGGTGCAGCAGCCCCTGGCCTTACCACCTCAGGGATCTCTTCACAAGCTGAACAGGGAACCGCACCCGGATGAGGCCCCTGCTGCCCTGCCATCCTGGCACCCCGGAAGTGGGAGCATGGACGAGAACTGAATCGGATTTCCCCATAAGGTCAACGTGGAACCTAACTGCTCAATCTGATTCAGTTCTCATCCAGTTCGGTTGGTGACCAGAATCATGGAAAGAAGTTCGTGAACTGAGGTACCACTGTATGCAAATACATTAAATTAGGCATGGGTGTGTCACGCTTACACAAATATTCATATTTTAAACTTGACATGACGTTTAACAAAATAAAAACTGAACAAGGGCTGGGGATTTAGCTCAGTGGTTTCTCCGCCTGCTGTGCAAGCGCAAGGACCTGAGTTCGATCTCCGGTACCAAAAAAAATTAAAATAAAAATAAAAACTGAACATTTCGGCTGACAGTTAAGTCCTGCATGGTGGAGGCAAGTCTTGAGGCTGAGTGGGGTTGCTCATTAGCCTAAGGCCAGGCCTCCAAAACCCGGTTCCCCCTCAGGAACTCACTGAGGTCTCCCCAGCAGGCAGCTGAGGCCACAGAGGCGCAGGGCCCTTGGGGTGTGGTGTTTCCTGAGATGGGGCAGACCTGCCTCTGCCAGCCGAGTTTAGAAGTGATCCGTCTCTCTGAAAGCCCAGAAAAGCACTCATGGGGCCAGGAAGCCTGTGGGGAGAGGTCAGCACAGAGGGAGGCCTGCTGGGACTTCAGAGAGCAGGTCACAGGGCAGGTGACTCAAGGTCACTTCCTGCTGGGAAGTGCAGGCCACCGGGACTCGACCCTCAACCCTCCCTCCCTTAATGCAATTAAGGACTGAAAGAACAGAGAGGAACGGGGAAGCAGCATCCAGAGGGAATTCAATCTTCAGCCTTGCTGTAGTCCCACGCGCTGCAAAATGAGAAAGCGCCTTCTTCGACTCACAGCGCTTTGTGCAGAAACCCGACTTCACTTTGCTAGCGCTCACTAGGGTAGGCCCCTCCCTATGAAGTAGTTTTTACTCGGAGCATCTGAGTTGTCCAGAGAGGGGAGCCCCAGAATCCTGAGCTGGAGACAGAAGTGGGCAGATCCACAGAGCTGCAGCCAGGACCAGCACCCAGCTGCCTGAGGCTGAAGGCCAAACTCCTCTTGTTCTGTCAGCAACCTGCACACCAGGCCCATGCAGCTCAGAGGCCAGGACAGGAGGCGTTCACATGCACTGAACTCGTGATCTGTGACAGTTCTGCCTCCCAGGGGAAGAGAACCCATCTTTTTGTTTTCTTTTTCCTGATACGTATTAGTTGTACAGAGTGATGGGCTTCGTTGTGGCTAATTCGCACCTGCATACGACATACTGTGATCATTTTTATACCCCCTGCTCTCTCCCTCCCCTCCTCTTCCTCTTCCTCCCTTCCTCTTCTCTAATAGCCTCCCTTCTCCTTTCAGATTGTCTTTCTTTGTTTTAAAGATTCCACATATGAGAGAAAACGTGATATTTGACTTTCTGAATCTGGTTTATTTTGCTCAGCCTGATGATCTCCATTCCACCCACTCTCCTTCATGTAACAGGGTTTCGCTCCTCTTTGTGGCTGAATAAGACTCTTGTGTGCACGCCATGCTCTCTCTATCCTGTTGTGCCATCGTCTGCCGATTGTTCAGTGTGGCTGTTATCACAGTAGTGCCACGATGCAGCATGGTGTACAGGAATCCCTATAATGTGTTTGCTCCCATTCTTTTGAGAAGATACCGAGGAATGGTGTGTCTGGATCAAATAGTTTCTGGAGGAACTGCCCTGCTGACTTCCATAATGGCTCCACCACTGTGTGCTTCTGCTGACCAGGGGACAGGGCTCCTCCCGCCTTCCTCATCAGTATTCATGGCTTTTAGTATTCTTAATGACAAGCCCTTCTGACTTCAAAGAAAGCAGTTGGTTTTCTCTGACTTGCCCTTTACATAATCAGAAGTGTACCCTGTGCCTTTGACATGCCAAGCAGAAGTTTTGGTCACTGATATATACGTTGAATTTCTAATCATTTCATACCTCAAAAAAGTAACTGCAGGCAACCCGCCACACTCAGAGCTCTGAGCTGGAAGCAGCAGCCAGCCGGGAAGCACTGTCCTCTACCGCCAGGCCTGCAGTGTGAGCTCAGTCAGCAATGTCATGTCTCAGTTTCCAGGCCTCAGTTTCTTCCACTAGAAAGCTGAAGGCGGACAGTCCAAGTGTTCCATGAAACCATGAGGTGTGTGAGTTCCCTAGCATGAGAAGCAAATCCAGGTTGAAAGGCCGCTGTGGAAAGAACGCTGAATTTGACACTCTTCGGTTGTGAGCCCCTCATGAGTGGGCCCAAGTCTAAGTCACTTTTAGGTTGCTAGTACAGAATCCACTGCATGCCAGTGTGGTAGATGCTAAATAAACACTGGGCGGTTGGATGAATGGGTGGCCGTACAGATGGATAACAGGGTAGGTGGTAGATGCTTGAGTGGGTGAGTGGATGGTCGGACTGTTGGATGGGTGGATGCAGGGGTGGAGGGGTGGACTTCCATTCATAGGAAGAGGTTGAGCTACATCTCCATGAAGACCCTCTCCATCTGAGACCCTTCACCTCCTTGCCATTCTCCCAGAAGACCTAATTCTCTCACCTTCATCTGTGTTTCCCGGGAAGTGGACCTTTGACTGCGAACCTTCGGCTCTTTGTGGATGGGTTTGAAAGTGAACTTCTGAAGATTAAAAGGGCAGTAGATGCCACATGCCCGGCCTGTACAAAAAGCCGGGAAGTGTTAGCTGCCATTGCTTTTGTTGTAAGAAATGGAGGGAGCAGTGGGAAAGTGATCATGAGGAGGGATCCCCTCAGCAGATGCCCGGTGATTCTGCAGACTGCAGTGTGGTTTGGGCTCCAAGTCTGCAATCGTGTGCCGAGTGCAAGTCAGTGCTGATTTGTTGGTGTCACTCAGGCAAGTTGTTCAACCCCTCCGCTCGGGGCACCCCTTTCCTTGCCTGTGCCTCGTCTTCACCTCCTCTTCAAGGGGAGCCCCGTGACGGGAGACTACACACTGCGCCACCTCTGGGCAGCAGGCAGAGTCCTATCTTGTCTTGAGTGCTGAAAACCTTCAGGGCACATCTTCCTGCGAGGCTCCTGCCCTGACGGCCGCTCTCCGGCTTGGGCCACGGGGCTCGCGTAAGCCTGGGAAAGCAGGTGCCAGCATCTTCCCTGCCCACTCGCTCTGGAGGATCTAGGCTGCACTGGACACTCGGCGTTATCTCACATGCTGCTCGTTCGTCAGGGTGCCTCCTGCCCGCAGCTGTCCCCGCAGGCCTGGGCTTCTCTGCATCTGCTCTGTGCCTTTACTCTTGGAGTCCAGCAGGCGAGAGGAGGTCCTCCATCTGCACTGCGCCTCATCCCGCGAGCACATTTCCCAGGCCAGGAGCTTGTCGCCATCCCCGGAGCCCGGAGGAGCACTGGGCGTCCCACCTGGCATCCCCGGTGCTGTGGCTCCTCCCCAGTCCCGTTGTCCTTGGGCAAACTCCACTCAGCATATGCAGGGCTCCAGGCCACCGCACAGCTGTAAACAGCGGGATCTGACTTGCATCCAGCGGGCAGGGGAGGGGGGTGTCGAGCCCACCAAGGGCCAGCAGGAGGCAGCCCCAGCAAGGCGCGCTGCTGCCCTCTTCAGGCATGCTGGAGACCTGGCCAGTTCTGACTCCGAACCTGAAGATTAGAAGCTTTCTGCCCCCTTCACCCCCAGGGTCCACCACTGGCCAGGAAGCCTGACAGTCCTAGCACATTCCCAGTAGAACAATGCGAAAAGAGGGAAAGCCAGGCTGTTTATTTGTTTGTTTTGTTTTTTCTATTGAATTCTGTGAGTTCCTTGTTTATTTTGGATATTAGCTTCTTGTAGGCAGGATTTGCAAGGGAACAGATTTTATACAGGACACATAATTTACAGGATTAAGTTATGACAGTCACCCAAAAAGTCAAATGCAGAGGAGTGCAAGAGATCTGTCCACACACTAGAGACTGGAAGGATCCAGCTGAGGGCCTGGATCCCAGCAGTGTCCCACACAAGTCCAATCGAAGGCCTGGAGCCCACAGCAATGTCTCATGCAAGTCCATATGGAGGATCTTCACTGGGAAGGCACAGAGGCCAGTGGTGGAAGCCAGAAAGCCTGCACCAGCGGGGTGAAGGGTCTGCGCCACGAGGCTGAAGGGTCTGCACTGGAGCCAGGGAGCGACGCTCAGGGCAAAGACCAGGGCTCCCCTGACGAGAACAGCAGCCGTCCCCAGCGACAGCGAGGACCCGAGCTCCTCTGACAATGAGAACAGCCAAGTTCGTATCAGGAAAACCACCAAGCTTCCTCAGGAAAATCAACAGCATACGATCTTCCCCTGCCGTTTTCCTTTTATGCTGTCGGCAACAATCCTCAGGTGGATCCTCCACACCCAGAACCATGCTGACTCAGTTCAGCTGGGCGGTCCAAGTTGACCATTAGTAAATCCACCAACCCCCTCACTGCATATATGGATTACAAATATTTTTCCACTTCATGGTTTGTCTTTTTCTTTTAATGGTTTCCTTTACTACGCAGAAATTTTTTAGTTTGACATAGTCACGCTTGTTTATTTTTTTGCTATTGTTGCCTGTGCTTTGGTGTCATATCCAAAAAAAATAATTGCCAAGACCAGTGTCACAGAGTTCCCCAACGTTTTCTTCTAGGGGTCCTAAATGTTACATTTAAGTCTTTAATCCACTTTGAGTTGATGTTTACATATAGTGTAAGATAATAATCCAAATTCAATGTGTTATATGTAGACATCCAGTTTTCCCAGAACAGTTTATTGAAGACTGCCTTTTCCTATTGTATGTTATCGGAACCCTTGTCAAAAAAAAAAATTGGGAAAAGGACTTGAATAGATATTTTCTCAAGAAGACACGCAAATGGCCAACAGTTCATGAAAAGCTGCTCCACATCACTCATCCTCAGGAAAGCAAATCAAAACCCCAAGGATCCACCTCCTCACACTGTCGGGTGGCTGTCATCAAAAAAGACAAAAGATGCATGCTGGCGAAGATCCCAGAAGGGAGATGCCAAGGTGTCGTTGGTGGGAGCGCGGAGGTGGAGCCTGAGAGGAACACATCAGGCCCGAGCTACCCTGACTGCAGTCCCGCTTCCGGGCCTGCACTGCTGTTGTCGGATGTGACCCCGAGTCTCCAGCCCACTGGTGGTGTGGAGGTCATGGCGGTCACGAGGGGGGGACCCCATGTGGCACCAAGGCTTTGTGGGGAGACAGGGGTGACCTGTGTGGGTGCAGCTCGGCTTCCTCGCCGAGCGATGCCCTGGCCAGATCAGGAGCCAGGAGGAAGACCTGGCCTCAGACTTCCAGCTCCAGAACTGGAAAAACTAAACTTCTTTTCTTTGGAAAGTTCCCAGTTTGTGATGTTTTGCGTTATAGCAAAAGAAAAAGACAAAATCCAAAGGAAATAAAATCGGAATCTCAAAGATACCTGTAGTCTGTGTTCCCTGCCACACTATTCACAGAAGCTATGATAGGGAAACAACCTCAATTCCCATCAGCAAATGAACGGAGAAATATATCTCCATTTTATCATTACTGAGCCTTAGAAGAGAAGGAAATCTTGCCATTTGCCATAATATAGATGAACCTGGAGGACATTATGCTGAGTGAAATGAGCTAGACACAGAAAGACAGATGCCGCATGGTCTCAACTCTGTGTAGATTCTAGAAACATCAATTTCATCAAAGCAGAGTACAAGGGTGGTTACCGAGGAGTGGGGGAAATTGGAAGATGTTGGTCAAAGGACACAAACTTTTGGTTATGATATGAGTAAGCTGTGGAGCCCTGTCCCATCAGTTTATGTATCTTAGTGACACCATAGCCACCTCTGTGTGTGTAAGTGCGTTCTATGACTTTTGCACAGTAAAATCACCTAACAGCACTATGTTAGCCAGTTTTCTGTCCCTGTGACAAAATACCTAAGAAAAACAACCCATGGGGAGGAAGGTTTGTTTTGGCTCATGGTTCCAGAGAGGTCAGTCCATGGTTGGCTGGTATCATTGCTGTGGCCTGAGGTAAGGCAGTGGGAGCACGTAGCTAAGGAATTAGCTCACCTGGTGGTGACAGGTAAGGAGGAGGAGAGGGAGAGAAGATGGAGAGCAGAAGGGGCTGGGGTCCCAAGATCTCCTTCACAGTCGCCCATCCCAGTGGCCTTCTTCCACCCCAGGCCCTTCCCCTTCCCAAAGCCACCTCCAGCTGGAGACCACAGCTTCAGCACAAAACCCTCTGGGGGACACCCCAGACCTGGACCACAATAGTGCATTTCTACAGTGTGCCGGGGAGTCTCAGGGGGTAACCTGGGATACATGATAACAGTTTTCCAAACACAACGCCATCCCCCCTGCCTTGGAGCCGGCCAGCTATGGACTGAAACCTCTACAAACTCTGAGCCAAATAAACCTTTCCTCCTTTAACTTTGGGTGTCAGGTTTTTTGTCTCAGCAACAAGAGATAAGTAGCGAAGACAGCCACCTATTTAGGGTTATAATTCACTGTCATTTTGTATGATCTTCCTCTATATACATGGGTTCCACATCCACAGAGTCAACCAAGCATAGGTCAACAACACACAGGGAAAAACTGCATCCGTACTGAACATATATTGTCTTCTTGTCATTATTCCCATTAGCCCCATGCAAATAAACACATCAGGAAACAGAGTCTTTTCTCCCTCTCTTCTTGACTTGATGGTAACAACACTGTTGTTTCAACATAATAGACTGAGATTTTTTGTGTGATAGAACTTCCTAGATATTTTGATCAGCCACGTTAAATAACATTTGAGTGAAATCTGAGGGATAAATTTCTAGGAAGGACCTGCTGGGTCAGAGCATTTGTGAAGAAATAATACAGGCTGCTCTCTTGGCGGTGGGGGCCATGTCCCTGACCCCAGCCGTGCAGGTGAGGACAGTGTCCCAGTCCGTCTCATGAGTAGGTGCAGCTGAGAACACCCTACCATGCAGAGATCCTGGCGGGGACTCAAACAGACCTGGGAGTGCCGCCCACTGCGTGCCTAGGCTGCAGGGTGCAGCCTGTCCACCTCAGCTGCAAGCCCGGACCGAGCTCTGTCGGCAGCTGCAACACACTACCA
This sequence comes from Heterocephalus glaber, assembly GCF_000247695.1. The sequence continues at coordinate 41,509,888 of NW_004624733.1, read as the reverse complement.
AGTGCTTATGTCTCAGAACATACCTCAAGGAGATGCAGCAAAAACACGAGGCAATGGGAGCTTTCCAGCTCCTTTACAATCTTAGGGGACCGAGGTCAAATGTGCGATCTGTTGTTGGCTTTTCTTGTGTGGCCCGAGATTATAGTTACTGTTTCATTCTAAGAAACACTAGCCCAGGCAAGTCTGCATTTGCAGTCTCTTCTGACTAAGGGGAACATTCTGTCCATATGTTTCAGAGAAACTTTTCTTTCCTGTCTGGTGAACAGCCTGGTCACTCCCTTGGTCCATTTTTTATGGGGTTGTTTGTCATTTTCTTTTTCTAGAAATGCTTTAAGGAAGTTTTCATATGGTTTGGAAATATTTTATACTTTGCTTAATAGTTTTATACTTCAGGGGATTTTTGCTTAGTTTTTTCTCATAAGCCATGCAAAAACCTGTTGAATGTATTCACATTTATCAGTCTTTTATAGCTTTGGAGGCTTGTGTCATATATAAAAGGGTCTTCTCAAATCGGAGATTATGAAAGAGATTTACAGCTCCTCTTAGTACTTTTATGGCTTCATTTTGCTTCATTCTTTTTAGAGGCTGCATAGAGTTTCGTAGCATGCGTGTGTTGTAATTTACTTCAACGGTCTCCCGTTATTGAGCCCTGGGGCTTTTCCAGCCTCGTCTATTACATGCGATGCCATGGCGAGTCCCCTCGCACATCACACTTCTGACCTGTGGGAGCACGTCGCCATGAGCTCCTAAATGTGGGATCGCTGGGTGAAAGAACACGTGCATTTAGGGTGAGCAGCACGTGAGTCTCTTCCTGAGAGCTGCCCCCCGTCCCTGTCAGCAGGGTGCGAGCGGATTGCATCCACCGTCCCCACGCTGTCCAAGTGGGAAGCCTCCTCCTTTGTGTCCTCAAAATACTTGATGGGGGAGGGTGGACAGACGGACTGCATGGTCTGACTGCACAAGCATCGGGATGGAGACCTCCACGCCTGTGCCCGGGCCGCGACATCGGAGCTGTGTCTCCAAGATGGTGTGCCGCGCAGGCTCTGTCGGGCCCCAGCGGGCACCTCGTGTACTCAGCTGGTCTCAGCGCTTCACCTTCCAGATGCTGCTGATGTGTGGAAGGGGACAGGCCCTGAGGAGGTCTGGGCTTCCATGTTTTACCTGTTAATCAAATCCCTTCTCTACAGTGACCTATTGCCCTGTAGGAGAATTTCAAGATGCTACACATAGCGATGCCCACCTGTGATCCCAGCACTCTGGGAGGCTAAGGCAGGAGGATCACAACTTTGAGCCCAACCTGGGCAAGGTAGCGACTTAGCAAGACCTTGACTCAAAATGAAAAAGCAAAGAGGGCCAGGGACGTAGCTCAGTGAAAAGGTCCTGGGTTCAATCCCCAGTACGACAAAAGAGAAAAAGGAAGGGGGGGGGGGGGAGTGAGAGTTTTTAAGAGCACTTATCCTGAAGGCCTGAGCTCTCTGAGGTTTGTCTCCTCTCTTCTGTCTTCTTTCACTGTCGTTCCTGAGCAGCCGGCCCCTCCTTGCCCCGGGCCTAATTCTTATTCCTTTTTATTCAGTAAATGTGTTTATTCCTTAAATGCATTTATCAACATTTCCATCTTGCCAATCTCAGAGGCCCAGAGCCAAGGTGTTTTTGCCATTCTGCCACTAGCTCTGAAAACTGGCTCAAATCACAGAATCTCCTGGAGTATTGTTTGCTTCCTTGAAAACAGGAAGAGGGTGATGCCCCCTCCGGCACTGCCCTGAAGTGGAGTGGAAAGGCGTGCACGAAGGAAGATGTCTAGCTTAGAGCCTGGCATTAGTCTGCTTCGGCTGCTGTGACCACAGCCTGGCTGCACGAGCTAGCATGTGCCTGTCCCGCTACTCAGGAGGCTGAGATGGGAGGGTTGCAGCCATCCTGGCAACTTAAAGCATCCTTGCCTCAAAAAAAAAAGTATAAAGGTCTGGGGGTATATCTCAGTGAGAGGTGCTGGGTTCCATCCCCAGTAAGAAGGAAGGAAGGAAGGAAGGAAGGAAGGAAGGAAGGAAGGAAAGAGACAGAAACAGAGATAGAGACAGAGACAGAGAGAAACAGAGACAGAGACAGAGACAGAGGAGGGAAAGGAGCGGAGCCCACAGAAGGCTGACTCGAACGTTTTTCTCTCCGTGCGGAAGTCCAAGATCAAATGCCCTTAGCGTGGTCCTGGCTGTGCCCTCTTCGCAGCTTGTGGGTGGGGCCTTCCCACGAGTCCTTGAATGACGGTGGGGGATGTCTTACAAGTGCAGCAGCCCGACCGTGTGAGAGCCCCCTCACCTTTTCGAGACCCTGTCCCCAAACGCGCTACAGCCTGGGACCCCACACAGCAGGGCGCTGCACCAGGGGCCACGCGGCCCAGCAGGGTGAGCCCGGCCCCTGTGACCCCGCCTGCCAGGTGGCCAGCCCAAGCCTCTGCATACTTGCAATGCTTCTCACGCTTCTCTCCCCGGCCTTTCTGGTGAAGAGAACCGACCCTGTGGCCCTTGCCGCCCCTGTGAGCCAGGCCAGCACCGGAGGAGAGCGACCGGCAGGGAGGCTTGGGGGGCCAGCCCCACTCGGCTGGGCTGTGACCAGGGTGCCCCGTGCCAGTCCATTCCTCAGAGGGACCCCAGCCAAGTCGACGGCCAGGGTTCCTGCTGAAGACGGGCCAGGGATCCGAACCCCTGGGAACCTGGTAGACGCCAAAGTGCCCAGCTGTGGGCGGCTGTCTGCACGCTGGCATAGCAGGGACTGCACCAGCGCGGGGCTCCCAGGACAAGCGCAGACAGCCTGGGAGGGGCTTGGTCCCCGACTACAGTTTGGGGAGCAGAGGGTCTCTTCCCTCGGGCTTTGCTCCCCCACCCGCACATCGTACCTCCTCATTCAGCACCCTCTGTCCTCTGCACCCCGACCCCAGAGAGCCAGGCCCCCTCCTGCTGCCCTGTCCGCCCGTGCGCTTCCTCCTGGGCCCCTCTCCTGGCTTTGGCTCTCCCCACTGCCCTCCATGCTGGGCACAGACCCCGAGCTGTCACCAGCAGGGCTGAGCCCCAGGGCTCCCAGACCAGCTTGCTGAGGGAGCACATGTGGCTTCCTCCTCCCCATGCAGCCTGGCCCGTCACCCGCTCACCTGGGGGCCAAGAACCTGACCTGCCTGGCCCGTCCTGTCTTGCTCCCTTTCTACTCCCTGCCCATCTCAGGGCTGCAGTCCCCTCGCTGTCCTCCCACCCACGCCCCCGAGCCCACCCAGAGTCTTCCTCCTTCAGCCTGGCAGCGCCACTCTTCCGACGGAGCAGCCTTTGGCTGTGGTCACCTCAGGGTCTCGGGGCTGGCAGGACCCCAGCTGGTGCTGTCCTCGGGGCCAGTCGGGATGTCCGGCTTGGGCGGCAGAGTGCTGGCCGCTCTGTTCCAGGTTTCTCACAGGTGGGGATCAGTGTGGCTGAGCATGGCCAGGGAGAGGAAAGGGAGCCGGGCTCAGTCATCGTCGGGGACCAGAGCAGGCGGCCGATCCCAGGCCTGACAGTTGCTGGGGGCCGCTGGGCTGCCGGGCCCTCAAGTGGCTCAGTCCACTAACAGAGGACCCCGGGCGGAATGAGTCCGCCCACCTGGAAGCCTGGGTTAGAACTGCAGGACGTGGGTCTCGGAGCAGCGCCCCGCCTGCCCATCCCTCCAGCCTGTTTTGTGCCCGTGTGCCCTGTGTCCCCTGCTGCTCCGGCCTTCGCACAGCACCTACGAGCTTGCTGTGTGCCGGGTGCTGGGACCCTAAGGGAGCCGCCCCCAGGAGAGCTGGTGACACCTGAGCACCAGGGCTGTGCCGGAGAAATGGTGACGAGCGAGCGTCAGAGCCGGGAGGGACAGAGCGGCCCAGAGCAAGGCCCGCTGCCTGTCACAGGGAGAAGCCAACACTGCAGCACCGGCTTCTGCAGGAAGAAAGGGCACTGTTACAGGGCGGACGTCGGGGGCAGGCGCCGTGACCACATCTGCCTCCCAGTCAGCAGGCAGCTGGGGAGTTCAGCGGCCTGAGCTGGGGACAAGCAGGGCCGACTGGTCACAGCCAGAACCCCCAGGAGCCACCACACCCAGTGCCCAGGTCCGGCTGGAGCCTCGGCTCCTGGTGGTGGAGGAGCCTCCAGGCCCTGTGACTTCGGCCCACCCGCAGCTGGCAAGGCAGCCTCAGTTTGCAGTCTAGGCAAGAGGCTCTGCTCATTCTTCAAAGTCTGCAGGGCTGTAAGGTCATTTCGGGTCAGGCCCTGGGGATCTGCAGCTGCACCCTGAAAACGGCTTGCACTGTAGTCCTGGAGCAGGGCTCAGTGGGGTGGGGCCAGGACGGCCTGGTGGAGGGGCTGCAGGAGCGCGGAGCGCTGAGGGAGCAGGGGCACAGGTTGTCACAGGCCGGGCGTCAGGACACAGCCACCCGCCTCGTAGCCTGGAGACGTGTGCGGAAGGCTGACTGGGGCCCGAGAGACAGATGACAGCCCTGTGCTTTGGCACCGGCTTCGCTGGGCGCTGGGAGCTTTGCCCACCCTCTCGGGACTGGGGGACAGAGGGACCCCCGGGTGCTGGGACCGGGTCAGAGGCCTCAGCAGAGAGCTTTGTCCTCCACGCTGCACTCACCAGCACCCCCACCCTGGTGGAGGAGGAGCCTGGGCCCCGGGAGGCCTGGAGGAAGCAGGAGGATTGGGGGTCATTCCTGCAACAGCATGGAGTCTGCTTTGGTCCTCCTGGGCTACAGCAAGCAGAGGACAAACAAAACAGTGAGGCTCCCAGTTTCATCAGAGGATGAAAGCCAGCAGAGCTGGGGGAAGGGAGGAAGGTAGAGCCACGGAGTGGGCCTGGGGAGGGGGCTCGTGGAGGAGGCGCAGCCTCAGCGCCAGCTGGGGCACTGTCACCTGGTCGCCCACTGTGTGACCGTCCTGGCACCCCCACCCCACCCGCGGGCCCCGCGCCTTCTCGGGTCCCAAATCCTTGTTGGGTTTTCCCTTGGGGAGAAGAAAGAAAGAAAACCCAGGCATGGAACTCTGCTAATAGAAACCAGATGCGCAGCTGGTGAGACTGTTTGTCTCCGCATCAATCACCAGAGCCCTTGCTGCGCTGAGAATTCAGGGAGGGCCTCCTGGGCTCCCCACTGGCCGCCCGCCGGCTGAGGAGATTCCCAGAAATAATGCGGCCTCTGTGCGGTGTGCGGCAGGGCCGGCCAGAGTTCCCGCTCCTCCTTGGTCGCAGGCAGACTGGGGTAGCATGGTGTGGGCCGAGAGGTTGACCCTCCATGGTGCGTTCCCCACATCCTGGCCTCGTGCTGTGCAGGCCGGGCTCTCAGGCAGGAAGGGCGTGGAGGCAGCGGGTTCTGAGCAGGTGGCAGAGCCAGGACCCAGCTCCCTAAATCAGGCGTGGGAAGGCAAAGCCCTGGGGGGCCAGGGTGAGGGTCCGGCGGGGGCCCCGAGGCGCCTCCCTCCCCCTCCCCCTCCAAGGTGGTGTTGTGTGCCCAGCCGGGAGTCCCGGATAGACACGATGCTCTCTGTAGACCACAGAGCCCTGAGAGGCTTCGCTGGCGCCCGCTAGCCTGCCGGGCCGGAGTGTGTGGAGTGCTGGGGCCACACACCCAGCACCGAGTGGCAAGGGGGCAGGTGCAGGGCCAACGCACCATGGCCAGGGCTGAAGTGCAGGGGCTGGGGCCTTGGCCTGGCCAGGACCCCTCTGGGGTGTCGTCTTGGCCGAGGTCTCCCCTCCTGGATAAGCCCAAAGAGAAGATAGCAGCCAGCATCGGGAGCAGGGAGGGGTAGTTTGAGCAAAGTAAGAAGAAAGCAGCAGGCAGCACTTGAGGTAGTGCCAGGCGTGGCAGGGACCGGGATGATCCCGCAGGAGACCTCACGGATGGGCGGGGCTGGCCGGCCAAGGGCAGCAGGACAGGGGCTGAGGCAAGGCGGGGCAGAGGAGCCGGGTGGGACTGGGCCAGGTGGAGGGGACAGAGGAAGACCGTGTGGGAGGGCCGGAGCAGGAACACTGCCTGAGCATGCATTTGGGGTGAGCAGGGTGAGCAGTGGCCTGGCCTCTCCTCGAGGGGGTCCACACCTGCGCTGTGCTGTGCGGTAGCCACCAGTCCCCGGGCTGTTCCGCGTGTCCTGTAGGCCTTCCGCAGGAGGCACAGCTCACTCGCACAGATCCACCACTCGGAGAGCGTGGTCTGTGCTTTTCTGTCGCCCGCACCTCTGTCTGATTCCACCATGTGTGCGTCACCCCCAGCAAACGTGTGGTCTGAACTCCGCCTCCACAGCTCTTGCTGGGATTTGGTTGCCACCTTGACTGTGCTGAGGGGGGCACTCTGAGCAGTGACGCCCGAGGCTGGGCCAGGGCACGTGGGTCAATGCGTCCCGTGGATGGGTGCTTCCGGCCTGTCCCCGGCCTCTGGTCCTGGACCTGCTCACTTGCCCCGAAGCAGCAGGAAGGACCTTGGCAGGTGCCGAGCCGTGCTCTGGGCTTCCAGACTGCAGAGCCGGTCGATCGTCCGCATTGCCTGTGAGTTATCCCGTCTGCGGCGCTCCCGGAAGCAGTGGGGACAGCCAGAGTCAGAAGCCCTCGCCACACTTTCCATCCCCTTTCTCTCAGCCCGGCAGCCACTCGGCTCCTGGCTCTCTGTGGATTTGCCTGTCCTGGGCATTTCATGGGAGCGGAGTTAGCCTGGGCCTTTCATGCCTGGTCCCTTCTCACTGTCACACGTCAGGTGCTGCCTGCATGCATGCTCCTGGCTGCCCTATGGGACAGCTCAGGGACGGTTCCGTCATCACAGGGACTTCTTTGGGCCATATGGGCAGGGACGCGGAGTCCAAGGCTCGGGCTCCCCTCCGAGTGCCGTAATCAGAACCCACCAGTGACTCTCACTAGACCCAGACTCAGATGACAATCCCGCCTTGTGGAGCCATCAGCCTTTCAGGCCATCCAGGCCTGAGTATCCTCTTTCCCTGGGGCTCCGTGCCCCCGTGAGGCATGGGCACCCGTTTGCAGCCTCAGAGGCTCCGGCCACTGCTGCACATGAGTCTGATTAACAACGATAGGAAAACAAGTTTGCTATCACTACATAGACGCGGTGTGGGACGCTTGATCTTTTCAGGGGAGCAAAATAAGGAAAGGAGCCCTTGTGTGCTATCACCCTCCAGAAGGATCCCTGATTAGCATTCAAGGTCTTCAAGATTAAGTCAGGGGTGGGCAGGGGATTTAGCGCAGTGCTGCCACCGCCTGCCCTGCAAGCACAGGGTCCCGAGTTCAATCCCCAGTATGGAAAAAATCTTTAAAAAGATTAAGTCTGGGGCTCCGCAGAGGGTGCAGGGAGAAAATCCCTCGGAGAAAATCATGTGCGTAGGACATTCCAGTGTTGGTGTGTGTGTGTTCAGTTTTCAAAGAACCATTTAAACACATGGCTTCTCTTTCATCCCGACATCCACAGTGTCTTTCTAAGGAGAAGTCTGGGGTGTTTCCAGAGGCCGTAGGCACGCTTGCATCACCACCTAATAAAACTGTTCTCTTTAAACTCATTTCCATGTGGTCATTTTCTTTTGAAAATTCAAATGATGGTCACAGTATAAAAATGTTAAATATACAGCTAGTTTGGACTCTGGGAGAAAAGAGAAATTTTGGTCAAAACACGTCTTTTGAAGAAGTCATTTTGTACGGAAAATTCAGGCGATTGCAGGAGCAGAGGGCGGGAGCACGCCCAGACGGACCCCACAGCCACTGTGGTGCAGCCCCCGACCCCGTTGTGACTCTGACTTTCTTGACTTCGCTGTCTTTGCTGTGATGAGCCCAGAGCCGGAGTCTGGGTTTCACCCGGTCGGCGGCCTCAGCTCTTCCTCTGGCTTTTCCCAGCACCGTCCTTTAAGTGATACATGAAAACACAACTACTGGGCATAGGCACGCACGTATTGCACAACGTTTAGATCAAGTTTAACATGTTTGCCTCTCTTAATCAATGATTCAACATCCTGTCCTGTAGCGTTGTGAAATCTAGAGTACATTACCGGTATCTGCAGCAACCCTCCCGGGCACTGGGGCGGGGCCTCTCCCTCCGCTCCGGGTAAGGAGCACCCCGCCGCCCCGGCCCGGGCCCTTCCGCCTCCCCACGTGCCCGCGCCTCCTGCGCCCTGCTGCTGATCCACGCAGCTGTGTGCAGGTCCTGGCAACAGATGTGCGACCGTGGCCGTCTCGTCTATCTGTCTTTGTCCAGCTTTTCTTTCTGTAAATAAAACTGTTACCCACGTGCCCTGCAGTCCAGGCGAGGACTGCGCTGTGCCCTGGTGTCCGGGTCCCCCGCACTCAGGCCTCATCGTGACCTGTGGCTGGTCCGTCTTAGCTGTTGCGGGGCGGGGGGGCGTGGTCTTGATCTGCCTGTGCCTCGCGCGTGTCCTCCTGTGCTCCTCCTCTGTCTGTGTTCTTGGGCTTCCTCCACGCAGCTCTGTGTGTGAGCTACTAGGGCAGTCTGTGTTTGAAACGACCTCGTTCGTGCCCTCGGAGTTGGAGGACAGTTGACTGGCTGTAAAAGTCAAAGGTTGGAGCTCAGTACTTAGCGCTTCAACATTCACTGCATTACTCTGAGCTAGGCTTTTCTTTGTCTTTCTGCAGCCAGCGTTACTGTTGGCCAGTGTGGTGTCAGCCTGAGTCCCGTCCCTTTGTCATGTTCTCTGAGCTCTCTGGGGACTGCTCTCTCCTCTCTGTCTCTGTCTGTCTCTCTATCTCTGTCTCTCTCTCCTCCCTGTCTCTGTCTCTCTCTCTCTTCCCTGAGTCTTCGTTTTCACACTAATGTGTGGAGGTGTGGCTTTTCCTTACCTCTATAGATTGTTCTCTGGACATTTTCAAATAGATCTTTCCTCTTTCTTGAATTCTAGAAATATATCTCTATTATTTCCCCTCCATTGTTACCATTTTCTCTTATAAGTATTATTGGTGGTCTGTACCATAATCATTATAAAGGCTGATTTCTTAATAAAAATATATATTAATAGAAAAGGAAGGTCCTTGTGAACGAGGCTGTGAATGACAGCATGTCACGGGCCATCTTCTTTTTTAAAATAAGTAATTATCCCCAAGAGCCTGTGGGTCCCCAGCCTCTGCCGGCTCTGTGTGTGGATTTTGTCCTTGCCGCTCAGAACAGCCCATCCATCAGGTCGTACTTTGCAGACGAGGAGTGTCGCTCTGCTTTCCGTTGCTATAACAAAGGCTGAGGCTGGGTAATGTGTAGAGAGAGAAGTTCGTTAGCTCATCGTCTGGGAGGTTCAAGGCGTGGCGCTGCTGCTGGCTTTGTGGGCAGTGCCTGTGAGGAGAGATAGCAGAGGCAGGAGCCAACAGCCCGAGAAGGGCCGGTATTACTTTGTATATAACACTCCTTGTTATAAAGGGCAGTGCACACCTGCAACCCCAGCTACTCGGGAAGCTGAGTCCGCAGGATCACGCATCTGAGGCCAGCATGGGCGGCTTTGTGAGATTGTCTCTCAAAATAAAAGCCAAAGAGAATCACGGGTGTATCTCAGTGGCAGGGCACCCCTGGGTTTGATCCCCAGGACTGCAAACACATTTTTCCAAAATCTTCCTCAAGAATTAATCAGGGTCTCCTGAGAATCACATCACTTCCTTCCGAGGTTGGTGACCCCAGTGACCCAGGAAGCAATCTCCCACCTCTCTGCGCCCCTCATCGAGTCATCTGCTCCTCATCTCCGCTCACCCTGGGCTCGCAGGCCTTGTTGATGCCGCAGACACCCTTAGTGGGAGTGCAGGATGCTGCTGGAGACACTCCTGAGTGCGGTGGCGAGTGGAAGGCAGGCCCGCCCCTGCCTCGCAGCTGCACCGGTTCCAGCGCGGTCTCCTGCCCCGCAGCCTCCCCCCCAAGTCTGCTCAGCTCCCCACCATGGCGCCTCTGCTGTGCGCTTAGTGTCCTGGCTTGGGGAGAGGCCAGCAAGACAGACAGCGGCTCTGCCCCTGCGGAGCTTGTCTTCCGGCTGGGGAGGACAGGCAGTAAATGAGGTTTCAGTGTGTTAAAAACATTATGAATATTAAATTTAGAATTCTGAGAAAGAAATAATAAATAATAATAGAATAGGACAGAAAAACAAAGCCAGTGAGGAATAAAGCAATCTCAAGTGCCAGGGTTGGGGTGAAGGCTGCGATTTTAAATGAGAAGGTGACACTTGATCAAAGAAGTGACAGAAGTGAGAGTTCACCACATGGTCATGCAGAGGATAGGCTTTCAGGCCACGAACAGCCAGTGCAAAGGTCCTGAGGTAGGCGTGGTGCCTGGTATTAGAGGAACCGCACACAGACTAAGGTGGCTGGAGTAGGGGGATGGGAGTGGTAGGTGATGATGTTAGGGGACTGAGCACTCGGACGAGAGGGGCCTGCCCCAGTCATTCAGGCCTGCCACGGCTTGGTCACAGCATCCACTCTGGCTTTCTTGTGGCCCCTGCACGCTCTTCAGCTTGCCCCAGCCACCCCCACCCATGGCCCAGAGCAAAGGCCCCAGGCACAGCCACTCTGGGCCTGGGAGGTTGGAAGAGCAGAGAGCGCACAGTGCCTGGGGTCCCCACCAGCCTTTATGCTCCTGGTGATGGGAGGCCTGGGCTGGGGCCAGGCCCCGCTTCTCTGTGCAGAGCCATGTGACAGGGTCAGAGCCACTGGGGGTCGCAACTGAGGGCTCCGCTTCCCCAGCTTCAGGAAAGGCTGCTAGGAAGAGCCTGGGCTCTGAACAGAGGTCTCCGCCCCAAGGGACAGACAGCTACCCTGAGAAGTCCGCCGTGCACCGGCCTCCCCTCGGCTCCCAGCCGCACACGCTTGCTGCATCTCACGGCTTCTCGTGCATGCGGCCTTTGGACGGGAAGGAAAAACACTGCTGAAGGAAGCTGCCGCTGCCCTCTTCACCTGCCTCCCAGGGACCAGAGCCGCTCGTTATACCTGGGACCAGGGCGCAGCAGCCCCGGGGTCTCATCTGCTGCCGGCCAAGCTGTCATGGAATCTTGAAATGTGTCCCTCAAGCGCCCGTGGACCACAGCCTGGCCCACCCCCGCCTCTCCACAGACCTGGTGTGGCAGTGCCCGGAGGACGTGCAGCTGAGGGCCCTGGCTGGCGGGCCGGAGGGCATGGAGCAGCTGCCCTGTGACAACCTGGGGCTGGGCCCCAGCTGCGCGTGCACCCCACACCTCTGGATCTTGCAGGCTCAGAGGCACCTGGGGCGGGGGCGGGGCGGGGAGCAAATCTCAGAGCAGCCAGTCAGCTCGCACTTCCGCCCCGCAGGCATCCGTGAAGTGGCTGACAGATTTCTGCTCTTCACAGACAGACGCTCCTCCGGGTGGTGCTCACTGCTGGTCCCAGAGGCGTCCCTGTTCTCAGCCAGGCCTGTGCTTGCCCCAGTCTCCACTCCTGCAGGGTCCTGGGCGCCCTCCTCCCACAGACATTTCGGGGGAAGGGAGGCCCACCTTACAGCCCTGCTTCAAGAGCCCAAGTCGGAGAGGCAGAGATGGCAAGTCCCTCCCCAGTCCACCCAGCGCCCACCCAGCCACCACACTCAGCCCCTCCACCCTCTCGGCGTCCGTCTGCCCAGCCGGTGCCCTGGGAGTCAGAGGTGCTGAAGTGCTGGCCCCTGCCCTCCCAGGGCTGGGAACGCCTGTACATCATAACCAGTGATTGCTGCAGTCTTGTTCTAGGCAGGAGTTTTACTCCAAAGAGACGGCACAGGGCAAAAAGCTTGCATGGTCCAAATAGCTTCTGAAGTCAGCCGTGGCACCTGAGCAAGTATAAGAATGCAGCCTCGCTCTGCAAGCTGAACCGAGCCAGTGCTGGGAAAAGCAGTTGGGGCCCCCAGGAGCCCTCAGGTACCAGACTGTCCCTGTGACGGTGCGGGCTCAGCCAGCGCGGGCACAGAGGACCTCGGGCGGTGGGTTCCCGTCCCACCTCCGGTCTACTCCAGTGCTCAAGTAAACATGTCTCCGCATTTCAGTCTTTCCCCACACCTGGATAGCTGGTGGGGGCCAGGAGGGTGCGGCTGCTGCAAAGCACGGCTTGGTCCCAGCCCCAGCCCTGGGCCACACCAGGCTTTGGCCACACTGTGACTGCAGGGTCCGAGCATCCAGCAACAGGATGTCCTATCTCGGGAAAGGGGTGACATTTCGGCTCCGCACCAAGGCTTGCTGGGTGCTACGTATGCTGCGGCGAGAAAGAAGGAACCAGCTGGAGGGAGCAGACTGGGGCTCAGGGTGGCAGTGGCAGAGCTGAGGGAAAGAGTCACAGTGAGGAGCTTAGGCCCTGAGGCGGGCGCAGTGCCACACGTCGCCAATCCCAGCTACTTGGGAGGCTGAGGCAGGACGATCACAAGTTTGAGGCCAGCCTAGTCAGGCTGTGGAGAGCCTGACGCGCAGCAAAATCCAAGATAGCTGGGCTGTCGAGGTCTTGCCCAGCGTGTGTGAGGCACTGGGTACCATGGGGAAAAGGAAGGAAAGAGTGAGGCCCGGAGTCGGGTGGCCCGGCCTCAAACGCCCAGTGCTGCGCCTCCGCTGGCCTCTGGCTCTTATCGGCGGCCTTCGTAGAGTTGTCGGGAGCCTGGGCACGATGACCCCTGCCAAACACGGATGCTCCGTGAATGCAGATGCTGTCATTTTAATAGTTGTCAACAGATACAAAGACACTGTGACGTGATCGTAAAACACAATGCGATAATTAACGTTTTAAGTTGTTTTCATTTACTGCATCCAGAGCCTCCACGGACCTGTTTTCATCACCGAAAACTAATGGTGGATAGCAGATGCGTTCCTGCCCAGAGGGGCTTCTGCGAGAGGGCCTGGCACCGAGGGCACTGAGAGGCCTGTGCGCCTGACGTGCCCTGACCCGCGCTCCACCACGTGCCCTCTTGCTGTCCTCGGGCCTCCCGGCTCCGAGGAGAGGCTGGCATTGGCCCGCATGTGGACAGGCCTGCAGGCCGCAAGTCACTACGAGTTACGGAACCAAACTGACACATGGGGAGCTGGCGTTTGGGCCTGGCCCCTGATCCAGCGAGGGTCTGGAGGGTCCCAAGAATCTGAGGTCAGCACCCGGACCCACTGGGTCTGAGAACAGGCGCCGAGGGCTCTAGCCAGGACCCCTGAGAAGTGCATTGCCCCCCGCTGCCCTCCCACCCGCCTGCTGTGGAGCAGAATTCAGGCTGGGGGGCCAGGGCTGCGAGGTCACTGCACAGCTCTGAGCTGCGGCTTTGCTGGAGAAGGATTTTTATTCTTTGGAAAACAGCTGGACGAAAGCTGCACTTGCTTCAGGTCTGCTCTTCTTCTCCCCCTCTTCTATCCTCTTGTAGCCAGTTTTCCCCATTTTGATTTGTATTTATTATTTTAAAGCACCTTTAAATCAGAAATGAAACAGACTGCTGTGCCAGAATCCCAATGAACTATTAGCTGGATTCTTTAAATTTTTTTTAAGACAGGATCTGCTAAGTTTCCCAGGCTGGGCTAGAATTTCCGATCCTCCTGCCCCCCTTCCCAGGGCACCAGAACCACAGGGGTGCACCATCATGCCTGGCTCTTCTTTATTAGTTACTGAACTAAAATTCATATATCATAAAATTAATTGGTTTAATTGAAAAATTTAATGAGATTCAGTACATTCACAGTGTTGTGTGACTACCATCCCTATCTGGTTACCGTATATTTAAGTACCCCAAAAGACCACCCTACACTTACAAAGCCACCTGCTCTCCCAGGCACCGCCTATCTGTGTTCTGTGGCTATGGATTGATTCCACACCTTCTCTGCAAAGGGGACCATTTAATATGTGACCTTTTGCTGCTGCCTTATTTCACTGAGCATTGTATTTCGGAGGCTCATCCATGTTGTATGAGAATGTATTCCTTTTTCTGGCTGCATATTATTCTATTATATGGATCTATCATAAGGAATTTGTTCATCAACTGGTGGCCAGTTGCGGGTATTTTCACCTCTTTCCTATTCTCCATAGGAAGAGGAAGGTTCTTATGCAAGTTGTTACCTACTTGTAATTACTGGCGGCGTATACCGAGGAGTGGAATTGCTGGGTCATGTGGCAACTCTGCTTAGCCTCTTGAGGAGGTGCTGGTGGACACCTAGTGTGTGTACCATCCCTACCGGTCTCACTTCGCCTCGGCCTCTTTGGAGCCCCAAAACTCTGCACCGCTTTTAGGCCCTTGCTTTATTCTGCCCTTCGGGCTTCTTTGCCCCACTGACCCACCAGTTCACAGAGGACGAGACCAGGCTTTCAAGCAGACAGCAAACATGGTGCCATCACCACGCAACACCCAACGCCCGCCGTACCTACAGAAGCAGAAGCTGATTTGGGCTCAGCTTCCGTGCGTGGTTAGCCGGCTCCAAGGCATGAACAAGAGGGCAGAGGGGCCCGGCAGAGGAGAAGCAGAGAGAGAGGAGAGGAGCCGGGACAAGAACGCAGTCCCCGCTTCTAGGTCAGCCCCGTGACCTCCAGCCAGGCCTACCTCCCACAGCACATTGACTGAGTGAACTCACTAACGGGGAGGACAGTGCCCCATGGCCCACACATGTGAGATGTTGGGGAACAATTTATATCCGAACCACAGCACAGGGCCACGCTGGTACAGAGCAGGGTTACTTGCAAACTGTTGATCATTTGAAGTTCTTTGCAAAGACACAGTGGGTTCACTGCAGCTCACATGCCAACTGGCATTTGACTCATCAGGCTGCGCCGACAGGCAAGGTGGAAATGCCGCTTTGACCTCTTTTCTCCTCCCGGGGGAGATACTGAAATTAGCATCTCCGCTTAGCTGGGAGGACTGGCAGATTCCAGCCTAAGAGCCTCCAGATATCACACACAGACCCTTTGTCTGCCTCACTTTCCGGAAGGAATGTCCAGTGTGCGCCCAGCTCACAGAAATCGCAGGAAGTCGTGGGATCTAAGCACATAGCAGCTTGTTTTGTTTTCCTTGTTCTTTCTACCAGCTCACAGGGAACGCTCTTCCCATGCCTCTGGCTGAAAACTGACTATGCCCCTTGAAATGTCCAGCTGCTATAGGGTGATTTAAACCCCTCCTATCACTTTAAATCACAAAACAGTCTCTCTTTTTTAAGTATGGCCCTGAGGATCGAACCCAGGGCCTTGAACATGCTGGACACACATTCTACCCCTGAGATACGCTGCAGCCCCACAAAACAGATGTGATTTGTAAAGTATGATATCTACGATATCTAGCCCAAACAATTACAAACACATCACTTTCCCTCAAAGGTCCAAAATGTAGCCTTCCTGTGAAATCCTGCCTTTTACTTAGGCCAGGAAAGCTTTTGCTTCTACAGGAGCCTTGGGCAGAGTCAGGCCTCACCCTGCCTTCAGTCTTGCTGAGTCTTTAGTCTGGAAGCCTGGGTCTGACCAGGGACTGGCCCCTCCCCAGGTGCCCTCGCTCCGCCTGCCCTCGGGGGCCACCCAGGAGATCAGGACCCTGGCCAGCCTGGCACAGGTGCCACCTGGGTTCCAGTCTTGGCTCTGTTTTTCACTACGTGACCTTAAGGAGCCCCCCTTAGGCCCTGTCCCCTGACTTGTAAACTCAGTGATGATGTCCCCACACCCTAACCCTGGAAGGACAGACAAGGACGACAACATACATGAAGACACGTGGACCACAGCAGACACTTGGTTTGCATAGTCAGCTAAGGTTCATTGAGTTGTTGTGGTTTCGTGGTCGTGGTACTGAGGTTTGAACCCAGGACCTTTGCACTGAGCTCCATCCCCAGCTCAGCTCTTTTTAGTTTTCATTTTGAGACAGGGCCTCCCTAAGTCCCCAAGTCGCCCAGGCTGGACTTAGATT
Source organism: Heterocephalus glaber (assembly GCF_000247695.1). Next base: position 41,494,056 of record NW_004624733.1, on the reverse strand, counting down.
TGTGATCTTCCTGTGTCAGCCTCTCAGCCTGCTGGGAGTACAGGCCCACACTGCCACGCCCACTGATGTGAAGCAAATGACCAGGCCCAGGTGGGCGATCTCCAACAGCGGGTCCCTCCCTGAGATTCCCTATGTAGAAGAACACACAGCTTGGGAAAACAAAACCTTGATACTGCTGGTCACACTTCCCAGCTGGAAGCTCTCAGATGTGCAAGCGTTGATCGTTGATCACTGAGGGCCGCAGGCCTCTGAAACTGAAGGCCGGAGAGTTCCCAGCAGCTCATTTCCAGGCCCTGTAGATAGGGGTCGCTACTTTGGGAAACGGGAGGAGACGGCAGCTGGAGGAGCAGCCTCGAGCCAGAGGCAGGCAGGGTCCTGGGTCCTCGGGCGACGACTCACCCACCTCTCAGGCTCGCGCGCTCCTTGCCTCTGAGACAGGGGCAGCCCAACCTCAGACGCATCCTGCCCTCCCCACCGCAGGGCTGTCTCTTGCATGAGCTGCTGTACCGCCACTGAGGGAAAAGTATGGAAGGGGTCCTGCAGTCCATGCAGAAGTTTGTGTATTGTTGGGAATGTTTTCTCTGTATTGGTTTGGACAAAACAGAGTTTTCTGTTGAAGTTATAGAAAATACTGAAGGTAAGGAAGGGCCTAGTACTCTGGGCCTGCACCCTGAGAACCTTTGTTAGTCAGCTTTCTGAAACTGACAGAATACCTGACATAATCAACCTAGGAGGAAGAAAGGCTTATTCTGGCTCACAGTTTCAAGGGTTTCAGTCCATGATCACTTGGCCCTGCTGCTTTTTCAGTCAGCAGTGAGGCTGAACATCACAATGGGAGCACATGGGGAGGGAGCTGCTCACCTCACGGCAAACAGGAAGTGGGGGGAGAAAGAGGAAGTGGCTGGGGCCCCAGACTTCCCTCCAGGACATACCCCTCCATGACCTCACTCCTTTCACCAAGTCCCCCTGCCAAAGGCCACCACCTCCCAACAGCTGCACAGGCTGTGACCAAGCCGTGGACACATGGGCCTTTGAAGGACACTTACTCCTACAGGGTAGGGCCCCAGACAGTGGCCTGGACATAGGGTGGAGGACAGGGGACAAGAGCACAGGCTCCCCCGGGTGTGAGGGGGGTTCAGCTCCCGCAGGGGGCTGGCCAGAGGCTCACCCACAGGTCTGTGTGTCTAGCTGCCCTGCGGCCCCAAGTCCTGAGGCAGGAAGGAGGAAGCTGGGTCTGCTCTCCATGCCGGGTTCCCTGCGCTCGGCCCACTCAGGACGGATGTCCTCTCAGCCCTGAGCATCTGCCCGTCTAGGGGCCAGCACACAGCCCAGGGTTTCTCTGAAGGGGGACGACTTCCCAGCTGAGGCGGAGAACACAGCTCGGGGAAGGAGGCACCCAGATGGAATGATGTGCGGGCAACTGCAGGAGCCCTGAGACTGCAGCCTCGGATCAGGGAAACGGGGAAGCCCGTTTTAAAAGATGCCATCGCTGGGACGTCTTAGAGATTGCAGGAAGTGAGAAGGGGAAATGTTGTGGGCAGCAAGGGAGTCTGGGTAAGGGGCAGGGTGGAGACTGAGGGTCTGCAGGGATCAGGAGGGGAGAAACGGAGAGGCCTGACGCTAAAGGCTTCAAATGTCAGAAGCCAGGCTGGAGCTTCCCTGCAGGCTGTGGTCACGAAGGGGCGGCAAACCCCAGCCCCGGCTGGAGGGGAGGCTTCTGGGAAGTTTTTGACCTGCACTGTGTTTTTAAAACATGAGCCAACAATTAAAAATAAGGGATGCTTCACATAAAAATCCCGATTTGGGGCTTTTCCTGAAAAACTGAAAGCTCTGGAAGCAGTCAGTTGTAACCGTAGCTGGCTTCCGGATCCACAGGTTGTTCATCAAAGAATTAGCCAGGCTGCAGAGCTTTCTGCACCGAACACATGCGGGCGTTTCTTCCACAGCGACCTCTTGTCATTATTCCCTAAACGCTGAGGTCTGACAGCTATTTGCACACCGTTCACATTACGCTGGATGGTTTAGGTAACCCTGAGATGGTTTAAGCAGCTGACCTCCCACATGCCTGTAGGTTCTGTGCAAATCCTTCAGCCTTCGAAGAGGGTCCTGGCCTCCGTTCCCGGGGGACATGGAGGACACCAGGCATAGTGGCTGCTCCTGCAGGTGAGATGTGTTGTGTGTGACATGTGTGACTGGAAGATCAGTGTAGTTGCCATTTACTACGAGGCTCACACTCTTCTTCTGGCAGAGAGCCTTCTCTGAACCACTCCTCATCAGAAAGCAAACATCAGCCAACAGGATGGCTGGTGATTTTTCACTAATGGGTCTGTTTCATTTATCTGCTATCCTGCTCTCCCTGCAAGCTGTGTAGTTTGAAGCTCTGCCGGCGAGTCATTGAAGGAGTTTGTCCTCATGATTCACCATTGCAGAAAACTGAACCCACTGGGCTAGTGCAAGCCAAAGAGGAGGGGACAGTTGTTAAGGGATCCTAGAGCTTCCAGGAGCGGCTCTGCCCGCCACACTCGGCCCCAGTCTGCCCACAGCTCTCCTGCCGGGCCAGGAAGTGCCCTGGTGGGGTGTGGATGCTCGAAGCCCCACCTCTGCCCCACCCGCTCTCCTCTGTTAGGAGAGGTCTGACTGGGGGAGTCCAAATCTGTGTTTATCCTGACAGCAAGAAAGCAGGGGAACTTGAGATCTGTGTTGGACAGCAGGGTTTACAAACGGGGAGAGAACAAGTGCAAGGTGGGGAGCGGTGGTGGAGAAGACGGCTCGCTCTGGTGCCTGCAGGCCGGCCGGCCCCTGGCAGCCTCCTGGCAGCTGTGCCCTTAGTCCTGGCTCTGCCTTTGTGTGCCTTGTCCTGGCCCAGCCCCGCCTGGGCTGCCGGGCAGGGCGGCTGTGTCACTATTTCAGAACTCTCTGTTCCCTTGCGGAATTTGGAGGGAGGCTCTGCCAGTTTGGAGACTGGGCTCGGCTGTTCCCAGCAGCTGATAACAGCTGGGATTCAGAGATGAAAGCCACACAGATGCCCGGCTCAGCTGAAATGGAGAAGCCGAGTGCTAACTCCTGAAGCCCGGGCCCGCCCTGCTCCGCCCGCTAAGGCCCATGCAGTGGGTGCCATGCCCTGCCCGAGGGCTGTGAGCCTCGGGGACCACATGCAGAGCTCCAAGGTCACAGATGCCCGCTGTGCCCAGGGATCGAGGCCAGCTCGCCGCAGCCTCAAGACCACTAATGAACGCAGGTGCCGGGTAACACCGAGGTGACAGATGGGGAAACTGAGCCAGCCCAGGGAGGTGAGGTGACAAGCCCAGGCCCACAGAGCAAGTGAACAGCCAAGTTGAGACGCAGTTCATGTCTGTTTGGCCTCAGCCCTCTGACCTCAGTGAGTCTACTTCCTGTCCGGTTTGCAGGCTCTGTAACCATCTGTGCAAGATCACAGATTTCTGCCTTCCAGAAAGTTTCTTTGTAAACCAGGTGTGGTGGCGTGCGCCTGTAGTCCCACCACTTGGGAGGCTGACGCAGGAGGATCACCGAGAGTTTGAGGCCAGCCTTGGCTACACACCAAGATCTTTTCTCAAAAGACAAAATGACAAAACAAAAACAGAAAGTTCTTTTGACACAGAGCCATGCCCAAGCTGCCAGGCCATACCCTGGCCCAGATAAGGGGAGGCAGGAAGCCAGGTGATGTCCAGCACAGCACCCAGGCCTGACCGGCCTCTGTGAGCTTGTGACTTTGGGAACAGCATTCCTCCTCTCTGGGGCCTCCGTGTTCTCACTTAATTTATTCACCAAATGTTGATGGGCTCCTCGAAGTCACACAGACGAGATCCGCCCTGCTGAGATGCAGGGTGATGTGATCGGCAAGGTGGGGTCACAGGGCCGGTTAGGCCGGCGGCCAGAGGAAGCTTGGAGCTGAGAGCTGCAGGACAGGGCCAGGTCCTCCGATGGAGAACTGGGCGCTGGGCACAGCACTGGTAGAAGAAGCCCCGAGGTTGCGGAGGTGGGGAGATGTGGAGGCGGTTGGACATGTACTGGGGACAGGCCGGAAGGGTCCGACAGGCCAAGGTGCCACGGCTGGGTCTAATGCGGACAGGGGTGCAGAATTCCACATCCTCAGCGAGCACAAGGTGGGAGCAGGCTGAGCAGGCCGAAGCCAGCAGAAACACTGTGCACGCACCCTCTGTGCTTCATGAATGGGCTGGGCCTGCTGAAATGGCAGGATCTCGGGAGTTCTCCCACAGGAAGGATGGCAGGACAGACTCCGGGGTTCCTGAGAAGCCGGGAGAGCCACTTGTCCCAGCAGAATGCCCTCCCTCCTGGGATGGGCCAGCCGGGGACACTGTGCAGTCTTCGCCTCTGGAACTCTCCCCTGGCTCTTCCGTCACACGGGCTGAGGGCCCCGTGGAGCGAGCCCCAGAACGTGTCACCCTGTGCCAGAATCAGATGTGCCTCGGGCTCAGTGAGGGCCCAGGCGTGGGGCCTTTCCGGACTTCTGTGGGCTCTCGCTCTGCTCGGCGACCTAGCGGTCAGCCCTGGTGGGGAGGGAGGGCTTTGCGGTCCGGGCCTCCCCTCCTCTGGCTCTGTGGAGTCTGTGACTGGCAGGTGGAGCTTGGAGACTGATCCCCAACTTCCGATCGGGTACAGGGGGAACTGGGGCTTCCTTCAGTTGTCTTAGAAATGGAAGCTGACTCTGGTGGATTCGTAAGTTGGATATACTAGATATCCATCTTGGCCTGGTCATCCACAGAAGAAATCAGATACAGTGGTTTTCACGTGGGGATAGATTTGCTTTACAAAATTTGGAAACCAGTGTTCAGGAGGGTGGGGGTACGGGCAGGGGAGCTGTGCGCAAAAAAAAAAAAAAAATGCAGCCAAGACTTGCAACCTGAAATCGGCCACCAAGGAGGACTTCATGCCTCACAAAAGCCCTGTGAGCTGCCAGAGCCCACCATGCTTGTTGGCTGGGTGGCCTGAAGTCTGATGCGGGACCTGAAGCCTGAGCCACCAGGGCAGGCTATGTCCCTACACACTCTTCAGTGTCCACTGTCCTTAAGCTGTTGCCTGATGTAATGGCTCGGACCTTCATGTCCCCCAAAGGCCCATGTGTTTAAGGGTTGATCGCCAACCTGTCCCATTGGGAGGTGGTGGAGCCTTCGGGAGGCGGGGCCTGGTGGGAGGAAGTGAGGTCACTGGGGGCGTGCCTTGAGGGGATACTGGGAGCCCCGCCTCTGGTGCTTTCTTCTCTCTGTTTTTCCCACTCCATGAGCTGAGCTGCTTATCCCCCACATTCCCTGCCATGATGCGTGGCCTCACCACAAGCCCAAAAGCAATGGGACACCTGGCCATGGACTGAAACCCCTGAACCTCTCGCCTTCTGGGCGAACATCAAGAGCATGCTTCGGGCCCGGGATTTAGCTCAGTGGTTTCGCTGCGTGTCCTGCAAGCGCAAGGACCCGAGTTCAATCCCCGGTACCAAAAAAGAAAAACAGCATGCTTCACAAACACCTAAACGAGTGTCCTGTTTGGGCAATGCTGGCCTAGAGGATAAAGAACAAATGTGTTGGGCTTGCGCTTTGCCTACACATTTAGGCTGCTCTCACACGCTGTCCTGGGATCCACAGCACAAGACTCATCTGGGAATTGTTCAAATGACAAATTCTCCAGCCCCAGAAAAGTCTCAGAAAGTCTGGGAGTGGGGTCAGCAATCTGCTCCAACACCCGCTCTGGCCGTGATGGTGGTGATATCAGGAAGATATTGGACCTCCAATATAACTCCCGACCTGTTAAATGTCAGATGGGCCAAGTTCCTGCTCCCCAAAATCTTTAAGAAAGTAGAATAAAACTTACAGACACAGAAAACAGGAGAGAAGAGATAAAAAAACTAGTCCCGGAAATTGGGATTGCTCTTTCCTGTTACTTCTTCCTCCAGTGATAAAAACTTCAGAGAGAGAAGAGAGAGATTTGGAGGAGAAATTGTTCAAGAATCAGATCTTTGAGAGTCCATAGGAAGTCACAAAGACTTCGCCGCATGCTCTCCAACAGCACACTGTGTAGGTGAAACTTCAGCTGTTGCTATCTTGAATTTCATTTGTGAGGGATTTGGGGCAGATGCTCCTGGATGTTCTTTATAACAGCATTGCAGTCTCACTGCATGGATATAACATCCACCCTTATCTCTGAGCCTATTGCTTGCTTTTTTCTTTTCAAGTGTTCTGTTTTTAAGAGCCCGTCTCCTCTGAGTTACTTTTCTCCATTACTCCTGTCCTCAGTCTCATGATGGGGGCTTCCTCCAATGTCCGGCACCTGTGGCTCATTTTGGGCACAGAAGTCTAAAAAGTGGCCGCTCCGTGGGTACAGTGGGGCTTCTCTACAGTGGCCTCACAGGAGCATGAGTTTTTCTTTCAGTTTCGTCCGATTCCCAGAGAAATGCCTGCTCATCTCTTGCTGGAAAGAAAAGGCCCAGCTACTTGTGTCCTGGGAGCCGCAATGCCAAGGGAGGGATCTCCATGCTTCCTGGATAAACCTTCACTCTGTGGTGCTCGTCCCTCCGGTGTGCCTGGGTCTCGTGGTCTGCAGACTGTTTTCCTCTCTCCAGAGAGTAAACCCCCTAGGCCTCTCCCAGCTTGGTAAAGGCCAACTGTCCAGGTCAGGGATGAGACAGTAAGTATTTTAGCTTCCGCCTCCCCTCCAGTTTTGCTCATGACTATGCAACTCTGCCATTGTAGAGGAAAAGCAGCCATAGCCAGTACAGTCGATGAGTGGACATAGCTACTGGAGACCTCCCGCAGTCAGGTTCCGGTGTCCTGCCCAGTATAAGACACAGGCCTGAGAAATAAAACTAAAGCACAGAACTAGGAGAGAGAGTGGGGGGCAGGACGACCAACACCAGTGCAACCGACAAAGGCCCTGACAGTCCCAGGCACTGACTTTTATTGGCAATCAACTGGGGTAAAGGCGACGTGTGGTTTCTATGGCAATTAATGTAAACAAGGTGCAGAAAGGACAGGACAAAGCATTTTCGAATTAGGAACAGAATAGACAAAATATACGGTTGAAATTAGAACATTGTCCTTCTAGCCAGAAGGTTTTAGTTGTGGGAAAGGAATTTGGGTGGGAGTTACTCTGACCTCGGCACATAGGCTTCGGGCAGACTCACTTCTATAAACAAGCCAGTTGTGGGGTTAGCTCTTCACAGCCTGCCTTGGGCATAATCAACATTGCAGTCCCCTGCACATAGCTGTGTCCTGATAAAACTTTATTTATAAAAATAGGTGATGACAAAGAAGTACTAGGTGTTTAAGATGGATATGTCAGTTACCTTGATCTGATTATTATATACTGTATACATGTATTAAAATACCATGCCATACCCATAAATAGGGACAATTATTATGTCAAATTAAAATAAATAGATATTTTAAATAAATTAAATTAAAATCCTTAAAAAATAGGTGGAGAGGCAGATTTAGTTTGTGGGCCACAGTTTGAGAGCCTGGTCTGACTCTAGCTGACCCCCTGGAGCTTTAGGGGTGTCCCGTGTCGCAGGCTGGGATGCTCCTAAGCAGTCCCCACTGGGGGCTTAGTCTTGGCTGTCACATTTCTGCATGAACAGTTCACCACGTGCCTGCTTCTCCGCTTCCTGTTGGTGCTGGTATTTCCTCTCCTGGCCTCTTCATCCTTGGACCTCAAGCTTGTGGAAATAGTGGGGACAACTGTATGCCTCTGATCTTCTGCCCTTCACTATCAGGCTTCTTTTTTATGGGCTCCTTGAGTTACCCCTGAACCCACACACTGATTGGGTCAGTTTATGTTCTTATCTTCGCCAAATAGTGGCTTGTTTTTTAGTACATTGATTCAGCAAGCACCACATAAAAGGGAAAACTTCCCTAAAGACTGGGATAGAAGATCCTTTCTGAGACAGTTTTGGAGAAAATGCACTTCCTAGGCACCTGTCATGCTAACAACAACTATGGCTCCGTGAGGAAGGTTTTACAGATGGGGAAACTGAGGCCCGGGGTCACTGATGATTTGAACCTGGGTTCCTCTATCTGTCCTGCTCCTCGGCTGAGAGGTGGGTGTGAACTTTGGTTTTGCTCTTTTGGGAGGGAGTGGGATGGCCTGGTTCCAAACTAGCATTTGGGAGGGGCCAAGAGAGAGGTTCAGTGGGAAGGCAGCGTGGGAAGGTTCCAGGCCGCAGGGCTGAGGACAGCGGCCACTGGACAGTGAGGGGAGAGACACTGGACAGCCTTGTGATTCACCCGGACTGTGTGGGAGAGGGAGGCGTGGAGCTTGACCGCGGTGCCATGACAGAGGGGATGCAGGCCCAGAGGGACCAGCGGGCCACCCAGCCCTGCCCAGGCCACCCTGCCATCCGCCCAAGCAGGGCTGCGTGGCTCGGGTCAGCTCCTTGCATGTTGGTCTTGCCGTGGCCTCTCTCTCTGCAGGGCCAGCGCCCAGGGCCTGAACAGAGTCTGGAATGAGCTGTGCAGACCGGGTCCTCATTCTGAGCCTCACCTGAGCTGGGAGAAGGAGGGGCTGAGGCACGGCGGGGCTTACGGGACCCAAGCACTCACTTCCCAGAGGGGACAGGACCTGTGTCGGGCAGCCATGTCGGTCTGGAGTATGTGAGGTGCAGAAAGGACGCTGACCCCAAACAATCAGCCCGGGCCTTGACCCAGGAGCCTTCAGAGCGGGGGCAGAAGGCCAGTGGCTGGCACTGTCCGAGGGCACCCCTTGCATGGCCGTGCCTCCCCTTGTGCCCAGCAGTGCTGTAGGGACAGTGCAGGGACAGCACCTGGTACACAGAGCACCACTCATGCATTTTTCTGGGATGGACGGACAGTCAGAGGGATGGGAAGACTGGTGGCCAGTGAGCAGACAGCTCTTCGGGTGCCTTGATGAATGAAGTCATTCACGCGCCCAGGATGAGCACTGGGTGGTTTTCTGCGGCAGGATAAATGGATGCGTGAGTAGAGAGGAAGAAAGGGAGCAGGCCGGGCGTGAAGAGAGAGTGGAAGTCGGGCGGCGAAGCAGCTAGCCTGACAGGGAACAAACCGAGGAGCGGCTGGAGAGGCGCTGCGGGGACAGGTGACCCGGTGTTCGCACGGCTGCGGGCTCTTCTGAGCGGGTCCTGTCTGCAGGCTGAGAGCGTTTTTCCCAGGGTCCCCAGGAGCCCAGAGAGCGAATCCACGAGCACTCTTTTTTCTCCTACAAATTCTTTCTAAATACACTCTGAATCTACTCTCATTCGTGTCTGGAGAGAACAGTGAGGCTGTCGTGAGGGTGAGTCACGTGTGCTGCCCTTGGAGCTGTGGTCAGGGACTTTCCGCAGCGGCACATGGAGCCCCAGAGCCTGGGCTGAAAAGCGCAGGAGCCGAGAGCGATATGCTGGCCGCGAGGGGTGGGCAGCTTGCTCCCAGCTCCTGTGCCTCGCTGCTGATGAATACTCAGCAAGTGTTCCAGAAAAAGGCCTTTCCTGAAACCGAGCTCAGTGAGAATGCTCCCCGCCTCATAAATCCTTGGGGAAAAGCAGGCCTGTCTCCCTCACGCATGCAGCTAATGACCTCGGGTCTCGGGGCTCTCCCCTCGGAGTGGTTGGGAGCCGTTTACTCGGGCTCAGTCCACTTACGTGGTGTCCAGCACCGGAATGACATGGCAGCTTGCCGTGGCCATAAACTGGCACCCCCGCCCCGAGAGTGGGCAGAGGGGAAGGCACAGGTGCTGCAAATAGAAGGGAGCCAAGGTCACTCATTCTCCTTCCCCAAGGCCCAGCAGAGACTGGCCCCAGACATGCTGCTCACGGACACCCAGACTCAGAGCCCTCTGCATGGTCGCTGGGGATCCCCCACCATGGTCCGGTTTCACTGGACAAATCCGCTGAGCCCACTGCTTGGGAGGCTTGTGATGGGCAGCAACCCCATCCCTGAGCATTAAGTACCTGCAGTGAGTAAACATCCCCAGCCCCAGGGTGAGGGGCCAGGAAGCCTAGGTCATGACTCTGTCTCAGCTGGGCCTTGAGGCACCGCAGGAGTTTTCCTGGCAAAAGGGAGAGAAAGAGTGTTATTGGAGATCTGCACGTAACAGCCCACAGGGCTTGCGTGTCCAGGCCAGGTGGCCAGCAGCGAGTATGAGAGGCAGGCGGGGTGGGCAGAGCACGCAGAGAGGGAGTCCGGCTGCCGGGAAGGGCGCTATGTGCGTCGAGGCCCGGGGGAGCCTGTGGACGCCCTCACGGGGCAGCGGCACGATCGGCTCTGGGACCCACGACCGCCCTGACTGGGTGGAGTGAGAGGAAGGAGGCGGGGATGGGACCCAAGAGTGGAGAGGCGGTCACCAGGGCTCGTGGGAGGTGCCAGTGCCGGACCTGTGGGGACAGAGTGGACAAACCCTGGGTCTCCCCCTCCCGATGGTGTGCCTTGGAGCATGTTGCTCCTCCTGTCTTTACCGCCATTCTGCATCTGGAGAGATGAGCGTGACTGTGCCTGCTTCGCAGGGTTGCTGTCAGGCTGATGCACATAAAACGTCAGGACGGGGGTGACGAGTGGCCAGCAGTGCGGAGTGGGGCTTTGGCATTCTGTACGCGCCGGGGCTTTGGAATCACAGGAGTGAGGGATCCGAGGCCGCCCAGAGCTCAGCTGGGCCTGGGGCCCGGGGGCTGGCGATGTTTCCCAGCTCCTCAGAATCCATTCAGAAAGGGGAGGGCACTGGCCTCTCAGCCAGCTGCCCCAGAAGTGCTGAGGGCCCTGTCCCGTCTCTTTCCTGCCGGAACAGAGCAGAGTGGTGGCTCAGAGTGGACTGAGACACCAGGTCTCAGCTCCGCTGCGTAGATCCACACAGTGGCCTCAGGTCAGTGGCCCTCACGGGGCCCCGCCCCTCCTCTGCAGTGAGACAGAGGTGGCTCCTGCCAGGCAGGTGGCTGTGGGCATGCTGCGTGGTTTATGTAACAGCGCTGCCAGGCACAGAGCAAAGCCGCGCGCACGCTGCACACTCCCTGGAGAGTCACTGCCAAGGTTTATGAGCCTAGGATGCCAGTTCTGCAAGGGCACAGCTTGGCTCCAGCCCCCGGGCACACAAGGGCAGCATGGCACAGGGAAAAGGCCATGAGGCTCCAGATATTTTGTGAAAGGAGTGTGTAGTTACAGAGAGGGAGAAGAAAGCAGTTGGCTTGCGACGTGTTTCTCAGACCAGCAGAGACAGCAGCTCCTAGGAAGTTGTTTAAAATTCAGATTTTCCAGCCCCATAGAGCCTGAAACAGGGGGGTGCAGTGGAGCTGAGCACCTGAGAGCCTGTTCCAGAGGAGGCCCAGCCCTCCTGCCCCACAGCCTTGGCCCACCCCGCCAGAGGTCACAGGACAGGGTTGTGTAGGGGATGTCGAGGGTCTCCGGCCGGCGGTGGGGTCCGAGTCCATGGAGAGGGCTTGGCAGTGCTCACTAGGTTACCTTTTAAAAAGAAGAAAAGAAACAGCAAGTGCTTTGGAGCTGTACCACCACCCACCAGCTGCGTCGCTGGGCTGCAAGCCCCCCATGAGCCTCTTCTGCTTCATCTGCAGAGCGGGGTACTGAGCAGAGCAGGGGTGCCGACACTCCAGTGACCCCCAGGGGGCACGGGGCAAGTCTCAGCAGCCCCTCTGCTCCCTGCACGTGCCAGGCCCTGCTCCCCGTGGAAGTTTTCCCAGAGCACCCTGAGAATAGTGACCTCGCTCTGCTGCATAGTACGGGCCTGTGCTGTGTGCAGGGCCTGCGGCCTGCAGGAAGAAGCTTCCAGCTTCCTGGGTGGTGCCCTGCAGACCCAGCCCCACCTAGAGGAGTGCGGGGCCAAGGGAGCAAATAAAAGGATGCTGCTGTCTGGGTCACCCAGGTCTCCCCAACCCGACTGCAGCATCGGTGCCGAAGGGAGGCAGCCCCAGCAGCCCAGGGCCACTCTGAGCAGGGGCAGAGGGGGAGGACGTCAGAGCTGGGAGCATGGCCAAGACAGGCAAGGACTCAGGACCAAGCATTCCCCAGGCATCCCAGGCTTTCGAGGCCTGAGACAGGCTAGGAGCATCCCGCCCTCCAGAGCACGGGGCCTGCTGGGAACCCATTGGGCCTGGGGGATCCTGATGACCCCTCGCAGCTGGACTGACTGGACCCAGGCCCCTGCCCACTGGTGCTAACCCTGCGCCGTCCAGCCATCATGCTACCAGCCCTACCCAGCCCCTCCAGAAGAGCCTGGGATGGGAAAGGCTTGCGGACAAGTGTGGCATGGACCCTGACCCCCTGAGCCATTGGCCTGGCCCAAGGCCGCCTCCTCCCACTGCGTCACTGACAGTGGCTCTGTGGGTGAGTACTGCTGAGCCACGGGCCCCAGGGACAGGGCCCGCCTAGCACAGGCTCCGAGCACCTGCATGTACTTATTTCTAAACAACTGCATGAGTGACAGGCCCTGGGCCGGCTATCCTAATTCCCATTTTGAGCCAGGGACAGCTGAAGGTCAGGGACATTAAATGTCCCTTATTATCTCCCCTGTCATCTCAACTTGTCCCCAGTCCACCTTGACAAATGGGGTTAGTATCTCCACTTGGCACATGAGGAAGCAGAAGCTTCAACACAGGCAATGGCCTGCTGCGGCCCCCATCACTGCAAGCAGCATTTCCAGGACACTCGCGAGGCCTCTTCCCTTGCCAAAGCAGGCTGGGTGACAGTCGGGTCTCTGCCTAGACGTTTTCCACAGAGGATAAAGGAACCAGGGATCTTTGAGAAGAAAGGAAGGAGGGCCAGCTTCTCCCAAGGGGTAACAGGAATAAAATGGGATTCCAGGCAAAGGGTAAGCCTCTTCTGCTGGAAATGAAAAACAATTCCTGCTAAATATAGAATTACCATATGACCCAGCAATCCTGTCCCTTGACATATTTTCAAAAGAAGCAAAAACAGAGATTTAAACAGATAGCGGTGTACTAATACTCACTGCAGCATTAGCAAAAACAGTGGAGACAGACAAGTGTCTATTGCCAAATAAATGGGTAAACATGTTGTGGTATGTGCACACAGTGGAATATTATCCAGCCATAAACAGGACAGGTGAGGTGATACATGCTATAACATGGGTGAATCTGAGAGAAATAAGCCAGATAGAAAGGACAAACACTGTAGGAGTCCACTTCTGAATAAAACCCTAGATACCTAGAACAGGCAAATTCATAGAATGTAGATTAGGTGTTGCAGGGACTGGGGGTGGGGGAGGGGCTATTCCTTAATAAGCACATTAACAACCAAGTTTGCATTTGATAACAAAGAACTGCTATAACTAGACAGTGGTGGTGGTCACACATGTACTTGTGCTTTTTTTTTTTGGTACTGGGGATCGAACTTGGGACCTTGCACTTGCAAGGCAGGCGCCGGAACCACTGAGCTAAATCCCCGGCCCAAGAAGAAGCACATGAAATGGTAAAGTGACAGTATAAAGCAGAACATTAAGTGACAAATTTTCTTTTCTTTTTCTTTTTTTTGGTACCGGGGATCGAACTCGGGTCCTTCCGCTTGCAAAGCAGGCGGCGGAACCACTGAGCTAAATCCCCGGCCCTGTACTTGTTATGAATACACTAAATGCCATGATCGGTACACTAAAAAATGGTTAAGGTGGTAAATTCTGTGTCATGTATATTTACTACCATTTTTTTAAATAACTGAATAACAGCTTAAAGAGTAAGGAAATCCCAACACATACTGCACCATGGATGAACCTGGAAATAAGTCAGTCACTGAACAAATACTGCATGGCTCCTTGTATACATGGCCCTCACATCATCAAATGCATATAGACAGAAAAGAAATGGGGCCTAGAGGTGGGTGGGGTCACCTCTGAGCCCCACTTCTGAACGTTGCTACATGGGGTTCCCAGCCCTCGATGTATGAGTCTTTCACTGCCGGGTCCTGGGGAGAGGAATCAGAGTTGTTGCTTAATGGGTATGAGGCTTCAGTTCCGCATAATGGGCGAAGTTCTGCAAATGGATGGTGGTGGTGTTTGTACAACGACGTGAGTAAAGTTAACACCACACAATTGTACTAATAAAAATAGCGAAGATGGCATTTTTTTAATGTATTTGTGCTAGTCTGCTTTCCATCGCTGTGACAAAATACACAACATAAACAACTTACAGAAGGAAAGATTCATTTTGGCTCACGGTTTCAGAGCGTTCATTCTGCATGATGGGCCACCAGGTTCCCAGGTAGGAGCAGCCCCACTTGGGGTGCTGGGGAAGACAGCTGCCCACCCCAGGTCTGAGGTGTTGTTGAGACCCCAAGTAGGGAAGTCCAAGGGGCAGCTGGCCGTGTGGTGGGTGCACAGGTCTTGGCCAGAGGGGGTTTCAGAAACCAAGTCCCACACAAGCCTGAGAAGCTGTTGGTTACAGAGATGCAGAACCCTGGCCTCACCAAATCACCACAGTCCCTCGGTGAGTCCAGCACAAACCCCGAACTCAAGGTCTGTGTCCAGGTTGGGGAAATCAAGCGCTACGTCACTGGCGTGGGTTTCACCCTCCAAACTCACAGCTGCAAGGGGCAGCATCCTCTAGCGTTTTGGGTTTTGCTCAACCATCCTGACCTCCAGCCCTCAGCCCAACATACTGGCAAGAAAGCCCTGCTCAACTCCCACCATGGGTCCGTGAAAGTTTTGGGGTCCAAGATGGCGCCCAGGGGCCCCTTCTCCCATCGTCCCTCAGAAGCCCACCTTCCTCCCCACCCAGATGCCCCCTTATGAAGCCATGAAGCACCTCAGACCCAGAGCTGGCTCCTCTTCTCTGCCCTGTGCCACCCCCAAGTCAGAGGTGGGCAGTGGGTCTGACACCCACTCGCACACGAGGAGAAGGAAAGGGCAGCCTTTGACCCTCGAGCAGGGGCTTGGAGGCTGACGGCAGGACAGAGCAATGTCGTGCACAGTCACATGCCATCCTCTGCGGGCTCCAGGCTGCCCAGAGCCCAGTACACTCAGGTGGGCAAGGTAGGCAGCGGGGTAAATGTCACGTACAAATGGCACTGCAGCAGCGACACACAAGTTCACCTCTGCGAATCTTCTGCTCCGAGAAATGGGAGATCGAGGATAGTTAGGCTCCAGGACGGAGAGGGAAGCAGAGCGGAGGGCGGAAGGGAGCAGGCCGCTTCCAGGGGGCCCTTCAAGAAGTGACCGGAGGCGAAACGGAGGCAAGGACCGAGCGGTAGAGGGCGGGCAGCATTCTGTTCCCCAGAGCCCCTCTTTCATTCACGTCAGGGTCACGGGGTCTCGGGGACCGCCGAGGATGGGGGCTCCAGCTGGGCAGGGCGGACGCCTGCAGATTCAGAGTGGCTTTGCTGGGTACAGCGAGGGCCGCGCTGAGCCACGCGGAGCCCGCAGCACAGCAGGGCTGGGGCCCAGGCGGAGCTGAGGGCTCCTGAGGACGGAAGGGCAGAGGTGGCCTGCGGCCTCGCTCACTGAACTGAAGCCTCCAAAATGCCAGTAGAGCCCCTACCAGCCTGTTGGTTGGCTTTGTCATTTCACTTCAGGGAGTCCTAACATCTGCCAGAGCTTTTATGAGAAAACTTCCTGGTGACCCCATCCCAGCCTTATTTTTTCCTAAGTCTGAAGCTCTCCTGCCTCAAGGGCATCCCAGGTGATCTTTCTGGCTGGGGAGCACTTTTGAGTGAATAAGGGAACAAGGGAAAATGGGATTGTGGAATGAGGGATTGCGGCAGCAGGGTAGGAGGCCAGGGAGAGCCGGGGGAGGCCCTGCGGCTGTGGGTGGGGCTGCTGTCCAGCATGCGTGCCCGGGGCCTGCCCTGCACCCAAGCACAGGGCTTCGTTCTCAACCCGTCCCTCTCTGTCTTCCCATCTAGGCCCCCCTGGAAGGCGTGGCAAGCCTGGAAGAAGAGGCGACCCCGGTGAGTTCCAGCTTTCCCTCGTTCCTAAGCCCAGGCCCGGAAGTTGGCCGCCCACCCGGAGGCCCGTCTCGGTCATGCCCCCACTCAGGGCCAGGTCTTCCTCCCCTCTCCACGCCACCACTGTCCCCAGAGCACACAGGGCCCACGGCGGCCTTTTCTTCCTCCCGACATGTGCAGCCTGAGGGCTGTCCCCCTCGGCGCCCGCTGCAGCCCAGTGTTCAGTCCTGGTCCCCCACCCTCTCCCTGGGGCCCAGCCGTGGTCTCCACCACAGCCCCCTCAGCAGGAAGCGGCAGCCCAGCTGTCTCGGCCCCCCTCCCTGCCCTGGGGAGAGCCACGAGGAGGAGGCGGCAGCGTCTCCGCGTCCTCCCTGCAAAGACTCACCTGTCCTCACTGCCACCTTCCGGTCACCTTCATCTCATCCTGAGTAACTCACTCCGCAGAGCCCCCCAGCCCCGCCCCAATCCCTAAAAGGCACGAGCAGGCATGGTGGCACACGCCCGCAATCCCAGCGACCCCGGGGCTGGAGCAGGAAGATCCCAAGTTCCAGGCCCGCCTGGGCAACTTAGCAAGAGTGGTCTCCAAACAAAAAGAAAAAAGAGCTGGGAGTGTAAGTCAGTGCCCTCTGGGCTCAACCGCAGTACAAAGAAGGGAGGCATGGACCCATTCCCTCCGCCTTGGCTTCCCGTCCCCCGTGCCCTTCTGACCATCGTGGCTGGAAACACCTCCCTGTTGGTATCTTTCTGTCCTCCTTCTGTTTCCTTCCTACCTTTTCCTTCTTCCTCTTTCTTTTCTGTGCACAAAGTGTATTTGTTTGTTTAGCGGAAGGGACCTGGAGCTCTCCCAGCCCCCACCCCTCGGTGTGGGTGTCGCTGTCGCTGCACTGGAGTCTACAGTGGGAGGTGACACACTGCAGGTGGTGCAGTAACCTGGGCAACCGCCCGTGAACGCGTGTGAGTCTGAGGAACAGACAGGACTGAGAAATTTGCAATTCAAACGAGACCCTCCCACCTGAGGAGTCCAGACTCATTTTAAGTGTGATAGGTTGATTACGGGTAACTAAGGACTGAGTTTCCCTGCGCCTTATGCTGCTTCAAGAGAATGTCTCGGTTTTGCACTTTTGAGTTGATGATCTTGAGGTCGTATTTATAAATCACCAAGAGTATACGCTGCTTCCCCTTCTTTTGTTTTTTGGAGACAGGGTCTCACTATGTGGTTCAGGCTGGCCTTGAACACACTGTATAGTCTAGGATGGTCTCAAACTCCTGGCGATCCTCCTGCCTCAGCCTCCCAAGTACTAGGATCACAGGCGAGCTCCGCCCCACCGGGCTTGGTTCCCCCTTTAAATCACCGCTGTGCCTTTCTCCACCCTCCCAAGGCCACAGCTCTGCCCTGCGTCTCCCGCTGGAGTCTGGGCCCAGCTCCCCACGCCTCTCTGACCTCCACCCTGCCTTCCTCCCGGCCCCGCCTGCCTCCTGAGTGACTCAGCCCTGGCCCTGCCCCCCAAGTCCCCCACTCCTGAGGACTCAGCTGCTCGTGGCGCTGACCACAGCTCCTTCCCTGCCTCCCCGTCCTCTGGGTCCGGAGAGCAGACTCTGCCCCAGATCCCCGGCCCAGGGAGGAGACGTCGGCCACCTGCTCACTGTGCAGATGGCTGGCCGGCATCACCCGGGCCCTTCCCTTCCCAGTCAGGTCCCCATTGGGCTCCAGGCCACCGCCACTGTCCTGGCGACCACCACACCCTGGCGCCTCTGACCGGCACGCGCAGCACGCCCCACCCAGGCGTCCTCCTCCACTGGCCCTTGCGCTCCAAGCCCGTTTCCCTCTGCCCTCCAAGGGGAGCTGAGAAGCTGTTCCTGGTGCCTTTGACCCCAGTGGCTGAGGCCATCGCCCGGCACCTCAGCAACCTCAAGGCGGGGCAGTCAAGAGGCTGCAGGGACCCAACACCCGTGGGCCCGGGGTCCCCTCTTCCTGTCTTGACTTCCAGAAGCGAGAGCTTCCTTTAGTCTGAATTCTGTGTGGAATCTCCCCTCTGCGTCTCCACCCCTGCCACCCCTCTTCACTTTCCACCCTCATGAAAGACTTTACTGCCTTGTGTTATAAGCTCCCTGACATCCTTTTGGGAAGGAGGTCGGGAAGACATAGTCACTTCTTTATGGACAAAATATAATATGATTCAGCGTACTCGAAACCCATTAGAAAGTGAGCGATAGATCCAAATAGACATTTCTCAGAAGATGTACATCTGGCCACAAGGTACCTTTTAGAAAGCTCGCCTTAGCTGGGGCTTTAGCTCAGTGGTGCTGCACCTGCCTGACAAGGTGCAAGGTCCTGAGTTCAATCCCCAGGACCGCAAAAAAAAAAAAAAAAAAAAGACTGATAGAAAGCTCACCTCACTAATCACCAGGAAAACGCACTCAGAACCACAGTGAGCGGTCCCTTGGCCCAGGCAGAGTGGCCATTATGAGGAAGGCGAAGGCAAGTGCTGGCGAGGATGAAGGAAAGAGAGCCCTTGCACACAGGTACAGCCGCCATAGAAGCCAGCCTGGAGGGTCCTCCAAAGTTAGATAGAATTATGATCCAGCAATCCCACTGCAAGGTGTATAACTAAAGGGAGTGCAGTAAGAAGGTCAGAGACTTCTGTCATCCGTGTTTGCTGCAACCTTGTTCATGGCAGCCAAGAACTGGAAACAGTGTGACTGTCCAGCAGCTGTTCACGGACAAAGAAACATGCACCATGGAGTACTATTCAGCCATAAAAAAGAATGAAGTCTTGTCATTTCCAGCAATGTGGATCAATCCGGGCATCGCTATGTTAAGTGAAATAAACCAGGCACAGAAAGGCATCCACTCATGTGGAATCTATCTCACAGAAGCTGAGATGGAGTGGTGGGTACCAGACACTGATGATGGTGGAGGGGCCAGGAGCCCCGCTGGTGGGTGCAGAGTCACAGAGACCCGGCAGGAGTAGGTTCCTCGGGGCTGCTGCACCGCGGGGTGGCTGTACATCACATCAGTGCACTGTAGCTCTCAGAAGGCTCCAAGACAGGATTAGAAAGCTTTCACCATAAGGCAATGATAGATGTTTGAAGAAATAAATACGTTTAATCTGATTTAAACATTGTGCAGGCATGGTGGCACACACCTGTGATCCCGGCACTCAGGAGGCTGAGGCAAGAAGATCACTATTAATTCAAAGCCAGCTTAGATTACATAGTGAGTTCAAGGCTAGCCTGAACTACATAGCGAGACCCAGTCTCAAAAAGACAAGTAATAATAATAATAATAATAATAATAATAATAATTTATACATATATTGAAACATTACATGGTACCCCATGGATATGTATAATTTTTATTTTTTATTTATCAATTTAAAATAAATTTAAAATAATTTGGTGATTACAGAAAAATTAAATTTGAAGACCTAACAAATGATGCTTTGTGAATTCTTTAAAACTAAAGAAATAACTATAAAGTTTTAATTTTGGAATTGTTCTGAATTCTATTGATTTGTATTGAGTGTAGGATAACAAATCCAGTCACTTACTGATCTATTGTATAAATCACATTAAACAATGCGTACAGCTATACTTTAACAGTTGGGGTCACTAAAAGCTCACTAGCACTTGTTTTATCTATTGGGGTTTTTTTCAATTATAGCAAAAAACAAAGAATCTTAAGAAAACCAGGCAGGGCCCGGGATGTAGCTCAGTGGTTCTGGCACCTGCCTCCAAGCACGAGGTCCCAAGTTCAATCCCTGGTACCAAAAAAAGAGAAGCCAACTATAGAAAAGCAGGCAAGCAAGGTGCTTCGCAAGCTGAGTGCAGCCAGAGGGAGGACGGGAGGGAGAAGGCCAGCGAGAGCTCGGCCTGCCTCCCGTTTACACTTGGGGCTCGCAGCGCATGCCGGGCTCCTTCCAGCTCTCTGTGCCAGAAGGGCAGCGGCCAGGGAGGCCACGCCTCGGACTGGTGTGGCCGGGCCTCTTCCTGTCCCCTGGAGAAAGTCCTCCTTGCCAGCCTGACACTGTCTTCCACGGCTGCCAAAAAAACATGGAGGGGGACGCTAGGAACGTTGCTCAGTGCAAAGGCCCTGGCACTCAATCCCCAGAACCCAAACAGAAACACGTTCCGCGAGACCTTTGTGTGGCCCATGAGTCTGCAGGTCACCATCCCTGAGTGTCAGGCGAGTGGATCATGTTCCCGATCTGCTGACGGTGGCATCGGCCGAGGCTCTGCCCAGCAGGGAGGGCAGGAAGCAGGTGAGGGGACATCAGGAGTCCAGGGCTTCTGAGAGGAGAGGAACAGGGCAGGCCATGAGCAGGGACGAGGACCCCAGCAGCCTCGGCCATGAGACCCTGCCGTCACCGGGCTGTGGGAAGGACCCTTCCCACGAGCTCTCCCAGCAAGGCGGACGAGCCCTTAGGGCAGCGATTGTCCTAGGAAAGCCGAGTGTCCGAGGCGAGGCCCTGGGCTCCTGGCCCCCGGCACCTCTTGGCTGTGAGCGGGAGCAACCCAGGCCTCCTCCCCGGGCGGGCAGCCGAGGCAGCACTGAGCCCCCAGCCCCTCAGACCGTCTTTCTTTCCCAAGTCATCTGGCTGTTGCTTCATTGCTCCCATTTTCTGGTGCCTGCGACATGTCTGTGAAAGCCGTGCTAAACGGCTGGGTGCAAAACGCGCTCCTGGGCCAGGCCGTGCAGGACCAGTTGAGGTCACTTTCTAGGCAGGGACCCGGCTGGTCGGAGCCCCGCCCCGCCCCATCCCTCCATGGCTCCTGGCCGCGGCATCCACTCCGCAGCGGGGACCAGTCAAGTGCAGGGACCCAGCGGAGGGGCTGGCCTGGGTGCTGCCCCTCCTGCCACCCGCCCACCTGCACCTGCGCACTGAGTGCTCTCTGCCTGCCAGGCCCCGAGTGCGGCAGAGGCCCAGCCTGGGAGCTGCCCTGCTGGTGGCTGACAGCGTGCACACGGCAACACACGGGTTCCGCTGTGACCAACTGTGTCGAGAGCGTGGAAGGCTGGAGGCGCGCACAGGCGAGGGGACATCTGCGGGGCTCTCCTGGGCAGTGGTAAGGAAGTCGGGCCCCGCTGGCCACAGGAGCGCGGGGGACGTGGCGATCCTGAGATCAGAGGGGGCTGGCACTTTGGGGAGCGGAGGACAGTGACGGAGGTCAAAGGCTCCGGGAGTTTGTCTCCCCCACGGAGGCCCTGCGGAGTGGTGGGCGTGCTGCAGTCCCTCTGGCTGGCGGGCTCAGCGCCCAGGGTCTGGGCAAGAGGTGTGGAGCGTGGTGTGGAGCCTGTGTCAGGTGCCCCCGGAGCAGGGCCGGCTGGGGAGGCACAGTGCTGAGGGCGTCTGTCCCAGCAAATCTGCGGGCGCCACCTGGAGGCCACACCCGGGATCTGAGGGCACACAGCCCGGGGCTGCTTCTGACTGGATTTACACACGCACACACGCACACACGCACGCACGCACGGAGTCCTCACTTCAGAGCGCTTTCTGCCACACCGGCTTCTCCCACACCCCTTGTTAGTCCCCAGGTCAGCCTGCAGGGTTCTGCCCAGGTCAGAGTCAGATGTGGCCCCAGACAAGCAAGCCTTTCGGAGCCTCAGTTTCCTCTCCTGTGAGATCCACCTCGTGAGGCTGCAGCTGGAACACAGGAGATGCCATGGGGGAAGCAGGCAGCGGAGCCCCCAGGACGGCAAGCACTCGACGTCTCCTCGCCCTGCGCCTCCTGCCTGGCCCTGGGCTCCACTGTCAGACCCTGTGCTCTCAGAATGATAAGCCCGCTCTGAATGCAGCAAGAGCTGCGAGGACCGGACAAAGACACGGAGGTTTTTCTGGCTATTTTCAAGTTCATGTACTGATTTTCTGACTGATTCTGCCATATACCTATATCCAGTGAGGTGAAAGAGTCCACGGTGGAAGTGAGTCTTCCTGCCTCTCCTGTCTTCCAGCCATTCAGCTCCCTGCCCAGAAGCAACTCTCATAAAGACCTTCTTGTGTCTGTGTCTAGAGATGTTCCATCTCTATCCAAACAAAAGGCTACTGATTTTTATTAGTACAAATCACTTCACTTTATGTACATCACTTCACACCTTTTTAAAAGCATAGCATAGTATAGAGATATTATCAGGGATATACAGAATTATGTCTTGTTTGTGGCTGGATAATATTCCATTTACAGCTATACCATTCTTCATTTAATTAGTACCTGTGCTGTTTCTAATGTTTTTGCTATGTGAAGTGGTTCTCCAATGAATATTCTGATATACTTGGCCTTTTATATGTATGTTAACCTATCTACAGAATAATGGCAATTGGCAAGTACATCTGAAATCTTTTGGGGGGGAGGGCAGGGCCAGGGTTGGAGTCCAAGGCCTTGTGCATGCCAGGCAAGCACTCTATCCCTGAGCTACACCCCTAGCCCTACATTTCGAATACTGTATGGACAAGGATTGCCAAGCCGCTGTCTATAGAGAATGTGCTGGTTTATCTCTCAGCCTTCCTGCCATTCACATGCTAGTTCACCAGATGTTTTTTCACTTTTTCTAGTCTGACATTCCTGTGAATTTAACCTTCATTTCTATTATTATGAACATAATAAGGATTAGATTCTGAACTTCGTTCTTTTAAGGGATGCTTGTATTTTCTGTCCTGTGACCCTTCCATTCATATCTTTGGGCCACTTTTCCATTAAGCTGCTGATGTTTTGAAAAATGCCTCATTTTTCCATGATGTAGACCGCCTGTGGGAGAGTTTTTTGGGTTTTTTGTTTTGTTTTGGTACCGGGGATCGAACTCGGGTCCTTGTGCTTGCACAGCAGGCGGCAAAACCTCTGAGCTAAATCCCCGGCCCTGTGGGAGGGTTTTATACCAAGGTGTCAGCCTGATGCCATGAGTAGATGGACTTCTCCCAGCTTGGCCTGTTGCTTTGCTTGCAAGGACTTTCGCCGTGCAGACTTCTGGCTCCGCTGTGTAGAGTTCCGGTTCGCCGACTGGAGCGGATTTTCTTCATGACTTCTGGATCATGAACGTATCGGCAAAGCTGCCTTTCTCAGGAGTCACAGAGGACTCTTCCCACTTTTCCTTGAGGAGTTCCTGATTCTTTTAAACCTGAAAATCTCTGGTTCCTTTGGAATTTATCCTTGCTTGTGCTGACTCATAGGTCGGAGGTCACTTACTCTTGGGAAGGACCAGTCTTCCTACTGCCCGCCTCTCTCCCCCGCTTCCAGGGCTGCCACGGCAGGGGCAGCCTGGGGAGCCTGCCCATGGGCTGGGGAGGGCAGATCTCTGCCCTGAAGGAGCGACTGAATGTCCGCTTTTGTCCGAAGGACAGTGGCTCACAGGAGGCGGCATGGCTGATGCGACCTGCATCTGGAAGACACCCTATGCCTCCTGGGGCCAGGATGGCACTGGGGCAGAGGTGGCCATGTCTGCAGCTGGATCTGACCGCTCTTGCTGTGGCCTCTGCCCCTGGGGCACAGCCCCTCTCCAACATGACTTTCGCTTAGTTTCTGTTCATCCTTTTTCCTCCTAAAGGGCCTCTGTACTGGTTTGTTTTCTTCGTAGTTGGTGTATGGTGGTTGTACAGGTTTGTGGGGTCCACGGCGACGTTACAGTCACGTGGGGTAATGAACATATCTGTACCGTGAACATGTCATTTCTGTGTTGTGTCATCCAATGTCCTCTCTCCTGGCTGTTTTGAAATGTACAATAGATTGTTGTCAACTGTAGTCATCCTACGTGCTGTAGAATACCAGGACTTAATCCCCTCCTGACTGCTCTCACCAGCTGCTATCTGTGTCCCTCCCCACTCCCCTCCACCAGAGAGAGAAGCCCTCCACACACTGGGCTCTTGGACCCCCCTCTCCTCCACTGAGCTCAGCCTCGCCCAACCACCACAGCCTTGTCAGCAGCAGAGTGCTCACAGTCGCCGTTGGCGCTGGGCTTGGCGGTGCACGTCTGCAGTCCCCGCTCCTCGGGAGCCCAGGAGGTCCCAGCTTGGATCACAGCCTGAGCCACTTAGGGAGACCTCACCTAGAAAATGATCTCCACTCACATGTTCCAGCCCTGCCTCCCTTCCATGTCATCTGTCTTCCGACCTCAGCACATCGCCCCTGGCCCTCCTGTGGGAACTCCACCCCTTCAGGCCTCTGCTCAGTGGTGGTCTCGTCTCCACGACCTCCACCCTGAGCTCCCCAGCACAGCAGTCCCCGCCCTGGGTGCCCCGAGCCCCCTCCACAGCACGGAGCTCATCACACTCTACCTTGTCTGTCTCCCTCAATAAGAAGGAAGCTATAGTAGGACAGGATCTTTGTTATTTTCACAGGCAAATCCTAGGAGCCTGAAACGGTGATGGGCAGCGAGCAAGTACTCGGTAATTGTCTGGGAACAGTGGAAACCGAGATCGGTTAGGAGGCCACTGCTGTAGTCAGTGCCTGGCAGTCTCTGGGATCGGGGTTGTTGTGTCGGAGGGAGTCAGAGAATGGATTCCAAAGCAAGAAACTATTGGCTGTGCACGGTGCCACACATGTGTGGTGCAGCTACTCTGAAGGCTGAAGTAAGAGGATCCCTTGAGCCCAGGAGTTCCAAATCAGTCTGAGCAACATAACAAGACCCTCTCTCAAGGAAAAAGAGGAGAAGAAGGAGGAGAAACAATAACGCAAGAATAGCTCAGGGAGGGAAAGCATGTCAAAGGCAGCCTCTTGCTCTCTGGCTCCTTAACCAGATGAGCAGCGACCCCCTTTAGAGACCAGCAGCTAAGGAAGGGGAGCAGATCTGTGGGGAGAGGGCCACAAGTGCAGCTGTGCTGACCACTGAGGGCTCTGCGTTGTTCAAGGGGCAATGTCAAGTCAGCAGATCAGAAGGGAGTCCAGGTGCAGAGGCACAGTGCAGGCTGGCGATGCACACTGCGCTGTCCTGAGAGGGAAGCACAGTAAGGTCCTTGGAGGAGACAGGAGAGTAGATGAGCAGGGCAGAGAACTGAGGAGAGGGCCGTCCGGACCTGAGCCCTGAGGAAGCTTCCTGCATCAGCTGGACGGAGGAGACTCAATCAGTGATGAGACAAAAGGCCAGGGAGTAGGGGGTGGGACATCTGTGGAAGCCTCTGAAGAGAGCGCTCAGAACTCTCAGTCAGAAGTGTGGATGCTGCCTCCAGTAGCAGGAGGAAGAGAAACAGGGGCTGGGTTGTCAGCATGGGAAAGGCCACTGGGCACCTTGGGGAGAGCTGCATGGGGGAGGGGTGTGATCCAGATCAGGGGTCACAATGAAGCAGAAGACAAGGAACCCCAGCGAGAGAGGGTAAACACCCCTGGGAAGCAATCTGGCTATGTGGGAGGAGGCCAGGATCGGGTGGTAGTGAAGGAGGTGTCTTAGTTACTTTCTCTTCACGGAGACATGATACCCAATACTCATAAGTTAAAGGAGGACAGGTTTATTTTGGCTCACAGTTGGTAGAGGTTTCAGCCCATAGTCCGATGGCTCCAAGGCAGGACAGCATGGCAGAGGAGAAACAGTCCATGGCAGGGTAACAGGAAGCAACAAGAGATCAAGGGGGAGGGAGGGAGATAGACCCAGGCCACACCCCCACTGACCCACCTCCTCCAACCAGGCTTCAGCTCTCAACACCACAGTTAACTATAAACTCATCAGTGGGCTAATCCACACCTCCATGTTCCAGTCACCTCCCAAAAGCCCCAACTAGGAGCACATGAGGATTTGGAGGACATCAGATGTAAACCATAACAGTGGAGAAGTACCAAAGAATGGGTTTTCCATGGAAGCATTAGAGCATGTTTCAGCACACTTGGGAAAGACCTGCTGGAGGGGGCAAGCTCAGCTGTGCCGGACAAAGAGGGTGCAGTGGGTAGAGCAGGACTCCAGGGAGGTGCAGGGGGCTGTAACCGGAAGTAGACCAGCGCCTCCAAGCTAACCTGAGGGGCATGCAGGCAGGCATGTAAATCTAGTCCCTGAAAGGTGATATTAGCTGGGTGTGGTGGCACATACCTCTATTCCCGGCACTCTGGAGGCTGAGGCAGGAGGATCGGAAGTTCAAGCCCAACCTGGACAACTTAGTGACTTAATGAAACCCTGTCTCAAAAATTTTTTTAATTTTTTGAAGGGTTGGGGACGTAGCTCAGTGTGAATGCCCTGGGTTCAATCCGCAGTACAAAAAAAAAAAAAAGGAAAGAAATGAGGAAGGTGAGGTAGTCTGACCACAGCTGTTCCTCTGTAAAACAGGAAGCATGGTCACCAGCTGCAGGGGAGTGTCGGTGTCCGCACTGCCCACACCCATGTGCCGTCCTTGTCAGTGTCATCCCTCCCTCCTCTGCACACTGACCCCAAGGGCCTCCTGGGCACCTCCTCCATCACCACTGCCTCCCTGTGGGGACCCCGATGCAGTCTCCAAGCCCTCCCAGGGCCCTCGACTACTCCTCCACACAGCACTCACAGTCCTGCCGCATGGCTGTTCCTCACTGGTGCCGGCTCCTTGGGAGCTCAGGGTCTGCCAGTCCCTCTCCCCGTGCAGGCTGCCCGCACCTCCCTGCCCCTCCCCGCCCATCAAGGCTTCCCAAGTGTCTGTTAGCCAACGACCGCCATTCTGTGAGACCTGCAGGCAGTCAGGGCTTCCTGCCGTGCACATCCCTGGTATCCACCGGGACTGCTTCCAGGAGCCGCAAAGATTAAGTCCCTGACATAAGTGATGTACAAGTTGCGTATACCCTGTGTGCTTCCAGTCACCTCTAGACGACTTATCCAAGTGCTACCCAGGCAGCTGGGTATTGTGTGAGGGCAGTGACAGGAGAAAGGTCATATGAGTTCAATGCAGACAGTTCTCTTCCTTGCGTTCCTGAACCCCAACCAGTTGAATCTGTGATGAGAACCCAAGGTCCGGAGGGTGGGCTGTGTCTGTCCGTCCACTCTCCAGCCGCGCCCCAGGCCCCAGGCACATGCCCGTCCCTTTCCCAGGACTCTCTCCCCAGCCTCTCTCCACCAAGAGAAACCAGCCACCCCCAAATTCCACGGACAGGACATGTGGAGACTGTTGTCACCACCCACATGAGCACCCCTTGAGCCCAAGGTGGCTCCTCTCTCTGCCCCATGGCTGTGGGGCTGTCACAGGAAGCAGCTGTGACCCCGTCAAGCCCTGGTGAGCGAGAGGCACAGGCCATGCTGGGGACGGCGAGGGGACTTCTGCCCTCCTTGCTGACGGTGGTTTCTCTGCTTATGTCTTGCAGGTCCTCCAGTAAGTGTCCCGGACGGCACTCCACTCCTACAGATAAGACACTGCTTTGTTCTCTCTCTGTTGCTCTCCCATGAAAATATTTTTTGGTTAGAGAGGTGTACCCTTTAAAAAAAAGAAAAAGAGTTTAAGCTGGGGATGTTACCCTAGTGATAAAGTACTTGCCAGGAGTGCATGAGGCTGTGGGTTCGATCCCCAGCACTGCAAGGAAGGAAGGAAGGAAGGGAAAAGGAAAGGAAGGTGGGCAAGTGGGCACCCGTGAACACTGCGTGCCAGTCAGGGCCGTGTTACATTTTAGCTGGGAGGCGAAGGTGAGCACAGAGCCCCGCGGGCTTGGCTCCTCTGGGACGTCCTGCAGCCCTTTCCTTCCGAGAGAGCTGGAGAAGTCTGACTGCTCCCCACCAGGCCTTTGCCTCAGCTTAGTGTGCAGAAGCCCCAGTTTTTAAGTGGCCTGCAGCTACTGATGTTTTTAACTCACAGGCTTTGGTAGAATGGACTGTGGAGGCGGCAGTGGCCCCAGGAGCGAGCCAGGCTCGCCACGCCGCCTGGGGCTTACTTGGGTCAGACTGGTGGGGCCTGTGGGCCTCGCTGACCTGCCTGAAGGTGCTGGAGGTGGCAGCAGAAGGAAAATCCTACCGCACTTAAGAAGGGCGTGGGGCAGCCAGGTGCGTGGCACACACCCGTGATCCCAGCCGCTCGGGAGGCTGAGGCAGGAGGACCACAAGTCCCAGGGCTACATAGGAAGTCTGTCTCAAAATAACATCGTTAAAGGGCCATGGGGGTAGTCAGCGGTGGAGCTTGCCCTGAACGCTCAAGGCCCGGGCTGGATCTCCAGTGCCGGTGTGGGAGGGATGACAGGAAGTCGAAGGGGCCCCTGCACGTTCCTTGGCCAGCCAGAGGGCCTTTGGATGAGGGGATTGTCAGAACCCCGCGTTCTCCAGGGCCCAGGACGTGTCTGCCTTTGATCCTCTTGGCAGTTTTTCAGAACCCGATAAATCCCAATGAATCCGTTCAAGAAGCACATTGACAGCTGACTTGAGCCAAAATTAACCTCCCAAAGGAATTCTTTTCCAATGAGCCTTTTTGTGTTTGACTTCCACTTGCCGTGATTCATTTCTGGATCGGCACCCTTTGGAGTCTGGGCTTCTCCACGCATGTAGCGCCACGCTGAGCCCCCAAAATGCCCAAGCCCACACGAATGTGTCCATGTCCGGGCCCGAGCAGTCTTTCCTAGTAGATGGTTCCCGGGTGTCCACGGAGGCGCCCGGTGTGAACTTGCTGAAATGCGAAGCACTGAGGGCTGTTGAGTGACTTTTTAAAATTTTTTGGCTGTTATGTTAAAATAGTAGATGCCCTAAACAAATGCAGAGATTCCCCAGCTGCAACCGGCAGGGAGCCTGAGGAGGGCTGGCTGAGGGACAGGGCCCGGCGGGCACTGCTTGCTGCAGGCCTGGCCTTGAGGGGGACAGAGAAGCACCACGGCAGCCAGTGTGCCCCAGGGGGGAGCAAGTGACTCCTCCAGGGCCCTCGCGGTGCCACGAAAGAGCCCCACGCCCCCAAGAGGTCTGTGCCATGTGTGAAGTCACGGACACCGTGTGTGCATGTGCCCAGGGCCCCCACGGCCCTCGGCCTGGCCCCCAAAGGCGGGAGAAGGGTGCTGTGTCCCCAGCCACAGGAGCCCCGCATCCTGCTCTTAGTGCTCTGCCCACCCTCAGACACTGCTGCCAGCCAGTCGGAGCTCGGAGGGGAGGGGTCGCAGCCAGCCAAGATCTAACTGTTGCCATATGGTTTTCTGCCGAAAGTCTGATTATTAATGACATATTAATCACCACAGGGACAATCAGGACGAGATGGCTACCCGGTAATTTGTCATTTATTTTTTGCTCTCTTCGCCCTTTCCTCTTCAGCCGACTTCCTTCCCGAGCCCTAACTGAACTGTCTCGCTCCTGCCTTTCTCCTCTCTCTGCGGGGCTGCGTCTTTCCGTGGCGGGGATTGGCGTGGGCTCCGGGGCTGCCTGAGGCCAAGCGAGCAGTGTCCATGGGCATCTCAGAGGCGCTCGGGCCCAGCAGGTCCGGCCCAGCCAGGGTGTCGGAGCAGTCACGCCTCCTGCCCAGGCTCACCATCTAGGCCCCAGATCACGTCGGGAGCGGGGGCATCGTCACCTCTCAGACGTAGACACCACGTCATCCGGTGGCAGGAAGGGAGGGGCCCTGAGGAGGGTGAAGCTGGTCACAGGGGCATCCAAGGAGCGGCCCCCGGGCGGGCAGATGTCTTCCATGCCCGCGGGCAGGAAGCTCAGCTCTGTCAGGGAAGAAGCACGCAGCCCACGGGGCCACCACTGTGCCCAGCACCCTCCACTTTCTGACTAGGGGGTCAGCTCCCCACTCCTCCCACAGCAGCCAGCTCTGGGGGAGCAAGGCCTTCCGCCGGGTATTGCAGCCTTCCGTGTGCATAGGGAGGAGCTTTCCAGAGGAACTTTCCTCCGGGCTGATCTCGTTAGCTCACCTTCTGGGGTTTTCTTCGCAATGCTTTTGACTCGGTGGGTGGCATCATATACTACACAGCAAATGTAAAATATTGGAGGTCAGAAATGCACTCAGCGCCTAACCTACAGAGCGTCTCAGCAACACGGCCTGCAGCCAGCGGTCTCCCCT
The DNA here is from genome assembly GCF_000247695.1 of Heterocephalus glaber. The sequence goes on along the minus strand of NW_004624733.1, from coordinate 41,464,283 downwards.
CGTGTTCAGAGGTCGAGGCTGAGCCCAGCATGGTAAGAGAGGACCAGACCTCATGGCGCTGGCCAGTCGAAGATCCGACTCAAACACTGAAGGCAGTCTCTGTGAGCACACACTGCTCTCGCGGCCCCGAAATGCAAAAAGTCCTAACCTGAGCCCTCGTTGGCCAGAGACCTGCAGGCCAAGTGTCCCGAGGGAGTGCGGGAGGGGTGAGTGATTCCTTCCTCTGCCCCATGCCTGCCCTCCTCCCAGGACCTGAGGCTGGCACAGGGTGGCTGGTGCCTCTGGGGTGACAGCAGGCAGAAGCCTGGCGTGGAGCTGAGCAGCCAGGGCTGGAATCTGTCCCTGCTGCGCCCCAGCTGCGGAGCCCCCAGAAACCCCTGGGGTCCTGGGCCTTGGGCTTCTTACCTGTAACAGAGGACAACAAAGTCCCTTCCTGGGGGACTGGGACTGGGGTGAAATGAGGCCATGTATACAGCACCTGGGACACTGTGGTGACAGGAAGCAGAGGTGGCTGGTACTGGGCCCTCTGTGTGACTGGAAGCCAGGCAGGGACAGAACTTTTGTCCTCAGTCTGGCCCAGAGAAGGGGCTCTGGATGCCGGGGTCTGGGGACAGAGACAGCTACATATGGAGCCCAAGCGTCCTCTGTCGTGAAGCAGGGAGTGTCCAGGCAGGGAGCAGTGTGGGCCCCGCAAGGGTCACGTCGTTTGCAGGTGCCCTGCAGCAGCCCCTCGGATCCAGGGAAGCCCCAGCGTGCCAGGCCCAGTGTGGGGTGTGGGGACCTGTCAGACCCCCGAGAGCTGCTGTCCCGCCCACACTGGCCTCTCCTGAGGCTGCTGGACCCAGCCACCATGCAAACCCCAGTCCAGCAGGCGTGGGCCCTGTCCCTGGTTCAGGGCGTCTGTGTCACCAGCATTCAGAGCAAGCTGCTCTCCCGTGTGCCCCGGCACCCCATCCAGCTCTGCTCCGTGGCCTGTCCCTTGCATGAGACACACAGGATGGGGCCAACACCCTGCTTGGCTTCCCCTGCAGGAGAGAAAGCAGTGGAAGGTGGACTTCCATAGGGCCTGGGGCCACGTGTTCTGAGCTGAGATTCCCCTCAGCCTCTGGAGACCGGGGATGCCCCAAGAGTTGGGGTGACCGCCAAGTGCTAAGGAGGCTGGGACACCCAGAGGCCCCTCGTGTGCAGAGGACACGACAGGCTGCAGCTGGCCAGGCACGTGCAGACTCAAGCCAGCTATGCGGCCCTGGCAGGCTGGGCTGGGGTGACCCCGCCTGCAGGGGGCGGGGTAGACAGGGTGCCTCAGAGCCCTGCATCCAGCCAAGGGTCTTTTCTCTTCACTGAAGGCCTCAAAAGAGATCGCCCGACCCCACAGTGTGTTCTCGTACTGAAAGGTCATGCTGTGCCCCTGCAATGTGCTCGATTACTGTGATTAACTAAATGAAGTTTTTTCTTGTGGCCCTGGGCATAGAACCTGTGGCTTCATGCATGTCCGGCAAGCCCTCTACCACTGAGCTACAACCCCAGCCCCAACTGCATTTTTTTTAAAGGAAAACTGGAAGGCGGGTGGGGAATCATTCTGACACACTCAACATAACTTTACAGTGTTTGAAAGAAGACAGCTTTGAGAGCGCTAGTGATAGAAAAAGGGTTTCATGGTGGTGGTGGTGGTGGTTTGGGTTTGGGGAATTTGTTGTTCTTGTCTTTGTTTCTTAGGTTTTGTTTTTTGCAGCTTAGTAAACTTCAAGCCCAGCCTCAGAGAAGATTTTTCTTTCTCTTTGTGCCAGATCTTTGCTTCCTAAGGGGAAGTAAGAGCAAGGAAAGAGGAGGCCGAGGTTGCTCTGCAGACAGGCCCACACGTGCAGCCGGCCGCCTTGGGCACAGGGGGCCCCTCTGCCGGGCAGGCTGGCCGAGATGCTCAGGGCTACAAGGGCAAGGGTCATTGGTCCCTTCCCACACTAAACAAAGAGCAGCCTGTGCTCTCCACCCAGGGGCTCCCTGGCCACAACGTTCTGGTGACATGAGAGGCAATTGTAAAGCATTTGGAGAATAGAGAAAAGCACTCAAAAATAAAAGGATAGAGCATCGGCCACACTGCCGCCCCAGGTAAATGTCTCAGTATTTATTTAATCTTCAAGTGTTGAGGGTGGCACATTCGAGGCAAGTGCTCTACCACGGAGCTACTGCCGCAGCCCTGCCTTCTCAGTATTTACAGGGTTGTTCTCCCAGCATTCTTATATGTGAGTTTGTTTTTATATTTACTGGCATAAAGACAGGAATACAAGGGACATGCTCTCTTATTGCCTTTTTCCTTTTTCATGAAAATCCTTCTACTGGGCCGGGGATTTAGCTCAGTGGTGCCATCGCTTGCCTCGCAAGCGCAAGACCCCAATTTCAATCCCTGGTTCCAAAAAAAAAAAGGAAAAGAAAATCCTTCTACAGAGCCAAGCAAGGTGGTGCATGCCTGTAATCCCAGCACTCTGAGAGGCTGAGACAGGCGGATTGCAAGTTCAAGCCCAGCTTGGGCAACCTATCAACTTAACAAGATCCTGTCTCAAAATTAAAAATAAAAAACAGAGCTGGGGATGTAGCTCAATGCAGAGGCCCTGGGTTCGTCCTCCAGTACCAAGAAAAAATCTTATATACTATAATGGCTACATATGTAGTAGTTAGTCATAATTTTTTTAACCAGTCTCCAAGTTATATTATTTACATTGACAATTCTCATACTTACAGTTGACATTCTGGGAATAAATGTAGGCTTCAAATAAACGTCTAGAAGTTGAATGGCTGCCTCAAAGGGTTTGCAGTGCTAAAGCTTTGCTGAGTGCTGCCAAATTGCCCTCAGGAGGAGCTGCTAATTTACATTCCCACCAACAGCATGTGAATGTGTCACGCTTCTCCAAGTCCTGGCAAACTGTGGGTATGTCATATTTTAATTTATTTCAACATAATAAGTTTTAAAATATATTAATGCATGTATCTTGTTTCAAATTAGGGCGTATTTGCATTAAAACTAGTTTTGAGGCTTATGTAGTACTGCCACCTTGTGGTAGATTCTGGAATTGCAGGCATAGCGCTTAAAGACAAAACGGGCCTTCCAGAGCTTTCAGATCCCAGTTGGTCCTAGTTGGGACACAGACAACAGGGAATTATTGGACAGGAGGGAATTCTGAGCTCAGAACAGTAGGAATCAACAATGGGTCCTGCAAAGGAGCATTGGGCATGGCACTCCTGCATTTGGGGACAGCATTGGCATTTCTGTTGATAGTGATTTTGCAGCATCTCATGAATTGGAGGTTTGGCTGCCCCATACCATGCCCCAAGCTGCACACAGGATGGCACAAAGATTGGCTGCACTGTCATGGCCAGTGGATGGCTGTGTGGGCAGGAGACTGGCGTAGGCTGACCAGCAGCACATGTTGATCTACTCAGCAGTGTCTCATGGCCCCTTTATCCTCTTCTAAACTGTCTTCTAGGGCGGAAAGACTTGTCTGTCCCATGGGGCTTCATCTGGTCCCTACACAATTTTCACAGGAAACATTAGATTTTCTCCTTGTTGCCTGTTTCCCACGTGAAAATCCTTGCTTTCATGTTTAGCATTTTGAATTTCTTTCCTCTTAACGCTGACCTTTAATGATTTTGTGGTTTATTTTGCCCTTTCAGAAGGCAGTGGACACATTTCTTGAACATAATGTAATGTGCTAAAAAGAATAAAACAAGGAAGCTGGGCGTGGTTGCACATGCCTGTAGTCCCAGCACTTGGGAGGCTGAGGCAAGATGATTGCCATGAGTTCAAGGCCAGCCTGGGCTACATAGCAAGACCTTGTCTCAAAAAAAAAACCAGACTCAAACAAGGATGTGAGGGGTGTGCTGGCTAGGTGTATGAACAGGTATCATTTGGATTAAATAATCGAAAAGCTCTTGGCCAAAGATGACATTTGAACTGAAACTTCAATGGTGAAAAGGAGGTAGCGATCTGCAGGGTGGGGTCCCCTAGCCAAGGAAAAGGCAGGTTCTCAGGTCTTGCATTTGGAAGGAGCGTGTGTGTCGGGTGTCGGGATGTGACGATGGGCGTGGTGAGCAGATGGTGCGGAAGCTCGGGAGGCCTGAGTCAGTCCTGGGGGCTGCGCAGAGGAGAAGCGCAGTGAGGCTGACACGACAGGTTGGGAGGCCCAGGGGTTGGCTCTGCTCTGGGCCCGCTTGTCCTCGGGGCAGCTGCTCACGGCTGGCCCCTCCTGGCCTCCTGTGGGAACAGCAGAGGAAGGGCACATGGCCCCTCTCCACCCAGCCTGCCAGGTGTCGGGAAGCAAGCGCGAGTCCTTGCTGCTTTTCCAGGTGGCTCTGCCCCCACCCCAGTGGCACCTGTCTCCCGGGAAGCTGCTGTTTCTCACCCGCTGCCATTCTGCCCTGTGGAGAGGAAGGAATCTGGACTCAGCAAGGGACTGAAGCCTGGGGTGTGCTCCACAGCGGGGCTGTGCCTGGCCCATGGGAGGCGGGAATCACCTCATGCTCCCACACCTGGGTGCCCTGACGCGAACCGCAGGGCCTCCGTGTACCGCACTTTCCCATGCACAGAGCAAAGCTTGAGGTCTTGCTTGCAGGCGTGTTGCTCAAGGGAAGGGGCCCAGGTCTGTGAGGTGCAGAAATCCCCACTGTCCAAGCTGCTTCCTGGGCGCACCCACCTCTGTTGGGCTTCTGGCCACAGACAAGGGCCACTCATCCACTCAGCCCGCCCTCTGTCCCCAGCTGTGTGCAGAGTCCTCCACACCGAGCTCTTCTGGTGCGGCAGGTGGGGCCACAGCACAGCCAGGCAGGGCTCGTAACCTCCTGGACCCGGGAGGCCTCTGGGAGAGGTCATTTGAGGCAGACCAGGAGAGGCCGTTCCACACCGCATGCACAGGCACAGGAGCACATGTGCTGGGGGCTTGGTGGCCAGGAGCTGCCGTGGTCGGGGACTCAGACCTGAGCCGTGGGCAGGGAAAGCGGGGAAGGTGATGCTGAATAGCCGAGGGACAAGCACCCCCGCCTGCCTGGTGGAAGGGTTTGGAAGCCGTGGGAGGCCCTGCATCCACTGTGCAGGTTTAGCAGCCCTAACAAAAAACCTGAAATACTCTAAAATCTGAAGCCTTTGGGGCACTCTTGTGATGCCGTGGGTGGAAACTTCCACAGCAGACCTCCCGGTCAAAGTCCACGGGTGCTGAAATTATTGTCTAACATTGTCAGGTATATGAAATGTATATGAGACACAAATGAGCTCTGTTTAGACTTGGGTCCCATCGCCAAGATAGACAGACAGATAGATTGACTGATTCTAAAATCCGAGGAGGCTTCCAAAATCTGAAACACTTCTGCTCCCATGGATTTCAGATATGAGACACTCACCCTGTGCATGGAACGGGACGCCGGGCCACAGGGCGGGTGGGGGGGCTTCTGAGAGGGCGGCAGAGTCCTGCACTGACAGGATCCAGTCAGAACTAAGAAGCGGCCCGGGGCCTCAAGGGCCCTGAACAGTCACAGCGCCTCACCCGGCCTCTCCAGGCCCCAGCACATGCACATCTGGCAGAAGTCGCCGGAGCCCAGGGATAGGGCCTGCACACTGTCTCCGGCGTCAGTCACCGGTCACCGACAGTTGCAGCCCCAGGGACAGTGTGAGCTCTGAGCTCAAATGTGGTCTGTGAGACGGGCCAGCCTGGGACCAATTTTGAAATGAACAACTCAGTTGGACTGTTTGGAATTAATCAAGTGAACAAAAAAGGACCACAGAGCACCACACATCCATATGCTTTCTTACACTGTCCCAGTTCAAAAACAGCTTTGATTGTAAAAATGTAATTGGTTAAATGATTCATCTGTAATACCCCAAACTCATCTGTTTTTTAGATTTCAACATCCTCCATCCTCTGACCCCTGCAGGGCTGCTCCCCAGCCCCCAAATTCCAGGATGGGCTGAAAACAGACTTCCCAAGGCCTTGATAATAGCCACCAGATTGGTGCTTCGGGGAGGCTTCATGGGCACCTGAAGGGGCTTCCACCCCAGCCTTCCCCCCCAGGGCTTACAAGACCGCAAGGGGCAGGTACCCCTTGGTCTCCTGTCCCCGACTTCCCTGAGAGGGCCCCATGTGGAGCAGCCACGGTACAGGAAGCAGCCACCCCGGGCCTGAGCATTACTCCCACTTCATGTGTCCTGTCGAGCGCTCAGCACCCTCCTGCAGTGGCCAGCCCTGTCTACACCTACAGCCCCAGCTGGTCAGCCAGCAGGCACGGGCTGTGTGAGGCCGGGCAGGGGAGGTGGCCCTGTGCTTCAGCAGCGGTGTCCTTGGGGCTGGGTGCTGGCTGGCATCTCCTCACCTCCCAGGCAGTGAAGTGCTCCACACACTCAGCCTGAAGGAAAGAACAAGCTCAGAGACCTGCACAAGGTCGCTGGGCTACGCACTCGAGAGCACAGTCGTGTGGGCGGGGAGCCGCTCTGCCCAGCCCGTGCCTGCCCATGCCGTGGACAGGATAGGCTCTGGGTCCCCACAGACTGTGCGACCCCAGGGGCCTCCTGCCCATGAGCCTGGGCCTCTTAGGTGACCCCGAGGAAGCCGCGGGGACAACTGGGTTCAGGGACCATTCCTGCCGCCTTGGAGGTCACTGTGCCCAGCACGGGGAGCCCTCAAGGCTGAAGGAGCCACATGGGGCAGCGTCCCCAGTGCCAGTCAGCCTCATCGGCCTGGGCCACCTGCAGCGGGACAAGGATGCCCTCTAGTGCTCACAGCTGCACACCTGCACAGTGGGAAATACTAGGAGGTTCGGCCCGGGGACGTTCCTCGCACAGTGCTGCCACATTCTCAGTGTTCGAGGCACCTGGGCACAGGGTGGGGTGGAAAGAAGTATGTGCAGGGGTCCACACCACCTCAGAGGCTAGTGGAGAGAGAATCAAAACTGTCGTGAATCTGGCCTCACCGTGAATGGGGTCAGCCCCAGGAGGACACAGGATGCTGTGCGCCGTGGAGCCCAGGGTCGGCCCTGGGGGTCAGGGAGAGGAGGGGCACACGGGGGTCACAGGTCCAGTAGGTGCTGATGACTGGGGCGCAGGGAGCACCTCCAGGTGGCGTGGCCAAGGTGGGCCCTACTGGTTCGGCCCGTGGCTGGGCATCCAGCCTTGTGGAAGTTAGCTGCCTCTGTCCACTCTGGGTGCACCCCTGAACACCTCCCAGGGCTGAAGCCTGAGGCCTCGCCTTCCTGGCCGCATGGAGGCCACGGACACAACTGAGACAAGGGTGCCAGGCAGAGGGTTGCACCTGTGAGTGCTGGGCTGACGCAGAAGCTGCACATCCATCTGCTCGGCAGCGGTGAGCTCTCCGCCCTGAAGGTGCATGTCAGGCTTGCACGGTAGCTCCCCACTTACCAGCACCTCCTCGGGCTCCCACTCTGTTCACCCCTCCCTTCTCGGACAGTGCTCTTGCCCCTCCAGTGTGGAAGAAGGTGCTCAGGATGTGCTGTGCCCCACCAAGTTCAAGCCCACTCTGGACAACTTAGCCACTTAGTGACACCCTGTCACAAAATACATAAAAAAGGGCTGAGGATGTAGCTCAATGGTAGGGCATTTTCCTAGCATACTCAAGGGCCTAGGTTTGACCCATAGCTCTGCGAAAGAAGAAGAAAAAGAAGACAGAGAGTGTGTCATGCTAGGTCTGCTCCATTCCGTGTACCCATGCACCCCCGGGCCCAGCCCAGTGACTTGTTCGGCCCACCTTCCTCTGGCACCAGCATGCTGAGCTCCGGCGAGCCAGTCCACCCCACGACAGCCGCCTCCCAGAGGAGGGCATGGGCTGCAGGATGTTGAACAGCTCACCCTGAGGGGTGCAGGGTGCGCAGGTGGCCCCAAGACGTTCCCTGTTCCTTAGCTGTGTGAGAAGCAGGGCACAGAGGGAGGAGGTGGGGGTCAGGAGTTCAGGAGAGCCAGTGCAGAGCGTGACTCTCAGCATGGACTCGGCTCCCGGTGCTTTATGGGGTCAGCCAGGTGAGCAAATGGCCGGATGCAGCACAGCACAGAGTGGTGGCCATGGCTGAGCCATGGCCTCTGCCCCATCTGAGTGAGATGTGGAGGTTCAGTCCACACATGGTGCTCATGCCATCTTCCGATATTTCCAGAAAAGCTGGGAACGCAATTCTGCACCAGCTCTCGGGATTCATAAAGGTTCAACCAGCCCTTTGCCCATGAGTGCCACTGCCCAGCCTCAGTTGTCTGTGAAAACCAAAGAGGATCACGTCCACCCTGCAGCCCAGGCAACAGCTATCAAGAAGGCAGGTCCAGCTGCCGTCCAGCACCTGCTTAGTGTGCCCCAGGCCCTCAGTTCCATTCCTAGCACCAAAAACATGAGGGCTGTGAGGCGGTGCCCAGTCAGGCTGCTGGATGCTGTCTCTGTCTCGCTGTCCCCAAGTGCCCAGCATAGGATTCAGGCCACACTGTGACCCTCAGCCTCTGGTGACACCACCCAGTCACAGCCTGGCCCCCAGTCCCACCCTAGCCTTCCATAGCCAGAGAAGAGTGGCCCCTTCAGTCCCTCCACCCCAACAGGAGCAGCTTCTCCTGATGCCTGACAGGGTGGCCGGTGTCTCTCACTAAACAGCAGCACTGGGTGGGTGGGTGGTTTCAGCCGGTATCTGTGATCAGGTCACAGGCTGAGCGCTGGAAGCATTGCCACCCCAGCGGGGATGTGTGACATGGACAGGGTGTCATTGCTTCCAGCTCACATGGCTACTTGCTGGCCTCTGGGCCTGCAGAATCACACATCTGAGGCAAGAATAATAGCTAACATATTGAGTGCTACCATATGCTGATGCTTCACGTATGAATTCATTAATGAAGGTACAACTGCTTCTCCAGTTTACAGGTCGTAATCAATGAGAACTTGCCAGACAGAAGAATATGGAGAAAACCCAATAAATTAGCAAGCGAAAAAGTAAAGAGGATAGCTTGACTACTTCTCAAAGAAAGCAGAGGGACTCTGAGTTCATGCAACAAAGCAGAAGGCAGCTAATGAGAAGAAGTCTATGCAAACCGGAGAAAAATAACGCCCAGCTCTGGGGACGTGGGTGCTGCTGCCGACTGGTGCATCACAAGCTCCAAGATCGGGATTCCTTAGAATGAACAAGCATTACCTTCATTATAACTCATCCTCATAAAACCATTTACCCCAACAAAAAAAAGAATCACACAGCTGAACGGGACCTGGGAGACTTTCTAGGGCAGGGGTACAAGCAGATGGCCTGCAGAGCAGGCAGGTCACCTCACCAGGCAGCCAGCCCAGCACAAGGGGGGCAGGAGTGGAGGCCATGGCTCTGGGCAGTGCCCAGCTAGGAGAGCAGCTGGCACACCAGGCATCGCCAGGCAGGCATGGGCCGGGGACCGGGAGACCTTCCCCTCTCGAGAAAATGCCAAGCCCTGGATGTGGATGGGAAATGTCATAGTCTTTCAACTTTGCAGCTGATTCAGTTGGTTCTTATTTTGTTTTTTAACTGCATGGACAGAATAAAATCTGGATGCAGGAAGGCAGTTTCCAACCCCAGCCCTCACTTTCCAAATGAGCAGAGAGGGGCCTGGGGAGGCCCTGTGTTGGGGAGGGGCAGGCACCTGGCCTGGTGCAGGCTCTCGGGACCCTGCCCAGCAGTGCCTCTAAGCTTGCTAGGAGCTGGGGTGCGTGGCTGAGTGCAGAGTCCGTTCTTGATAGAGCATCCCAGATCCTAGGATCTCCAGGAAGAGTTCGGGGCCCAGGCTGCAGCTGGGCTGATCCTGAGCTTGGGGCCTCCCTTCCTGCGCCCAAGGGCAGCAAATCCAAATTGAACTGCATGGTGCCGACCCACGGGCGGGCCCTAAGAAATCGGGCGGAGGCTGGGGAGCCTCCACACAGGAACGCAAGCTTCCCAGGCTGGGACCTCAAGCCCCAACAGCCTTGTAATTTGATGAATTGTCAACATCTGGGGCCTAATTACAAGGCCCTGACCTGATGATCCTGCTAAGCCCCACATCCAGGGGCTTCGGCCCAATGCATTTCAAGGGCTCCAGTCCCCAACGGGAGCTGTCAGCAGTAATTACAAGCAGAAAGCAAGACAGTCACTGGGCTGCAGCCCGCTGGGGCCTTCGCTCCTGCCTGCACGAAAACACAGGCAGACTGTCCATGCACTTCAGTCTCCAGGCTGAGCCATAGTGGAAGGACAAGTCCAGGCCTCGCTCCCACCCTTCCTGCCTTCATCTCTGCCTTGATCCCCCTGCAGGGAGCCGAAGGGCTGCCTCGGCCTTTGCCAGAGTGGAAGACCTGGCCAGGCACTTGCCGAGGCCCCTCTGGTGTGCTCACACTCCCCAGTGGGGCGCTGGAGGGAGAGTGGTAGATGTCACCGGAGGCACAGCCTGGCACCCCACTGCCCCTCCAGGCCCAGGCAGACCCCCCTTCGTGTCGGCCGCCTGCCTGTGGGGCCACGCGTCCCTCAGTCTGGAAGAAGAGGGTATGAGAGAGACTGAGCTGGGACCAGCTCAGACTTGTCACTGTGGAGGGCGGCGTGGCCCGCATTTTACAGCGGAGGCAACTGAGGCTGGGTGCGCAGGGCCCTGAAAGGCGGGCGCCTGTGCAGCGCGGGCTCTGTCTGCGTCTCCCTCAGATGCACACAGGCCTTTATTTGCTTCTCACACATCCAGAAACAACCCCCAGCCGGCTGGTCTCGACTTACAGCAGAGCGAGGCTTGTGAACAGCTGTGGGTTTCAAGGAGGGCAGAAGGCAATGAAAACCTCTGGTGGATTCCAAGGCTTTGATCAGGCAGGGCCTGGGCTGGCAGGATGGGGTGCATACAGTTGAGGTGCCGCCGTGTCTGCAGAGCCGGCAGCTAAAGGGATTCGAACCCAGGCCTGCCGGCCCTGGCCTTCGCCGTGTGAGCTGCTTGCTAGGAAGCCTCCTCAAGCTCCTTCCCTTCTTGCTGCTCTTGGAGAGGTGAGGGGAGCAGCAGCTGCTGGAGCACCCTGCCGTCCGGGGCAGGGGCTGCTCTGACAGGAGAGACACCCTCAGCCACCCGCTCTGCCGGAACCAGCTTGCTGCGCGCTGCACGTTTGCACCCTGCCCTGGCCCAGCCTGGCCGCATCCCGGGCCCCTCTGTACCTGGCTGGGGCAGGCCCGCCCCAACCTTCCCCACGGAGTCTGACCCTCTCTCCAGAGCAGAGCCGGGCTCATCTGCACGCCAGCCCTTAGAGCCACCCCTTTGCAGCTGCCTACACAGCCCGGAGCCTCTGCTGCTTTGCTGAGACTCAGCCGGCCTGGGATGGGATGGGACGGGGGTCTGACCTCCTTGGGAGGCACAGAGTGGAAAAGGACTGAGGCCAGGCTCGCAGGAGAGATCGCGCCTCTCAGGGTGTCTCGGTGTTTCCCACGCTTCCTCCACCACGGGTCTCTCTCCCAAGCACGCCTGCGGACACTGCAGGCCAGTGCGCCCTGCGGGCCACTTGGGGAAGGCAGTGTGCCGTGAATGTGCGCGAGGGCCTGTCCTCCCGAGTGTCACAGCCAGGTCCTCTTCTCACCCAGCCGCCCTGGGACAGCGGGTGATCAGAGTCCCGCCCTGGGGTGGCAGAGCAGGTCCACCCGACTCCAAAGCAAGGCCATTCCTCTGCCACCTCAGAGGTCCCTCCTTGGGGAGCCCCAGGGGCCCTGTGCCCCCAGCAGCCTCTCTATGGTTCAGCCAGGGACCCAGACAGAGAATCCCTTCCAAGAATTCCTGACAGCTTTCTTGCCCAGATGTCATCCAAGCTAGACCCAGACAGCGGGGCATAGAGGACGTCTGCAACCCCAGCACTTTGGGAGGCCAAGGCAGGAGGGTCTTGAGTTCAAGCTCAGCCTGGACAACTCAGTGACTTAGTGAGGCCCTGTCTCAAAAGAAAAAAGAAAAAAGACCTGGGGATGTAGCTCAGTGCAAAGGCCCTGGGTTTAATCCCCAGTACTGGAGGAGGGGGGAAAAGATGGGCCTGGAGCCACCTCTGCCCACCAAGGCCACTGCTGTGGCCCAAAGGCGGGTCCCGGCTCCTTTTTCCTGTCGCTGCTGACATGTGCTGACATGGAGTGCCGGTCACAGCAGGACCGCCATCCGCTCCTGGCCCAGGCACTGGCAGAACTGGAGTTGCTGCCATCAGCCCTGCATGGGCCCTGCTAAGAGTTCTGCTTATCCCACACCCTGCTCTGCTCTGCAAACTCTGTTTGCTTTTGTTCGGTTGGTTGCTTGGTTTCTGTTTTATCTGTTGCTTGTTGGGGTGCTGGGCATGGGAACCAGCACCCAATGCATGCTGGGTGAGAACTGCACCCCCGAGATACATCCAGCCCTGTTATCCTTTTTAAAACCCTGCATCCTGGAAGCCAAATACAGGCAGGACCCTCTGTGGGAAACTTGATTTCGGTCACTTAAGGGCCTTCTCACCCAACCACGGTGACCCACCAGGGACGGTCGCAGAGCTGGCAGGGAGTAGGGTCTCGGGAGTGCGCTTGCTTAGCACAGGAGGCCCTGGGCTCATCCACAGCAGCACGAAAAAGACAACAAATTAAACCAACGGAGACATGCAGGAAGCGAGTGGGCGTGGCCAGGGCTTTGGCCCTGAGCTCTGCCTGGGCAAGGTCTTCCCGTCCTCCAACCTCAGTTTTCTCTAAGAAGCCAATGCCACCGACCTCACAGGGTGGCTGGAGTGACTGAGACTGAGTGTGGGGTCACGATGAGCTCCCAGAAGAGGCCCAGGCTGGGACTGGGCCCCGTGATATTGTGGCAGCCAAGAGGGCCTGGCCCTGGCGAGGTGGTCGGGCAGAGACACTGTGCAGGACACGGCGGGAGAGAGGGGGAGGAGGGCTGGTCCAGGTCGTGGGCCTGTGGGCCCCAGGTCCCAGTGCTCAGGAACTTAGCCCACTAGGTCAGCCTCTGGTGGGGCTGCACCTGTGGTGGCACCAGGCCCAGCCCAGGAGCCCCAGGACTTTGGAGTGACCCCATGACCCTCTACTGGAGCCCCAGCTGAGCCCGGGGCATGGTGTGACATCCAAACCCTCAGCCAACCTGACGCTGGCGGCCGGAAACACTTAGACCCCAGCCTTCTGAATTGCCCTGGTTTCCTCTGGGGGACAGAGGGACCAAGTGGCAGAGGCTGACCTGGCCACAGACGGCCAGGGAGCGCATCGCCGGGTCCTCAGAGGCACCGGAAGTGAAGGACACTCCAGGAAGGCTGGGAGAGAGGCCAAGGCCGAGCTGCCCTGCACCCCTCAGTCCCTGCCAGGGCCCCCTTCCCGCTTGCTGGGCTGTTCTCTCCGCCCACCTTGCCTGCCCCTCTCCACGCACATGAACACACGCATGTGCACACACACGCGTGCCCACACACGCACACACTTCTTGGAACCAAATTCCCACATGCTGCTTCTCCAAGCAGCTCTCTCCATTCTGCCCTAGGCCAACCCAAAGCCAACAGGCCTTCTCCTGGGATTGCGGCCAAGGCACCGGCTCGATGGGCAAGTGCTGTGCTGCTGAGTGATCCCCCTGCCCTCATGCACAAAACTCCTTAAAGTACTGCAGAAAATGACCTTGAGACTCACTGGGGGGAGACGAACTTGGGGTGTAGACCTGGGTGCTGGCCCTGCAGGATCTCGCTATGAGCAGACACAGGAGGCTGAGGATCCCTGGCCTGAAATGCTCAGGCCCACAGGTGTTTTGGATTTTGAAGCTTTTAGCTTTTGGAACATCTGCATATACTTAGTGAGCTGTCCTGAGGGTAAGGCCCAAATCTAGATACAAAACTCGCTCCTGTTTCACGTCACCTGGAGGTACTATGTGTGCAACAAGGATTCCCCTGGACGAGGTTTCCCCCATGTGCCCTCGTGTTGCCACTCAGAAAGTTTTGGATTTGGAGCATTTCAGAGTTTCAGATGAGGGGCATTCAACGTGTATTCCAAAACTTAAAAACAACCCAAACTCCACACCACTTCTGATCCAGGTGCCTCGGAGGAGGAACAGGGTCTGCGTGTGTCTGCGCATGCGTCGTCTCCAGGTTCGCCTGGCAGCAGAGCACGCGCTCGGCGCCAGACCCCACTTGAGCCCCGGGGCCTCGGGGTCAGACCCTTGCCTGACCCTCCTGAGGAAGGCTGGTGCAGATCACACGCTGAGGGTGCAGCAGTCAGAATGCGTGTGCTGGGGAGTGGCTGGCGCGGCCTGGCGGGGGTGCGGAGCGGCCTGGAGCGCTGGGTGGAAGAAGAGGTAACCGGGCGGCAGAAACCAACATGCCCGAAGGCTCCTGGCTCACAGCGCTGCTGGGGTCAGGAGGGAAGTGCACAAGGGAGGGGGAGGCCAGAAACCGAGCCTCCCGTGAGCTGCCCCTTGTCGGCCTTGCACAGCGGGCAGCAGCGGGCTCTGGAGGCAGTCGTTCGGTTGCCGGCCTTCTGCAGGCCCTGTGCTCAGGCCCTGCCTTGTGTTAGTTGGCAAAGGCCACAGCCACGCAGGATGCTCATGGAACCTGCAGGACTCCAGTTACGGGTGACGGCGACTCCCTCAAGCTGGCTTACGGGGGAAAGCGTCCTGGCCCACATGTGGAGGGTGCTGGGCCAGCTGCCTTCATCCGGCCCCAGTCCTGCCTTTCCCTCTGACTCTCGGCTTTGCTTTCTGCTCTGTTGGCTCTTTTCTCAAGCCGTGGTGGCCCGCAGAGCTCCGAGCTCGCCCTCACTGGGAGAAAAGAGCCCTCTTTCCCCTCTGGATCACCATTTTAAGTCCCAGGCATGATACAGCTCAGTTCCGGTCCCAGGCTCCTGCCTGACGCTAGGACCTGGGCCCCCCAGGAGCCCTGCCCAAACAGTTGGAGGTCTTTAGAGAAGAACTGGGCCTTGTGGTCAGAGGAGGGGATCAGCCTGCCGCAGACCCCGCCCCCAGGCCTCTGGGCTCAGGACAAGCTTCATGTTTTGTTACTGAATAATGCACTGGGGGCATAAGACACAGAAGATGTCATTCCCATGGGTAACCTTTGCTTTCTCTCATTTTCCAGGGACCACTTGGTCTGGATGGCAAACCCGTAAGTGATGACAAGGACATTTTGTGTGTTCCCAGAATGGGCTGCCCCATGGCCTGGGAGTGACCATGGAACATTCAAGGGAAGGGACAGATGGGTTAGAGAGTTAGGGTTAGGGCTGGAGTTAAAGGTTAGGGTTTAGGATTAGGGTTAAACTCTGGGATTAGATTTAGGGTTAGGTTAGGGTTACGTTAGTGTTAGGCTTAGGTTTGATGTTTATGGTTAATGTATTAGTCACTTTCCTGTCACTGGAACAATATGCACAGTCCTTACAATTTAAAGGAGGCGAGGTTTACTTTCACTCATGGTTTTCATAGGATTCATTGTTGGTTGACTCCATGGCAAAAACAGCATGGTGGAATTGCATGGTAGAGGAAAGCTGCTTACTGCAGGACAGCCAGAAAGCAGAGCGAGAAGGTGAAGCCAGCTAGGGGGATGCACCCTCCAAAGGCCCCCCCCTCTAAAAGCACATTTAGCTATGAAATCATCAGTGGATCAGTCCACTGGTGACTATAGTCCCCCATGATCTAATCATCTCCCAAAATCCCCACCTATGAATACGTAAGACTTTGGGGGAACATTTTAGGCCTAAACCATAACAGTTAGGGTTGGACTTGGGATTAGATTTGGAGTTGTTAGGTTATTTAGGGTTAGGTTAGGGTTTAAGATTAGGTTCAGTGTTAAGCTTAGGGGTTTGAGTTTCGGAGCGTGTTCATGTGTTATGATTAGAAGTTTAGAGATTTGAGCATATAATGAATAAACCACTTGGGTGTCACATGAATTCAAATCCATCTCCACCATCTACTGACTGCTTCCTTGAGGTGGCCTCTTCATCTCCTGATCTTCAGGCTCCTTGTTTCGAAATGGTGCATTCACCCCTCCCTCTTGAAGTCATGGAGAAATGTAGACAGTGTGGTCACTGGTGCCTGTTTAGCTCTCAAAGTCTGAAGGCCCCTGCAGCAGGCTCAAGCATAGAGTGTCTTGATGCATTCTCAAGATTTCCATGGTGGGCACTGGACTGAGAAGTTCTCAATGCCTGGTACAAAAGCCTATGATCCTCGGGCATCCTCAGCAGTTGAGCAAGATGCATGGAGAGACATAGCACAGTTAGATAATCGGATATGGACTGATGGAGGGGATGGACGGACAGATTGATGGGAGGGAGGGAGGAGGGAAAACAGATGGATAAAGGGCTGCCACCCTTGAGGGAGTATGCTTCTGGAGATAGGGTCTCTGTCTGCCCCCACCCTGCAGACTGCAGGCAGCTGCCAGGGGTGGTCTCCTCATCAGCATCTGCTCACGCAGGGGTGTGTGCCGAGCAGCGAGGGGCTGTGGCTAGCACCTGTGTCCTTCCCTGGTGAGAGGCTGTACCCATCGGCCCTTGAGGGTGGCTGCCAGACCCTGGTCTCCCTCTGCTGAGGACTGAGGCATGGCGCTTCCATGAGCCCAGCAAGGGCAGGTCTCCGGAAGCGTGATGGCCTTGTGTGTAACTTTCCGCTCAGCCTCCCACAGCCCTGCCAGCATCACAGGCCCTTCTGTCCCCAAGAGCATAGGGCCACTGGAAGGGGAACCCCCCTAGCTCTCTTCACTCACACCTGTTCTTTCTTACCTTCCTTCTCCAGGGACTTCCAGGCCCCAAAGGGGAAAAGGTAAGTACTGCTGAAGCCGTCCTGACGCTGGAGGCTGATAAAGGGTGCCAGTTCCAGGGTGACCTTGGGCGAGTCACAGCCCTTGTGGAGCCCCAGTTTACCATCTGTAAAGTGGGCTCAGCAATCCCTGCCTCTGAAATGGCGACCAGACTCACACAGACAGAATAGTGTGCTGGGTGAGTCAGATCCGAAATCTGGCGCCAGGGCATAACAGAGCTCAGAGCCACAGTCTTCCTAGATTGACCAGTTTCCAAAGAAATTAGCAATGAAAGAGGGTCCCGGAGGGCTTGGGAAGCTGAGCCGTGACTGTTCCAGGTTCTCTCTGGGAAGGACGCCCCCAGGAGAACGTGTGGCAGAGGGCCATCTTTGAGCCCTGAGAAAGACTTCCTGACGTTGGGCACTGGAAGTCAGGCAGCACCCTGAAGGCCTGGGCCATAGGCTTTTTTTCAAACACCCAATCTCAAGCTCTGCGTGACCTTGGGCGGTTACTTGGGCTCTTGTGCCTCCATCTCCTCATTAGGAACGGAGATAAACTCAGGGTCGGCCTGTCGCTTCTGTTAGAATTAAGTCAAACCGTGAAGCCTGGAGCACAGCGTAAATGCTCAGTAGGAAAGGCGCAGAAACAATGAAAGTGGTGGTAACCTGTGTCCTGCTTTGGTTCCTAGGGTGCGCCAGGAGACTTCGGCCCCTGGGTAAGAATGGCGCACACACACCTCGCCCCCTCCCCTGCTGTGTTGTTCTCCTGGGGTGTCCCTAGGGTGTCCCCATAGCTCAGCACAGGAAGGGGCTAGTGAGACAGCACGACTGCTGTGAGCACACCAGGGCCACCACCTCCCACACAGATGGCGAGTGTCCGGCAGACGTCACAGTCCCTGTGGCTGTCACCACGGTAGCCAGTGGGGCTGGCCCTGGTCCCAGATACCAGCCTTCCTGAGGGTAGCTGGTCTGACTACAAAGCGCGGCTCTGCCTCGTACAGCTGTGACCTTTCGCAACTCGCTCTCACCTGAGGAGGCGAGGTGCGGCCACGGCTCCCAGTGGTTGTCGTTGTCGTGAAGACTCACTGCAGCCCTGCAGGTCAGCGCCCAGCATGGAGACAGATCATTGTGTCCTCCAAGCCCACTTCTGCTTGCCCCTCAGGGTCCCCTTGCCTGCACTCAGAAGTGCCTCGTGCTGAGCCTAGAGTAGGCAGAGGGTCGCTTCAGTAGCCCTGGACAGGAGCCTCACTGCTCCCAGCACGGCCCAGGCGGGGAGGCTGAAAGATGGCATTAGCTGCCCAGGCCGCTGGGTACACCAGCGCTTTCTGGAAGGTTTGCCGTGGACATTGTAGCAGGGCCAGCCACCAGGCCAGTCACCTGCAGGCGCTGGAGGAGGGCGCCACCTATGGGGGGTGGAAAGGCAGCAGGGAGGAGCGTGGCTGGGGCTGTGTGGTCCCGACTGCTGGAACCCAGCACCACCCCTTCCTGGCTCTGAGCCTGTTTGTGTGAACTGAAGAGAGTAAGGTCCACATCGCCGGGGAAGGGGTGGCCGGGCTGAGTCCCCACAGCCCAAGCTGCCCTTGCCTGGGCCCCTCGCCACATAAATCTGGTGAGATCGCTCTGAAATCAAAGAAAGGGTGCTTGTATTCCTGCTAGGGAAAAGGCTTTTTGGCTGCTTTCTGGTGGCTGCGTGGGAGCTGATCTTCCCCAGAGGAATGCCCACGCACAACAGGCCCTAGGGCCACGGGAGAGAAACGTCCCTCCCTTCACGGTGTCCTCCTTGTTGTCTCAGTCCTCGGGTCATTTGTGGAGTTCAGTGGCTTAGAACAACACTGTGTCATCACGGAGTCTTTCAGGGTCTCCAGAGCAGGCGGGGTCTCTCATGAACATAGCGGAGGCAGCAGGTCCCGGAGACCGAGTGATGGGCCCTCCCAGTGTCGCCGTCAGTGCAGGTCCCCGGGCTGCACCCCCAGGCTGCCCTCTGAGGTCCCGGGTGCTCCAAGAGCAGCGCCCCAAGGGGCGGGCAGTGGGCAGTGGTGGCCTGTGAGAGGCTCTGCCCAGAATGGGCAGCATCAGCTCCCCTGCATGCTGTCAGCCCAGCCACAGTGGCGGGGTGGAGAAATAGACTCCTGCTTGATGGGGAGCAGCGAGGTCAAGCTGCAGAAGAGCCTGTGATACAGGAGCCAACGTGAAAGCCACCTGTGGAGCAGGCAGCCTGCACCCCGCTATCAAGCTGGGCCCTGAGCTGGGTGAGATGCCTCAGAGGCACCTCGTGGCTTTTCTGACCACACCACCTGTTTGCTGACTAGATGGTCTTCCCACGGCTCAGCCCGGGCTTCATAAGCAGAGACCACCTTGCGTACAGTCTCCGTGTCCTCAAGGTAGACGCTGAGCAGGACTGGGCCTTCTGGCTTGCTGTGCTCCCCGGTCCCCAGCTCACCACACATGTCCAGGGTTGGACCTCTGCCATCCAGTCCCAGCCGGGCAGGAAAGAAACTGGGAACCACCTCCCCTAAGACCCGCTGCATCCCTCAACAAGCAGACTGCAGGCCAGCGGTTCCCAGTCCTGGGCCTCTAAGCAATAAAAGGAGCAGCCAGAGCCAAGGGTGGAAAAACATCTAAGAGCCCGGGACAGCAGTACATGACTCTAATCCCAGCTACTCAAGAGGCTGAGGCAGGAGGATAGCAAGTTTGAGGCCAGCCTGTGCAACTTAGCAAGACCCTGTCTCAAAAACCTAATAAACACAAAAAAGTCTAAAAGAGACCGGGTGCCTTGGTGGTCAGAGGAGGCTCGGCTGTCCTGCTCTGTAACCCTCAGTAAATGATCGCCCCTCTAACTCCCAGCCTTCTTCTATACAATGGGGCAGTAGAGCCCCGGCTAGCTCATCACCAAGGTGGGCTTAAGATGCTCTCCAAGGGTCTTGCTTCCCCATGCTGGGTCCACAAAAGGCTTCTTCCTCTTTCAGTTACAATGAGGTTGGGAGCTACAGGGCCTATGACCAGGTGTGCCCTTACCTGTGCCGGTATTGGGCAGGCCTGGCCAGGGCACAGGAAGGTGCCGGTTGCACAGTGGGATTCCTTCTTTCTGGGTTGCCCCGTGGGGTGGAGGGCTCTGGCTGCCCGAGGTCTGACCCAGTACTAACAGCAGCTCTGAGAGCTTGGGCCTTGGTGTTGCCTGAGAGAGAGTGCGTGGCCCTGCACTGCCTTTCTCTTTTAGCTTTTCATTTTGAGATAACTGTCGATTCATGTGCATTTCTAATAAATAGCCCCCCATGCGCCCTTCAGCCCTTCATCCAGCTGCCCCAGTGGTGACATCTTGCACTGCAGTAGGACAGTCTCACAATCGGGAAGCTGACACTGAACAGCCCACCAATCTGATTCTGACTTCCCCAGTGTTACACACTCATTTGTGTGCATGTTCAGGTGTGTGTTTTGTTGTGTGCAGTGTCACCACACTTGCCGGGTTGGGTAACGCTACCCAAGATTCCTTGTGCTATCCCTGTACAGCAATGGGCAGATCCCTCCCTCTGACTTCACCCCGGCAACCACTCATCCCCACCTGGATCATTTTCCCATTCAAAGATGTTACACAAATGTAGGCATGTGGTATGTAGCCTTGTGAAATCGGCTTTTCTCAGTCAGCACGATTCCCTCGAGGTGCATCCAATTTGTTGCATGCGTCGGAAGCCTGTTCTTTTCTGTTTATTGCTGAGTAGTCCTGTGACATGAATGCACCACAGCTCCTTAACCATTCACCTACGGAAGGACGTTTTGTTTGTTTCCAGTTTGGGGCTATTGCACACAAGGCTGCTATGAACATCTGTGTACGGGTTTCCATGTAAACACAGGTTTTCACTCCCCTGAGATAAATGCCCCAGGCAGCCCCTCCAGCACTTTTAACGAGGCGGGAATTGACCAGCTGGACAGGTCTGTGAGAGGCGTCAGGGTGCTTTGCAGAGAGAAGGACACAGGGCCCTTCTCCCACACCGACCTGTGTCATCTCCACCTACACACCTCTGGCTTCAGGGCCGGACAGGTGGCACATCGCCTGAGGTGTGAAGGCTTCTGCTGGGCCACTGGGGCCAAGATGTAAAGACCTGTCCCTCCCTGCGGCTCTGGGGCAGCAGAAAGAGGCCCAGGAGGTATCCCAGGCGTCCCGTGGAGCCTGCCTCCGGGGTGGGGGCGGGGAAGGCAGCCAGCGAGCTGGGCCCCTCACCCTCAGGCTCAAGCCAGGCCCCATCTCTTTCAGGGGGAACAAGGGCAAGATGGAGCTGCAGGGCCTCCAGGGCCACCTGGGCCGCCTGGGGCCCGGGGCCCTCCTGGTGACACTGGGAAAGACGGCCCCCGAGGAGCTCAAGGCCCGGCGGTGAGAGCAGGCACAGGGCCGACGCCCCAAAACCCCAGCTCTGCCCCGAACAAGCCTGGCCCCGAGCTTCGCCTCATCCAGACCCTAACCCTGGGCCAGCCTCCGGTCCCAGTTCGAATCCTGTCCCCAGCCCCAGGCCCTAACCCGACCCAGAGCCCCACCTCAGCCCAGTCTCGAACCTACCCCCAGCCTGGCCCTTGATCCCGGTCAGGGCTCTCATCCCCGCTCCTTTCCAAATCCTGACCTGGGCCCCCATCGGGCTTATCCAGACTGCCCTAACCTCCAGAATCTGCCTGCAGGCATAGCTGTGAGCCCAGAGGGGCCCCGTGGTCCCGAACCCCAACCTTGGTTGCAACCTCAGTCCCAGCGCTGCCGGGGCGCTGGCCCTGAGGCTCAGGCTCGGGCACTTCACCATCCCCAGGCCTTGCTCCTCCCCTGCCTGCCTTTCTCCCCAGCGCTAACTGGCTAGTCAGCCTCCGTTTCCTCGTAGTCCTAACCCAAACCCTGAAGCCTAGCCCTTGTCCCACCACCCCTTTCCCTAACCAAGGGACTGCAGCCTGCCCCTCGTGCCCTGAGGAGCCCGTTCCTCCTCCACGATGCCCCCAGGACCCTGGCAGGGCAGTTGCTCATCCTGGAAATGGGCTCGTGCATTTCCGGGCACATCGGGCACTTAACTCCCCAGGCCTCCAGCGTCTCTCTGGGACTGGGCAGCGGCCCCACTTTCCAGGCCGGAGTGAGAATGCAATGATAAGACCGGGTGCCCCGCCGGCAGGAGACGGGGCCCAGTTAAATATGACACCGGCAGGCCCCTCATTGCTGTTGTCCTGTCTCCTCAGGGTCCCAAGGGAGCGCCTGGGCAGCACGGCGAGACGGTCAGTACCGGGGCCTCTCAGAGGCCTGGGCTGGCAGCCCCGTGCCCCAGACCCGGAAGCCCCTTTCTCGCCGTCCCGCACGCAGGCTGCATGCGGCCCGTGCGCATGCGCAACCTGCACACCTGCCCTCCGCCCTCGGCCAGGCAGTGGCAAGCGGGCACCAAGCCCGGGGGCCAGAGCTCAGTGGCCCCAGCTCCTGGGTCTGCACCTCGCTTGTCACTGCTTGAGCCTGAGGCAGCAGCTGACCGAGGCACTAGGAGTCAGTCCCCATACAGCAAACGCCTGGTTCCCCGCACCCTGCCTCCTCCCTGGGACTAGAAAGGGACGTGATAGAGGAAAGGCCCAGGCGCACCTTCCAGCGCGGTCTGACACCTTCTATTCTCTTGTTCCAGGGCCCCAAGGGAGCCCCAGGGCCCAAGGTGAGTGGTCCTCTGCTCAGAGGTGGGGGATGGGTCCCCCCCCCCCCCCCGGTTTTTTCCCCCGGGCAAGGGGGGGGGGGGGGGGCCCCCCCCCCCCCCGTTTCTTGTCCCCAGTGAAGCCGAGGCGGAGAGTTAGGAGATCCCATTCTGTGACCATGGGACTGTTACTGCCTCTCTGGGCCTCGGTTTACCCATCTATCGAATGAGAGCATGATAAACTTTTCTTGTGTTCACTTCACACTGGGTGGTGAGGGTTGAATCGTAAAGTCCATTAGCTGTCTGGACTTTATTTCTGGAGCGGTTTTTGAGTGGAAAGTAGAGATTTCCTGCATACGCCCCATGCATGGCCATCACCAGGAACCCCGCCAGAGAGGTGCATCCCTGTGGGACCGCCAGGGCTCTTGCTGGACACGCCAGCACGGCCGAAGTCCACGCTGACCAGAGGGCTCCCGTGGCGGGGGTAGCCCTGGGAGTTTGGCCAAGTGTGCGGCGATGTGTGTCCTCCACCACAGCACCCGCAGAATAAGTCCACGGGCTTGAGGATGCCCTGTTCCCCCAGTCCCTGGCCCCCGCTGAGCTGTTTACTGTCCCCATAGCTTTGCCTGCCAGGGTTGCAGGGTGGACTCACACCCCACGTAGCCTCTTCAGCCTGCCATCTTCAGCACGGTAGTGTGCGCCTAAGGTTCTGCCCTGCCTGTTCTTGGGTTGATCGTTCATTCCTTTTAGGGCTGACGAGCATGCCATTGTCTAGAGTACTGTGCACTTCCCATTCACCCCCTGAAGGGCGTCTTGGTCTCTTCCAGATGTGGGCATTGTAAGCTCAAGTGTCATCAACATCCGGGTGCAGGTTTTCATGCAGTCCCAAGTTTTAACAGCATCGTGTTCTAAGCCTTCTCTGGGCCTTTGCAGCCTCTTTTTCTCGCCTCCGTGGGGAGCACCTGGTGGAGGGGGTGCTGCGGTCCTCCTGGGAGGATGCAGAGCCCTGGGCCGAGAAGGAAGGGAGGGAAGCACTGCCCTTGGTGGCGCCTTCTGGGAGCTGGGCTCACAGGCCGTCTCTCTCCATGGCCCCCATCAGCCCTCTGTGGCTTCCGGTCACCTCCCCACTCACACGAACAGTGACTTGCCAGGGCCGCAGACCGACAGGGTTGTGAGACTCTACAGTGCTGGGCTCTCTGGGCTGGCACTGACTGGGCCACTGGTACCACTTGTAGGTGAAGGGCAAGGTCCAGGGCAGAACCACACCTGTGGCTCTGACCTCTCTAGCACCTCTTGTCCCCACTTCCGGATGAGCGTGGTGCTCCCAGAAAGAAGGTGAGGGCCCAGGGAGCAGCTTCCTGGCCAGTGTCAGGAAGGTGCAGGGGAGCAGGCCAAGGACTGGCGGCAGGGACAGGGCAGGTCCTCCGCGTAGAGGCCCTTGGCAGGTGGCTGCTCTGCCTCCTGTCTCAGCAGAGGTGGAATTTCATCCCTGTGTTCACCCACTCACTCCTTTCCCGGCCTCCATCACACACCTCAGGGCTGGGGCTGAGGTTCTCCAGCAGCATCAGTGTTGCCCAGGGCGAGCAAGAAATGCAGATTCAGGGCTGGGCCGGAGCTCCGGGATACAGAGCCAGCCTGGCCTGCGCAGGGCCCTGGGTCCCACCCCCAGCACTGAAAACCTTCTGCAGTGTGAGTTCTGGGCCAGCCCGGACTCTCCAAAGCAGAGGCTGTAGGGCAGGGCCCCCAGGGTCTGTGTACGCAGCCCCCTGAGCGGCTGAGGTGCTGGAAGCTTGGGGACAGCGCTGACCGGGATGGTACCCACGTGCTCGTCGTGCCGGCCTGGTCTTCTTGCCCCAACTCTTATTCCTGGCGTGGCGCCGCCTGTGTACTTCCACCATTCTCGTCTCTCAGCCTCCTCGCCTCCTTCTGAGCCAGGACCGCATCTGCCCTGGCCGCCGAGACACTCACGCTATCTGCGGCGTGAGGGAGTGAATGAGTTTTCTCGCGCGCGACTGTCCACGCCCTGTGACTCCAAACACTTGCTGGGCTGGCTCTGGGCTGGGGGCAGAGGACACCGATGACACGGCCCCTGCCCTGCCCTCGAAGTGGGAATGTGTGGGGAGGCTGGCGGCTCTGGAAGGGGAGGGGCAGCTGGCACCAGCATCAGCTGTTCTCTCTTCAGGGGGAGGACGGGATGCCCAGCCAGCCAGGGCTCCCCGGGCCCCCAGGCCCCAAGGTAAGTATGTGCCCCTTTCCCCGGGGGCCCTGCCTTCGTGGCCCACAGTTGCCACCTGCCTGGTCCCTGTCCTAGCTCTTTCCCGGCATGGCAGAGTGGGCCACTCAGCTCATCCAGACCCCAGCCTCCCTCATTCCCTCAGGTGCTCTTGGTCCCGTCTTAGGTGACTGCACTTGGCCGTGTCCCCAGCTGCACACCTTGCTCCCTGCCTCTTGCCACGGTCCCCAGGTCCTGGCCAGCCCGCCCCATGATGGACCCTGGATGGTGGCAGCCAGAGCCCCGGGACCTCTGGCTGGGGCAGCCCCAGGGTCCATCTCCTTGGCTGCCCAAGGTGCCCTCAGTGGGAGCCCTCCGCCTCAGGCCCCCAGGCTGCTGTCCCCAGTGCTGTGTCTCACACCTCACGGCGGCCTCTGCATTTCAGGGCGAGCCAGGGAGTGCGGGGCCCCAAGGACAGAGCGGCATGGACGGCGCCCCAGGCCCGAAGGTGACCTTAGCGTGCCCTGCTCTGGCGTCTGGAGGCCCCCGCACCGTCAGCCAGGCTTGAAGGGGGAATGTGGTCTCGGTCAGAGGGGCTGGGGGGCCGCGGGCCTGGCGCAGGTCAGGGCTCCGCTCGGCCCACTCAGCTCGGAGTGCTTGTCTCCCGGGACCTTCTCATGCATAGGCCCTGGGGCCCTGGCACACGGCCTCTGCCCTTCTGGGGAGAGGGGACTGGAGGGGTGGGGTAGGGCCCGCGCCTGGCTGCAACCATGTGTCTCCACAGGGGGAGCCCGGCCCTAGAGGCACCGATGGAGCCGCGGGGCCCCGGGTAAGCAAGGACCTAGGAGCTTCAGTTGCCCCCGAGACCACGGGGGGCAGTGGAGTTACAAGATCTGAGCGTCTTCTCAAACTGTTTATTGCTGACACTTTTACCTTTCATAACATCTGCTTACGGTCAGATATTCCAATACGGAAGCCCCAGAGTCAGAGTCCCGACCTCCATTACTAAATAAGAGTTCTTTCGCTCCCTGGTGCTGTGCGCCCTCCCAGCCTCCACCAACCGGTCACCCGCTGGGGTGGGCCTTGCGTTTTCTCTCCCCTCACCACCCTTGCTTCCCTGATCTCTTGCAACCAGCCCTAGGGACCTGGCCTTGCGTAGACCCCAGGGTCCCATCCTCAGCTGTGTCACCAGGGGTGGCCGTGTGCCCTTGGTCCCAGGGGCTGACTTCTCCTCCGAAGAACAGATCTGAGACCCGGCCTGGCTGTGCGGGAGGCTGGGGACTGGCTCGGGCCCTGAGGGTGGACTGTGTGTACGGGCCAGAGAGCTCCGTGCAGGCCGTGGTCTGTCAGCTGAAACAGGGCTGGCGCTGCTGTCCCTCCCCAGTGAGGGGCTGGCCTGGCTGACCCTTCACGCAGCCTGGGGGAGTGAGGCCCGGAGTGCCCACAAACATCCGGGGTGGTGTGGAGTGTGCAGTGTGTGCGGTTGTGTGGTATGCACTTAGTCAGAAATGCAGAGACCTTGGCGCACGCAAGTGCAGCCTGTGGAGGTGGGGAGGGCAGGACCCAGCCGTCCATGTCCCGCAGGAGCCCCCAGCGGGAGCGACAGAGCTCCACGCCGCTGACCTGCACAGCGCTCCCCTGAACTCCACACTCTGCCGCAGGGTCCCCCGGGCCTCAAGGGCGAGCAGGGAGACACAGTGGTGATCGACTACGACGGCAGGATCTTGGATGCCCTGAAGGTAGCGTTCATGGGGGGCCGGGATGCCACCTTGATACTCACGCCCTGGCAGCGCTGGTCCTGGAGGTCCTCACAGGGGCAGGGGCAGGGGCAGGGGCAGAGGCAGCTTAGCTCGAGGACCTCCCTCTTCAGGTGCCCGAAGCTGTCATCAGTGCTGTTGAGACCCATGCAGTGCTGGAAGAGCGACTGGCAGGCTGGGGGGTGTGGCCCCAAGTCCCAGGCCAAAGGGAAGCAGGAGGCAGAGCACTTCCTGGTGACCAAGCCCTTCTCGGGGCCACTGGCTGTGAGGCTAGGTCTTTCCACCACGGTTGGAGGGGGACGAGAGGGGAACCCTGTCCCACAAGCCTGCGACACCTGTGCCCACTGAGGCTGGCCCAGTGATGGGCAAATTGGGACAAACCACAGCCGAGTGGCTGGGTGCTGCTGCTCGTGGCACCAGGGCAAGGAGCTGGGGTCGAGGCATGGTGGTCACCAGAATCAGACCTGCCGTTGGCACCTGGGCCCGGAGCTTCAATCCCCGTTATCCCTGATGGTAACTACGGCCCGCCCCAGGCCTGCGTGTGACGGGTGTGACGTGGCTAGGGGGCGTGCATGTGCATGTGTGGCCCAGGCTGGCAGGGAGCCTTGCAGGAGAAGCCCCATGAGTTGTAACTCATAGGATTTTGGGTGCCTGACTGGTTTGATCTGATGGCAGCAGGCAGCCGTAGCCGGTCTTTGAAAAGAAGAGAGACTGGGGAGGACCAGCTCGGGAGTGGTAGGGAGGTTCATGGAGGTGGTGCAGGGGAGAGATAGCAGCAGGGAGCCGGCCGGGGAGGTCGGTGTGGGCCTGGGGCTGGAGATGCAGGGAGGAGGGAGGAAGTGAAGTTCGACGAGGGGCCTGGGCGATGCCAGCAGGAAGGGCAGGCTGGGGACAGGGAGTGGGGCGGGCACCGAGGCTTGTCCCGCCAGGGAGCTGGGCAGTGTGGCCTCAGCATCCATGGCTGGTGGTCATAAGCCTGAGTGAGGGGGCACCTAGGCGTGGTCTCAGACTTGAGACCCCCGAGCCCCCATCCCCTACCTGCAACCGAGGAACTCCTCGGGACAGGCAGGTGGCAAGCAGCAGAATCGCGTCAGCACAGACGGCTGGGCAGATGTGGTCCTTGTCCTCCAGGGCCAGCAGGGATCGCAGGTGCCCTGAGGCCCCTGGAGCCATCAGAGAGCCTTGGGCGGGACGGTGTGTGAAGACAGCCGTACTGGGGGAGACCGGCTCTGGCGGTCGGGGCCTCTGTGGGAAGAGGCGCTGAGAGCTCAGCCATGTCACCTGCCTGCCCTCGCCCTGCCCTGCCTGGGGGAGCCGACTGAGGCCCTTGAGCCGCTGCAGGCTGCAGCTGCTCCACAGGGCCTCAGCCGGGTGGGGGGGTCTGCCTGACCTCTGACCTGCTCCGTTCCTGCCACAGGGTCCCCCCGGGGCGCAGGGAGCCCCAGGGCCACCAGGGATCCCCGGAGCCAAGGTCAGTGCAGATTCAGCTGCGGGCTCCCGGAGACCTGGTCTCCACCTGCCTTCCCCTCTCTGCCTGTCCCCGACCCCCGAGTCCCTCCTGTGTCAGCCTGGGTCCTGGGGGCCCCGTTCTAACCATACCAGGTGCCCTCTTCAGGCCCTGGCCCCACTCCCCACCCACACACTGAACCGACCCTCCTCCCTCACCCAGCCCGGCCGGCATGGGGGCTTGTGCCTGCCTAGAGAAAGCCCAGATGTCGGTGACAGCTTCACAGTTCCCGGGCTCTGTGGCCTGGGCCTCAGTGTCCAGAGCTGTCACCTAACAACCTGTAGGCGACAGCCCCATGCTGCAGCTGCCCCTCAAAGCTCAGCAAACGAACAGCAGCGGCACCCAGGTGCCTTCCCGGGTGTCTCTGACCCCGCCTGGGAAGGCCAGTCGGGGGCAGCCAGGCCTCCCTCAGGCCACCACCCATCTTGGGGCTGAGGGGCACACAGGCCCTTTTCCTCTTACCATCTGTTCCCTGCAGGGTGAGCTCGGGTTGCCGGGTGCCCCAGGAATCGATGGAGAGAAGGTCTGTGGGCTTTGACTTCCTTGGTAATGCTGCTTCTGGGCCTGGGGTGTGCGTGTGCCTGGGCGTAGCCCTGTAGACATGAGCATGTCCTGCGTGGCCCTTGATGTCTGTGGTGTGTCTTTACTGCCTGGCCCCTAGCATGTGGCACATTGGGCAGGATATAATTATCTGACTGAGGGGAAGCCGTGCCTCCCAAGTGGCTGCCCCAGGCCCACAAGCTCCCTCCTGCCCTGCCTCTGGCCGCGCCCCAAGCACAGGGTCGGTGGGTGTCCTGGCCCCACCTAATCCCAGCGGCCCCCGCTGCCTTCAGCCAGGGCTTCTGGCTACACAGCAGGAGGTGGGGGTCTGGCCTGGCCTGACCTGAGCTCAGAACCCACTGGGGGGCAAAGGAGGGTCCCCTGTGCCCCACTGATTCTGTGATCTTGTGGCTTTCAGGGTCCCAAAGGGCAGAAAGGAGACCCAGGAGAGCCCGGGCCGGCGGGGCCCAAAGGGGAAGCAGGCGAGGTGGGCTTGTCCGGCCTGCCGGTAAGCGTGGGCTGGGCTGCCGCTGTGAAGGCGATCCCATCCCTCCCGGGGCGGCTGGCAGGGCTGTGGCGAGGCCGGGGAGGCCCGCTGGGAAGGGCAGGGCACACCGGCAAGGGACACCCTGGGCTTCCCGCCCATGCAGCCCCAGCTGACGCCCCACCCTCCTCTGTGGGACCTCTGCCCAGCCCACGAGGCAACAGGGCCCACATGGAGATGCGGCCGGGTGGCAGTGAGGTGGCCTTGCAGTCAGACTGAGCTCCAGCCTGGCTGCCCGGGCTTGCATCCAGCTCCATCGCTCCTGACCCTGGAACCCTAGACAGGGAGCTGACCTCCTCCAACCCTGGCTTCCTCACCGATAAAACGGAGTGAGGTCGGGGGTTTAGCTCAGTGGTTCTGCCGGCCGCCTTGAAAGCGCAAGGACCCGAGTTGGATCCCTGGTACCGGGGGAAAAAAAAAACAAAACAGGGGTGAGCTGGGCGTGATGCTGCACGCCTGTAATCCCAGCCCTGGGAAGCTGAGCCAGGGGGATTTTGATGAGTTCAAGGCCACCCTGGATGACATAGCAAGACCCTGTCTCAAAAACACCAAGTAAGGGAATAGACTAGACTAGGGATGCTAACTTCCGACACTCACGAGAGAAGTCGTAGACAGAGGTAAGCGTGGTGGTGCCGGGCAGTGAACCTGCTGTCACCATGGACATTTTCACTGCTGCTCTTGTCCTGCCCTGGGGGCGCTGAGCCAGGGAAATGGGGCTGCAGGGCCAGCTCCTCGCTCCCTGCGTGGGTGCAGGAGGAAGGGGAGGCCACCGGGCAGCGCGGGACGAAGTAAGATGGGCCGGAAGGGCTCACAGGCCACCGTCCACAGGGCGCTGATGGCCCCAAGGGAGAGAAGGGAGACTCGGCATCTGAGAGCCTGCAGGAGAGCCTGGTAAGGGGGTGCTGCGGCTCAGGGCTCCCCCAGCCGCAGCCCAGGCCCGGGGCAGAAAAGCATCTGGCCTGACCCGGCCCAGGGCAGTGGGGGGAGGGCTGTGTCCCCCGGAGGCCACTGGAGAAGGGAAGGCCAGCTGCCCAGTCCCCCACAGGCTGCACCCCGAGCAGGAGCCTCCACCCCGTGCTCTGTCACGCGGTTGGAGCAGGGCCAGGGAGGGAGGGCAGCAGGGGTGACTGACCCACCTCTACTTCCAGGCCCAGATCATAGCGGAACCAGGGCCCCCCGGGCCCCCCGGCCCCCCGGTAAGGACGGCTTGGCGTAAAGCAGCTGGGAGCCCAGGAGGGTGGCCACCTGGGGAGGACAGGGGTCTTCGGGGGGCCAGGGCCAGGGCCAGTGAGTGGCCTGAGGCCATCGAGGCAGCCCTGCCCTGAGTCTACACCCAGCCAAGCGCCATCTGCCCTCCTGTCTCCTCTTCCAGGGCCTCCCGGGAATCCAGGGCCCCAAGGTGAGTGGTGGAAGCCCCAAAACCACACCCCGTGCCTCGTCTTAGGGCTGGAACTTGCCCAGTGCCTGGCGCAGCCTCTGCTGCCCTGGAGCTGCAGCCCGGGGCTCTGTCCACTTCACCCTCTGCCCAGGCCCCAGCCACTGCCCTCCTCCAGCCTCCGCGTCGACCTCCCTGTCTGCCTCCCCACACGTCCCGGCCCACAGGCGTCTTTCTCACTGCCCACAGCCTGAACACGAAGTCCGGGCTGGGAAACCTCCAGTGTGGTCTGCCGTGTGCCCTGCCCCGGGAGGTGGACACAGGTCCTGTCAGGCCTGCACCCCTCACTCGGGAGGAGGAGAGCTCTGCTCTGCCCCCAGCTCAGAGGCCGGGTGGGGACCCGAGTCGCAGAACCCCACCCTGAGCGGGGCCAGTGTGTGGCCTGACCAGAGGTGCTGCTGCTGCTGGCTCTGTTCTGTCCCGAGGCCTCCCCAGGTTGGATTCAGGCCAGGCCGATGCTGTCTGGGACCGGGTCCAAGGGGGGCGCTCCGGAAGCTGGCTGGTGCAGGCCCAGCCCTTCCCCTGCCCACCTCCTTGTCTGTGGAGTGGGTGTCACCCTAACCCTCCCGTGCTGGGGAAAGGGGAAGGCACCCCTGTGCTCTTTCTGGTCATCCTCCCTCGCAGGAGGCCAGGCCAGGCCTGTGGGTCCCACACCAGCCGCGTGCTCCACTGTCCTGCTGTCCGTCTGTCCCATCCCCACAGACTGAGTCTCCCCTTCATTTCCAGGGCCTGGACGGAGCAAAGGGAGAGAAAGGCGCATCAGGCGAGAGAGGCCCTAGCGGCCTGCCAGTAAGTGTGAGCCTTGCTTGTCCCCCGAGGGGCGACATCCTGTAGCTGCCACTCTTCCTGACCCACACTTCCCCCCCAGGGGCCAGTCGGCCCGCCGGGCCTTATTGGGCTGCCAGGAACCAAAGGAGAGAAGGTAACCCCCCTGCCCGGACACCCCACGACAGCCACATGCCCGTGGTGTCCCCAGCCTTCGAGGCTCCAGCCCTGGACCTCGCCGGGGCTCTGCCCTCACAGGGAGGGACCCGTGGCCCAGTGGATGCCGTTCGTCAGCCTCCCCGTGCCAAGTGTGGGTCCCCAGCAGCTGTGTTCCCATCCTCACACCTCTCTCTGTCTCTCCCCAGGGCAGACCCGGGGAGCCAGGACTCGATGTAAGTTTTCCATGGTCCCCTCTAAGTGACTGGGTCCCTCCTGTGTTTTTCCTCTGCCCTCATGTCGCTCACACGGTAACCTGATCCGGCCGGCGTGGGTGTGGCCCCTTCCCCAGGGCTGCAGCTGACTGGCTCCCGTGTCCTCAGCACCAAGGCCACGCAGGGCCTAGAGCAGGTGCCCTGTGGATCGATGATGGATGGACAGTGAATGGATGCTGGAGACTTGATGACTGGATGGGAGGATGCGTGGATGAACGGATGAAGGATGGACGGGGGGTGGATGCATGGATGAATGGATGAGGCTTGGCAGCAGGGATGTGGGGAGCAGAGTGAGGGTCCTGCAGCTACACCCTGGCGGAGATCATGAGGCCTTGTCTGGGCCAGTATTTCAGGGAGGAGAGAAAGGGAAGCCATAGCCTAGTGTTGATTGTATCAGGCTGCCTTTGGAGGAATAGCATAAACAAAACATAGTTTAAAGCGGCTTAAAGTGACTCATACCTGAGAAGTGCAGGGGCTTAGGCCTCGCCTCAGGGCACAGCTGGCTCAACACAGGGCCGCCTTAGCTCCCTCCTCTGCTTCCCATGTGGGGATCACTCAGGGCAGAGCCAGCAGCTCCACACCTCAGGCACCCTGGGCCGGATCCGGACAGATAATACTGGCCTCAGCCTGGTGGACTCTTGGCTCCCCTGGGCCCAGGCGGCCCACACTGACCGCCACTTGGCTGCAGGAATGCGGTACCCTCTTGGACACCCGTAATCGCTGCCCAGCCCCGGGTGGAGGCCGTGGACTGTGAGAGGGAGGCTGCAAAGCCGGGAACGCTCGGGAGGGAACGGTGACCAGCCGCAGGGCTGCAGCTCTTCTGTCCACCCGAGACCTTAGGAGGGCATGTCACGGGCCAGGAAGAGGGCCAGTGAGACCACACTGGAGAGAGACGGGCCCTGGACCCGGGGGAGTCAGGGGTGGCGTCCGAGTGCTCAGGCCACGGAGTTCATGTCACAGCTGCCTCTGGGAGGCCGGGAGCTGGGGGGGGGGGGCATCTCCAGGCCACACCTACGGCTCCCCCTGGCAAGCCCAGCCCCTTGTTCACCAGAGCCAGCTGCTCTGGGCTTCCTTAGACCCCACCCCTTTATACAGCAGCCCTGCTGGGGCCCCGCACCCCTGAGCTGTGCCTCTGTCACCTGCCCCATTAGGCAGAGTGAGGGACCACGTCAGATTCCTCCCTGTGTCCGCCTCCTGGTGGCTGCTTAGTCCTGCTGGGTAGAGGATGGACAGATAGACAAACGGACAGATGACTGTCCACAGAGCTGAGCCGAGGGCAGAGGACAGCGGACACTCTTCCTCAGTCTGTCACAGACAGTGACGCAGGCTTCGTAGATCCCCTGTGCCCCGCCAAGCCCCAGCCGAGGCCGAGCTCCTGGCCGGGACTGGAGCCGGGGCGTGCGTGCAGGCGCCACCGTGGTCCGCTATGGAGGAGGCAGAGCTGCTGCCCGACCTGCACGCTGTGCTGTCCCCGACGCCTCATGGCTCCCCGCCCGTGCCTCACCCCGCAGCATGAGCAGCACGAGCCAGAGGCCTGCAGCAGGGAGGGGTCTTGGTGGAGCGGGGCACAGAGTTCGGGAGAGGGAGCAACGGGCCGCAGCCCTGCCCTCGGGCTCAAGCTTTAATCCTCCTTCAGGGCTTCCCTGGTGCCCGAGGTGAGAAAGGCGACCGGAGTGAGCGTGGAGAGAAGGTGAGGGCAGCGGGGAGCGGGGAGGCGCTGCAGGGCTGGGCCCCGTCTGGCTTCTCTGAGGCCGTGGCGGCCACCACCTCGTTTCTCCTGCAGGGGGAGCGAGGTGTCCCCGGCCGGAAAGGCGTGAAGGGCCAGAAGGGAGAGCCAGGGCCGCCAGGCCTGGACCAGCCGTGCCCTGTGGTACGTGTGGAGCTGGATGGGGCCCAGCCCGGCCTTGGCCTGTATCAGTCGGCTGACACCTCCCCGCCCCGGGTTAGCTGCAGGTCCCAGGTGCTGGGTGCCCATGGCCATCTCGGTCATTGCTGCTCCCCCAGCCACATCTGGGGTCATGGCCTCCTCTCTGGAGATGGAAACCCTGCCGGGGCCCTGTTCCCTTCCTACCACAGCCCCGGGGGGGCCCGGCGTGAGTGGGGACCCAGCTCAGAGGGGCTGAGCCAGGAGCGGAGCCCCGAGGGGTGGGGAGGTGACAGTCCTGGACGAGCCACAAGGGTACAGGGTCAGGGAGAGCCCAGCTCCTGGGCTGGCTGCCCGGGCCCCGGCTGGGGGCTGACCCCTGTGGTCCCGGGCCAGGCTGGGGTGGGCCCAGGCTCCCTCAGGCCCTGCTCCCCAAGGCCTCCTTGCTCCCACGTCCCCCACTTGCCAATCCCTTGCCTCTCCCCGCTTTCCTGCCCCTCCCAGTAGCCCCTGGTAGCCCACCAGGTCCACGCTGGCCCAGTTTGGCAGCAGGCAGGAGTGTCCAGGGCAGCTCAGCCGAGACAGGAAAACGAAACGGCCGGGTCTGCAGCTCACACTGGCCAGATGTTTGTACCTGGCCACCCCCCGGGGGGCTGGGGACAGGGGTGTGCAGGCTCACCCAGCACCAGGGACCCCACCTGGTCCCCTGGCCTCCAAGCCTGGGTCCCCCCTAGGTGGTCGGAGAGCCCCATGACAAAAGAGCCCAAAGGACAGAGAGGAGGGCACCACAGAGGCCGGCCGGCCGCAGCTGGGGGCAGTGCGGCCCGGTTCCAGCCTCACCCTCACCCTGCCTGGGCAGCTCCCTGCCAGCCTCTGTCTCTGCACAGGACCGCCCCCGATGCGGAGGCAAGCAGGGCCCACCCGGGTCCTGGGGCCCAGCGAGGGGCAGCGGGCCCTGCCCTGTGGTAGGCGGTGTGGCCTGCTGTGTGCTGTGTCCCCCTGGGCCCTGGGCCTGCTGTGTCTGTAGCTCTGCCCCTCCCTCCCTGCCCCTGCTGCCAGTCCGTTCTGCCCTCTGCCCCTTCCCTTTCCTGCCCAGCTGGCCCCTGCTGTGCACCCAGGAGGCTCCCATGCCGTGTGTCTGTGGCTGTGCCTGGCTTCGTAACACAGTGGAGTGGTTTCCACCCTGGCCTCTCCCAGGGACTCTGCATTGTGTCCCCGCCAGCTCCCCGGCCGTGGGCACCGCTATGCCCCGACAGTCCCCTCCCCAGGCCAGTGTCCACCCTGCGCACCCGAGCCCACCCTGCCTGCCATGTGGATCCCGCCACAGGCCAGGGCTGCAGCAGGCACCGCCTCCCGAGGTCTGCTTCAGATGGTCTTGGGGACATTCCTGCCCACGGCCAGAGCCACCGTCACAGGGCCAGGGCTGGGCCCTCCTGGCAGGCAAATGTGTCCTCCTGCCTCTGCCACGCACAGGTGTCCCGGCAGGCCCAGGACAGGCGCAATCCCCCTGCACGTGGGCGGGGTGTGGGGGCAGAGAGCAACCGGCCTCACGTCCCTGTCACTTACTGCTCCTTCCTCTGCAGGGACAAGATGGGCTGCCCGTGCCTGGCTGCTGGCATAAGGTACTGTGCGGGGTCAGCCCTGGGGCAGGTCTGGAGCGACAGGGCGGCGTGTCAGGCTGAGAGCTGGAGCGGAGGGGCAGAGAGGGCCCTGGGGATGGGTGCCATCACTTGGAGCTCGGGTGCCTGCAGCACCCCACACAGTGCCGGCACAGCCAGCGACAACCCGGCCGTGTCTGTCCTGTCGCGTGGCCAAAGAGCGGGGCAGTGGTCCCAGCTATTGTGTGCCGGCCTACGGGTCACGTGGGGCTTGTGGGCACCTGGCACAGCCGGTACGGAGCCACCAGTGCCAAGTCCCCTGAGAGGCAGGGGGAAGAGAGGAGGAAACGGCCCTGCGGCATGGGTCACAGGGGCATCTCGGGCCCCTCGTCACCTGCAGTCTTTCCCTCCTTCACCAGTGACCCTCCAGCCCAGCGCACAACCTGTACAGATCCGTGTGAACCTTTTTAATTCTTGTAAAAACAAAACAGTAATATATTGATCTTTCGTGGAACGCACCACTGTGGCCTGTAAACCTGGCCGGTGCCACCCAGCCCAGCGGGCAGCACGGGCAGCATGCAGGACGGGGTGCACTTGTGGCACTGTGGGGCTCTGCTTGCCCAGGAAGGAGACGACGGTGACCGCACCTGCTCGGTTGGGTTTCCGGTCACCGGATTAGCAGACTTGGCCCCCGCTGCCTTGCAAGAGCTGTCCCCAAAGCCAGGAGTCCCAGGACACACCGGATCCAGCCAGACCCCCTTGGCCTGCTGCTCTGGCCTCTCCAGCCTCCAGACTTCGCCACAGCTGGCCGCCTGGACCCTGGCTCACCCAGGCAGGACACAACTCTGCCGGGTACTTGGCACTGGACCAGGGAGGCTCTGCAGAAAGCACCAGTGCTGGTCTGGCTCCCTCTGGAAACTGGGAGCAGGGCCCAAGACAGAGCCCGCTGTGGGGTGGTGGTCGCCGGGCATCGGACAGAGAGCCCCAGGCTGCGCTGGCTACTTCACGTCCTCACATCTCTCGGAGAGGGATGGGGCACTGGGCTGCCTGAGGAGACGTCCCCCACCCAGGGCTGTGGTCAGCCTGGCAGCACGGGGCCGCCAGTGAGGGGTGCAGTGGGGCGAGTGCAAGGCTGTCCGGCTCCTCTCCCCATGTGTAACAGGTGTGCTCAGGTAATAAACGCCACCGTGTGTGCTACGCCTGTCCTTGTGGGTGGCCCTGGCCACCTCAGGCACTGAGCGCTGGAGAGACAGGGACCCTCTTGTGTCAGAGCCACGCCAGAACCAGAGGAGGAAGCACGGGACTGGGGCCCAGACGGGACAGTTAGGAAGACAGCTCCACACCTGGGCCTGCCACAGTCCGCAGAGACCTTTGGCCTGTTGCTCCAGGTCACTGAGCTGCTCTTGGCCTCCTGCACTCTGGTTGCCAGTGAATGCTGCGTGCAGATCACCCCAAAGCTTGCGACCTTAAAATATGGCCAAGGGTGATGGTTCGCACCTATAATTCCAGGACTCAGGAGGCTGAGGCAGGAGGATCCACACGAGTTCGAGGGCAGCCTGGGCTACAGAGTGAGTTAAGTTCAGCCTGAACTGCATAGAGAGACCCTGTCTCAAAAAGTAAAACATTTCGGGGCGGGGGCGAATGGACTCAGGCGGGTAGTTCTCACTCAGTCTCCCACAGCTGGTGGCCGATGGTGCCCGTCCACTAGGAGCAGGACAGCCAGAACACCCCTTGGGTTCTTCCTCACTTCGTGGTGGCTGGATTCTGAGGGTAAACAAATCAGGTGGGTCCGGGGAAGCTGTCAGCGGTGACCAAGCCTGCAAAGTCGTATGGGTCCCTTCCTGACAGTCAGAGGTTCGGCCCAACCCGAGGAGGAGGCAGATGCCCCTCTCGAAGCACATTTGGGGAGAAAAGGCATAGAAAAGCTGCTCGACCAGCCCAGGGGCCACCAGAGGAGCCGGAACGGGGAAAAGCAAGGAGCCACAGGCGGGCTGAGCCAGCAGGAGAAATGGCCCCAGTGCACGCCTCCTACGCGGCCCATTCCGGTTCGCTCGTGGCCTCCCCGCCCCTCGGGAAGCCCCCACCCCTCGAAGCTCCGCGGGGACCGAGGCTCGGGGCGGGCACCCGGATGGGGCGGCAGCGAGGGCCTGCAGCCTGGCAAAGGCTGGGCTCTGGCCTGTCCTTTCGAATCGTTTGGCAGGGGGTGACCGGGTCTGGCAGGCAGATCTTGGAGGGGTCGAAGCCTCGCGCTCCTCCGCCTCAGGTTCCACTTGGCCCGTTGTGCCCCCTCGTGGCTGCAGACCAACCTGCAGCGCCAGGGCGGTTGGTCGGATGAGGCTGTGGGAGATGTCCCAGGGCCCAGGGGGATAACCTCCCTGCCCGCAGCTGAGCTTCAAGGGCGGGGGCGCTGGGCCCCTCACTACCCTTCCGAAGGGAGAGCGGCACATTTACCGCGTCTTGCTGTGTGCTGTGACATCTAAACTAATGGCCAGGACCACAGTCCCCCCCTTTTTCAGTACTGAGATTGCACCCAGGGCCTTCACACTGGGCTGCATTCCCACCCCTTTAAAATTTTTTTTAAAATTTTGGGATAGAGTCCCGGTAAGTTGCCCAAGCAAGGCTCAACCTTTTGATCCTCCTGCCTCGGCCTCCCAGATTGCTGAGTTACAGGCCTGTGCCACCACACCCAGCGCATGCTGCCCTTTCACAGGAGCCTGAGGCCGGAAAGGTCAGCTCACTCAGGCTCCTTCCCCTATCCCTAAGACACTGCAGGAAGCACAGGGGTGCTCTAGGTTGTCTTAGTGACGGGGTCACGCCGGGCGTCCTGTGGGCAGGGCCAGGGAGGCAGCCCAGGAGAAACGCCAGGAGAAACGCCCCGCTCGGCCCAGCGGCGCCTCGCCCTCCCCCGCAGGGGGCTGCGGTGCTGCCACCAGGCCGGGTGGGAGTTTAGGCGCAGCAGCCCTGGAGGTGCGGCCCAGCGGGCACTGCCGGGCGAGAAGCCGGCGCGCTGAGCAGACCCCGGCCCGTCACACGCACAGAGGTACACGCAGCCGCTCCCCCAGGGTCGTGTAAAACGTTGGCTCAGCTGATACTACAGATCACGAGACCCACTCCATTTGGAAAGACGCAAAAATCCTGCGGCCGGTCGCACGCCAATGGGATGTACTTGACGCCACAGAACCGTGCCTTTGCGATGGTTAGCGCTCCATGCTGTGTATATTTTACCACAATAAAGAACGCGAGGCTCTGAGAATGCGCCTTAAGTGCCTTAAGCGTGTTCGCCTGGGGAGAAGCCGCGCCCAGAGGGTGGCTCCGCTCCCGCGCCAAGCAGAACCCCGCTCCGAGCCCCGGGCCTGGGGCGCCCTTGCTCTCCGTCCGCACGGCACGGGTCTCGGTGTCTCTGGACCTAGCAGGAGCCGGGTGCCCTGAAGGTCCGGCCCGGCTCGCCTCGTCGGCCCGCGCCCTCCGCCCTGCGTGCTGCTCCAGCCGGAGCCCGAGCTCTTCCTGTCAGGCCGGCGCCAGGCGGCGCTTCCCGCTCAGCGTCACGGGCGAGCCCGAGTCATCCGGGCCGGGGCAGCACCCGGAAGGCGGGCGCGCAGGGAGCAGCCGCGGGGCGCGGACCTGCAGAGCGCGTTCCCCCGCGCGCGCGCGCTCGGAGCGGAAGCTGAACGCACAGCTGGGGAGGGGCGGGGCCTCGAGGGAGGGGAGGGGCCTCGGCTGCCCAGACCTGAGCTGGTCCCGCGCGACTGACAGCGCGGCGCCATGGCGGGCGCCCGGCACGCCAAGGCCGACACGCTG
The DNA here is from genome assembly GCF_000247695.1 of Heterocephalus glaber. The sequence continues at coordinate 41,425,524 of NW_004624733.1, read as the reverse complement.
GCTCTGCGGCTGCGGCTCCTCAGGTACCGCGCAGGGGCCGCGCCCGGAGCCTCCCCACAGCCCGGACGGCGCCCGTCCGGAGACCGCCTTTGCCCTGCCGCCCCGGCAGGACCGCGCCCGTCGGCGGGACTCGGGAGGGGCTGAACGTTCAAGGGGGAAGAGCGGGTGGGAGCGCGGAGGGCCGGGGAGGGGCGGGCGGCCCGGGCTGTCGGACGGAGCCTCCTCTCCCAGCGCCCCAGGGACCCCCGTGACACGTGCTGGGAGCTCGGCCGCCAGGCTTTGAGTGACCTGAGGAAGGCGCTCGGTCCCGCCCGTGCTTCCTTCCCTGCGGGGGCCGGAGGGTGGTGGCAGCGCGCGCGATGGGCGGGCGGCTCTCCTCACGCCTTCGCATGTGCTGTCCACCCTCGCCTGTCCGCACAGCTCTTCCTGCAGACTCTTTTTCCCCGAGGCTCCCGTTAAGATCGTGCGGGGCCAAGGCCAGTACCTGTACGATGAGCAAGGGGCCGAATACATCGACTGCATCAACAACGTGGCTCATGGTCAGTGTCCACCTCCGGCTGGCGGGGCAGGAGAGGAGGCTGAAGCTGTGATCTGTCCCAAGGTGACCCGGAGGTTGCAGAGGCTGAGCTGAGCCTCCAGCCGCGCAGAGGAGGGCCCAGTCTTTGTGCAGCAGCGGAAGTCCCCAGGCCGCGCAGGGTGCAGTCGGGGCTAAGTACTGGATGTGGACCCAGTTCCCCGAGGAGCTGACGGTCCGAGAGCCGCCCAGGGCCCAGCCAGCCGGCAGTGCAGGCCGTCCAGGTGCACAGGGAGCCTGGGCTTCGGCCCCCCTGACCATCTTAGCGCTGCCAGGGGAAGCGGAGGAGGAATTCGGCCCCCAGCTGAGGCTCCCTGCGGCTGGAGGGAAGGGCAGTCCACAGTTAGCATGCACTGGAAGTGAATAAAGTAGAACTTCGGTGCAGATCCTTAGGTTCAGACCCCTGTCTTCCACTCACTCGGTGACTGAGCACATTACTTCTCTGCCTCACTTTGTTCATCTGCACAGTAGACGTGATGCTAGGCACTCGCCCCCAGGTGTTCTGTGCGATTAGCGTGAGTTGCTTTAAGTGTGCCTGACGCGTGACCAGCTCTCCGAACAAGTTCACTCATTATCCGTGGCCTTGCCATCAGGGTTACCTCCAGCCCCCGCTGACAGTCACCCTGAGCTCTGCCTCTGTGGAGCAGAAGGCCTTAAACTGAAGTGGCACTCGGAGGCAGGCAGACCAAGGAAGAGAGCGGAACTCAGGGAACAGAACAGAAGGGAAGGCAGGTGTATTCGCTGGCTGGTGGGCCCAGCGGAAGTTGCCTTCCAGGGTCTGAGCCCTGTTTCTCCCTCATATTTATCTGTTCTTCAGCCAGGGCAGGAGAGCAAGCAGAATTTTACAGAAGCAGAACTTAGCAAAGGGTAGGGAGGTGGAGGTAAACGTTGTTTTTATAGTTTATCTTTAAGACATAGGAGGTGGGCAGCTGTGTCTCAGCAGTTCATCTTCCAGGCACAGTGACCTTCGTGGGGTTAGCAGGAGGGGCCGCCCTTAGACCATCAGCCTTGAGATCTGCCAAGCTTTGAGACTGTCAGCCTCTGCTCTGTCTGTTTTTTCCATTTCAAACCCTCCCTAAAGACATGGGCTTTCTACATAGGGTTCCTGCCAGAGAATCTTTTGTTTCTTCTGGAATCTCGGGAAATCCTTTCTAGATCTTCCTTTCCAGAACTGTTTTTCCATTTCCCCCTCCGTTAACTGCATCTCTCCTGGCCCGGCTCATGGATGGGAACTGGGGGAGGCTGGGTGGGATGGCCGGGCAGAGTTGGCCACATGAGGGGACCCTCTTGCAGTTGGGCACTGCCACCCTCTGGTGGTGCAAGCTGCACACGAACAGAACCAGGTGCTGAACACCAACAGCCGATACCTGCACGATAACATCGTGGATTACGCGCAGAGGCTGTCGAAAACCCTGCCGGAGAAGCTCTGTGTGTTTTACTTCCTGAATTCTGGGTGAGTGGACTGTGGCCAGGCCCTGTGAGACAGCGAGGTGCCCGAGGAACAGTCGGCCTTGTGCAGATGCACCCCAGTGCTTTCTGTGGGGTCCCATTTCCCTGTCTGAGGTAGAGGCTGCCACTGCTTCCCTTCCAGGCTCATCGTTGGGGCTTCGTGAGGTTATAGGTTCCTTTATTTCTGCTTTGTGGATACAGCCTCAAGTCTCTGCCCTCAGGTTTCCTAGTAAAGAGCAGAAAGGTCAAATGGTTCTTCAAAGAATAAAAATCACTAAGAGAGGTCAGTGTGTGGGAGAAGAGCACAGAGTATAGCAAGGCCTAGGAGCCGTGTGGGCCTTCTAGGTGTCTGGGAAGTCTTCCCTGAAGAACCGCTTCTACATATAAGCTGAGAGCTCCCTGGGAAACAGCTAGCGAAGGAGAAAAGAAAGGTGCTGCCCTCTCCATGAGAAGTAGTCTCGTCAGGGGTGGCCACGAGCACCAGCCATGCAGAGGCCCCGTGGCAGGAACCCAGCACCCTGCATGTCTGCCAAACCAGAAAAGGAAGAGGAAGCACGGAAGCTGGCACTGGGGAGCCAGGCCCTTATCGGCCAAGTAGGGAAGGCGTTTCTGTCCTAAGCACTGGGAAGTTATCGAGGAAGGTGGTATCATCAGCGCAGGGGGATGACAGCAAGGCAGTAGCAGCCTGCAGTGGGAGTGGCAGTGACTGAAGAATTGGGCAGATGAGAGAGGACATTCCAACAAAGCGCAGCCTCGTGCGGTTCTCGTAACGATACTGCTTTTCTGTGTGTTGTTTTTGAGATGCTGGTCTTGGAACCCTGAGCCAGGTACACCCCAGCATCCAGAGAGAGTGAACATGGGGGCAAGCGCTGTACCCTGCGCTGCATCCCCAGCCCAGAACCAATTCGCACTGTCCTTGCCATTGCCACAGTGCACTCAGCAAGCCCCTAAGTAACGTCCACAACTTAGAATTTACACTTTCCATCTTGCAGAGGAGGAACCACAGTTCACAGAAAGGAAGCGGCTCAGAGCGGGTGGAGGGAACCTGAATGGGAGCCTCCCAGGGACAGCAGGGCGGGCTGGGACCCGGTGCTTTCTCTGCGGAGGATGGGGGCTGGTCCTGTTGGCCTCCTCCACCAGGCCCCTTCTGTGTGCACACCACTGACTAGGAGCCCGTGATCCGCGGCTGCCCTCATCCCGTCTGTCCCGGCAGTGCCTGACGGTGGCTGCGCTCCCTGGAAGGACTGTCCCCTGGCTTCCAGGCACCGTGCTCTGGGGGGTCCTGCCAGCTGCTCTGGCCTCTCGTGCTCCGTCCCTTTGGCCAGTCCCTTCTCTGTTTCCCAGAGCTGGCCCGTGTTCTCTTGGGGCTCTTTTCCTCCATGACCACATCTGTCCCCTTGGTGTTAGATTCCGCCATGTTCTGGAGACCTAGTTACACCACGAACTCAGGTGCTTCCCATACGTTCCAGACTCAAGACCTCGAACGGCCCACTTGACAGCTGACAAGCTTCGCCTGCCCGCAGTCAGTCAGGAACTGTCTTCTGTCAGCGCCTGCTGGGGGACTAGGTCCTCCTGGTGCTCCCAGCCTTCCCACCACCCTCTCATCAAGTCACCCTGCACATGGCCTCACCCGCCTCCCTCACACCTAATCAGATCTGCCTCACCTGTCTCCAGGGTATCGCTCAGCTGTGCCCACCTGTCCATCTCCTTGGCCAGCACCTGCTCTGGCATGGGCAGCCTCCTCCCGAGTCTCCTCAGCCCTGACCTCCTGTCCTCTTGGCTCCTCCACAAGGCCTTTGCGTGTGTGGCCTCCTGGCAGAGGTGTCTCTGACCCCCTGTTGGTTGTTAGGGTGGCCATAACAAAGTACAGTGGACCCTCAAGTTACAACCAGCCTGACATACGAACAACTCGACTCAATCAGGTTAATGGAGGATTCACCCCCTTGTTATCTATAGTGTGTACCCAGGCAAACACACAGATCTCTGCTGTACTGACTTACAACCAATTTGAGTTATATCCACCCCTCAGGAACCAATTGGGTTTGTAAGTCAAGGGTCCATTGTACCATAGACTAGAGCAGTGATGGTGAACCTTTTAGAGATGAGTGCCAAACTGCAGCCCCAAAGCCACTTATTTATCACAAAATGCCAACACTGCAGTTATACCTGAATACTGAGGTTTTAGTTTAGAAAAAACCACTCCTACATTCATATCGTTTGTCTTAAAAACAAATAACTCACATGCCTTTGGTTTGCCACCCTGGACTAGGGGCTCAAGCAGTTTGTGTTTTCCCACAGTTCTAGAGGCTGAAGCCCAAGGTCAGACGGCAGCAGGCTTGGTTTCTTCCGAGGCCCTCTCTGGTGTGCAGCTGACTGCCCACTGCCCCCATAGTCTGTCTGTGCACAGCGCCCCAGGGCCTATGCCCCCGGGCTCCCCTTGTCACAAGGACACTTTGGGCAGGACTAAGGCTCACCCTGAGGCCTCTTCCCCCTCCCTCACCAGACAGGGGCTGAGCCCACAGCTTCAGGCTAGGCAAGCAGGCCTCCACTATTTCCCCAGCCCTTTTCGCTTTTTGAGATGGGGAAGGTCTCCCTGTTGCTCGACTGGCCTTCAACTTGTGTGTGATCCTCCTGCCTCAGTTTCCCAAGTGGCTGGGATTATAGGCCTGCACCACCACACCCAGCTGATCTACTCTTTATTTATTTATTTTTCTGTGGTACCGGGGACTGATTTACTCTTTGGAAGCTTTACCTCCAGATATAGACACATCCAGGACATTCTGAGCTACTGAGGGTTGAGGCTTTAGTATGCTGATGTTGGGGGAGCACAGTTCAGCCCATAATTACCCCCCCATCCAGAGCGGGACCCCATGTCCAGTGCAGCTGATAGAAACTATCTCCCTTTCTTTGGTATTGGTTTTCATGACACTTTTGGGAGGGCAGGGCCTGTCTGTTTCACACACCTGCACACACGTGCTCCTAGACCACGGGAGGCCCTTGATGTTTCCCACATGCACCGGCAAGTGACTGAGCAATTGCCTGAGGCTTTCCTTGCTGCCCCACAGCTGTCCCAGCAGTGCCTCCCTTTTCTGTCATAGGTCAGAAGCCAATGACCTGGCCCTGCGGCTGGCACGCCAGTACACGGGACACCAGGACGTGGTGGTGCTGGAGCAGTAAGTCAGCTCACAGCAGGACCCTGGGTGCCTCGGGGAGAGGAAAGCTTGGGCCGCTGAGGAAGCAGGACAGGCAGGGGACCGGGCTCCAAGGACACCTCCCTGGAGGGTCTCCTCAGGTCACCTTCTGGGAATGGGCACTCTTTGTCAGGGACTGAAGGTCGGTCCCGCTGCTTTCAGATCAAACTGGTTGCAGCTGTCCCTTCTGAGTGCTGAGTAGCCGATGTGCACGAGGCCCACACCAACCTGAGCATTAGCACACTGGTTCGCCACGGCCCTGCACGAGCAAACCCTCACTTTGCAGAGGAGAAAGCTGAGCTCGGGTTCAGTGATTAGCACATGAGGCGGCCGGCCAGGTAGTGGCTGTGAAAGAAGCCCTGCTCATTCCCAGCACGGGGCCTCGGGGCCGTGTTAGAGCCGTCGGCTCCCTGGTTGCCTCTGGAAGTGGGACAGTGGCCAGGCCCCGGCCGCCTGAGCCCCCAACCTTCCTTCTCCCCAGTGCTTATCATGGTCACCTGAGCTCCCTGATCGACATCAGTCCCTACAAGTTCCAGCACCTGGACGGCCAGAAGGAGTGGGTCCATGTGGTAAGCAGCGCCCTCACTGGCAGCAGGTGAGCGCTGTCCCCAGCCTGGTGACGGGGTACTGTCACTCCCATAGGCACCCCTCCCAGACACCTACCGGGGCCCCTACCGGGAAGACCACCCCGACCCAGCGGTGGCCTATGCCAACGAGGTGAAGCGCGTGGTCAGCAGCGCGCGGGAGAAGGGCCGGAAGGTAACTGCCCACAGCTGTGCGTGCGTGAGCACACCTGCGCGTGCTAGGTCAGACGCTGGGAAGCCGGGCAGAAGGAACGAGCCCCGCCCCTGAGAGGCCCGGCGTGGTGGGGAGCGAGGTGCCCAGCGGGGGCGGCAGGAAGTAAGTCAGGGAGTGCCTGGTCACAGGCAGCTAGGCTGGGTGGGGCGGGTGTCAGGAGTGTCCTCGGAGGAGGCGCCACCTGAGCAGGCCTGACGGCAGGCGAGGCCACGGGCCAGGCGGGGAGGGGCGGCTGTGCAGGGATGAGGGTGTGTGAGCCAGTCCTGCACGGAGCGAGCAGGCCAAGAGCCACTGCCAGTCTCGGGAAGGGAGGGCAAGAGATCCCTCTGGGCCATGTGCCGGGTGGGACAGCCGAGAAGAGACCTTCAGGGCTGGGGGGGGGGGGGGGGCAGAGCCAGGACCTGCGCTGTTCCGAGGGTGCTCTTCGGCCAGGTGAGGGCTCTGGAGAGCGTCCCACGAGACTGAGTCCTGTGTGGAGAGCGGATGAAGGAAGACCCAGCCCGGGGAACCCCGTCACTTCTGTAATGCCGCTCCCACTGCGCTGGGGTGGAGGCACATTTCCCATCCCCTGGGCTTCCCGTGTCCCAGCAGTGACCTTGGAAGCAACGCCCTGGCAAAACAGTTGGGAAATCACTGCTGCGGGGGAAGGGGTTCACGCAGGGCAGCAGCAAGCTCAGCTCCCTGGGTTGGGGCATCACCCCAAGGGCCACGTGAGAGGCAGCATTTGCAGGAGGCTGAGGCAGGCAGGTCTGCTAGAGGCAGGTGTGTCCAGGTGGAGAGGAAGCAGCAGTTCAGAGATGAGGCGGGTGGTATATAGGACTCTTTGTTACTTCCCTCTTGTTGCTGAGAAAATACCCGACACCCAGGTTAAAGTAGGAAAAGTTTATTTGGATCAGTTTGTAGAGGTTTCAGTCCATAGCTGGCTGGCTATAAGGCAGGGCTGAATGGCAGAGGGCATCACAGAGGAGAAACAGTCCATGGCAGGGCAGGCAGGAGGCAACAGGTGAGAAGTGGCAGTTGCAGTGCTAATAGTGGCTTCTTTCTGTTCTACTACTGTGCCCCTCCAGAACTCACACGCAGAACCATGCCAAACCAGTCAGTGGAGTAGTTTAGTAATCCCTCACCCTAATCCCAGTGTCACACACTCTAGATCCAGCCACCTCTGAAAAGCATTGGCTTTGGGAGACAGCTAGGCACAGCCTTAACGGGCTGTGAGAGGGAGGCGGGTGGCTCAAGGCTGGGTTCCATCTATGTCTTAGGAGGAGGGAAGAGAATGGTACTGGTCACAGCGGGGGAGGGGGAAAGAGCACGTTTGTGCTTTAGTGCTTGAGTGACTTTAGTACAGAAGGTGAAGGCATCCAGGTGGTCAGCTGGTTTGAGACCAGAAGGAGAAAAGAAGCACAAGCCCTCAGATGTGGTGAGGAGCCGACAGCAGATGTGGCAGTGAGGGTGACCCGTCCTGCTGGGGACCAGCACCAGGCTGGCAGGAGCAGGGAGTGCCGGGCCCTCGCTGTGCTCCCGACCCCGCTCATCCACAGATTGCGGCCTTCTTTGCGGAGTCGCTGCCCAGTGTCGGCGGGCAGATCATTCCCCCTGCAGGCTACTTCTCCCACGTGGCACAGTGAGTAGGCAGGGGCTCTGCCCCAGGCCCGACCACAGCCTGCTCACCTGAAGCTTGGCAGACAGCCCCTGAAGTAGCGGTCGAGAGAGGCCGGCCTTTTGCCCAAGGCCCCACCTGACCTCGCGTGGCCTGCTGGGCTCCTGGCCTGCCTCCTCACAGCCCGGCCCGGCCACGTCTGTCCTCTGCCTCAGGCACATCCGCAGGGCTGGAGGGCTCTTCGTGGCAGATGAGATCCAGGTTGGTTTTGGCCGAGTTGGCAAGCACTTCTGGGCCTTCCAGCTGCAGGGGGAGGACTTTATCCCCGACATTGTCACCATGGGCAAGTCCATCGGCAATGGCCACCCTGTTGCCTGTGTGGCCACCACCCAAGCTGTGTCGAGGGCGTTTGAAAGCACCGGCGTCGAGTATTTCAATACGGTGAGTGAGGCTCGGGCAGGGAACACCGTGGGCTCTGTCAGGCCCCGGGCGGCCAGCGTGTCCCTAGCAAAGGCCACAGAGCTCTCTGTACAGTGCTGTCCTCAGGGACGCTACAGCCATGTTAGTCTTCAAATGTACCAAAAACCATCTTTAAAAGTCAGTGGCACTGTGCCAGCTGACACACCTGTAATCCTAGCTGCTCGGGAGGCCGAGGCAAGAGGCCCACAAATGCAATGCCACCCTGGGCGACTTAATGAGACTCTGTCTCAAAAATAAAAGGGCTGGGGCTGCAGTGGCAGAGCGCTTGCCTAGCATGCATCAGGCACTACACACACAGTGAGTCCCAAAGTTGTCACCAGACAGGCTATCTTATCAGAAGCTGCTTACCATGTGCCAGGCCGTGTCAGAGGCTGGAGCCAGAGCCGGTGAAGCAGTATGAGGAGCTCAGATGGCGGACAGTGGCCTAGGAGCAGGGTTCAGGTCAAAGAGTAGCTGAGAGGAAGGCAGATTCCCTGTCCTCAGTTACAGGGCCAAGACCTTTCCCTAAGTGAGGCCGACACAGCAGCATGTCCAGAGCCTCTGACAGCAGTTCCGGGTGGGCAGCAGGAACCTCACTCCGGAGATGAGTGCAAGGGAAGTTGTTTGGCTTTGTGGTGTTGATGGGACCCAAGGCAAGCACGGCCGCCAAGTTGCACTCCCAGCCCCTTGGAAGGGTTCTAATCATGGAGAAATGGGGTCTGAAGTGGTCTTTAGACCTCTGGCAATCAGTTTGGAGAAAGAACCAGGGAAAGGGAGGCTGGTCTGGGCAAGAGAGGAGGGCCCAATGTGGGCTTAGGAAGGGACCGAGTTGAGAACTCACCACGATCTCCCCAGGAGCCAGCTTGAATTCAGGCCTGAACATGCAGGATTTGGCCAGGCAGAGAGGCAGAGATCACAAAGAGGGAGGGAAGTGACACTTTGGCTGGTGCTTTTGGGAAATGCTCACTCTGCTCAAGCGACACAGAGCCTCCGCCCTGGCCCACGTCACTCTGAGGGGAGACAGGCAGGGCTGTCAGTGCCGTGACAGTAGAAGGGACCCCCCCCAGGCAGGAGGCGGGCAAGGTGCTGAGGGACAAGTGAAGGAGGCAGCCCTGAGGAGGGAGGAGCGTAGTGTGCCGGGTGAAAGGCACATACGTGACCCAGCAGAACTCGACTCTGATCTTTATTTCTTTACTTGAATTTCTAGTGCACAAAACTAGATTAAATACAAGCCTTGAACCATTCTGCATGTCACCAGGCTCAGCCCCACCTCAGCTTTAGATGACGTTTTCCACAGCAGTGCACTAGTCCACACCCCAGCAGCAGTGCACGTCCTTGTACACACCTCTCGCTGTTGCCAGTCAAACTGGGTGTGAAATGGCAGTTCTTTGGCCTTGTATGCAGTTCCTGGATTCCAAATTATGTGAAGCAGCTCTTCATATGTTTAACGTGAAATCATGGTTTTTTGTCTTTTGCTCATTTTTAAATTACTAGTGCTCTGTGGTTGCTTTTTGTCTGTGTACCATACATGTGTGTATCTATGTATCTCTGTGTATGTATGTTTATGTACATACCCCCACACACATCAATTATACTGGTCCCTTGCCAACACAATCTTTTCACTCCCTTTATTAATAAGCAGTTTTTGAGTTTAATATCAACTCTTGGCAATCTTCTAAGTTCCCTTAGTCCATGTCCGTAGTATATAACGGCTGCATTGTACAGTGCATTGTGGGGCCTTGGTACTTGTACAGAGCACACCCTCCCTCTTCTCCATCCCTCCCCCTTTCTTCCCTCCATCTCTTAGTTCCCTTCTATTCATTTATTTCTTTTTGGTACCGGGGATCAAACTCGGGTCCTTGTGCTTGCAGGGCAAGGGGCAAAACCACTGAGCTAAATCCCCGGCCCGTAGTTCCCTTTTCATTTGCAAAAAGTCTATCTCTCGTTCCTATTACCTTTTATTTTACTCTTCAAATTATACTTTGGGCTTCTGATGTAAGATAAACCATGTGATACTTAAGCGTGTGTGTCTGATTCGTTTCACTTAACATTATGGTCTCATGATGCATCCATTTTCCTACAAATGACTCAAATTTAT
>NW_004624733.1:41237103-41415213 GCF_000247695.1 Heterocephalus glaber | reverse complement strand
TTTTTTTTTTTTTTTGGTACCGGGGATCAAACTTGGGACCTTGCAGTTTCGAGGCACGTGGCAGAACCACTGAGATAAATCCCTAGCCCGCTTCTTTTATATACAGTGATTTTCATTTATTAAGAAAGCATTTCCTCCTCCAAGATGTAAAATACATCCATGAATGTTTTCTCGAGTGTTTTAATGTTCTTTGTTTGGCATACAGGTCCTTAATCATCTGGAGCTGATATTTGTGTAGGGTGTGAACAGGAATCTTCATCTTTTTCTCCACTGATCTGATCCTCCATCTCTTACTGCAGGCAGAGTTCACACATGAGCAGGACTGTGAGGGCTTATTTCTGCTCTTTCAGTCATTTTGTCTCTTATCTGATCCTGTATCAAATGATTACTGTTATAAGCTTCATAGTAAGTTCTTATAGCTGATAGGAAAAATGGCCCCTTTTACTTGTGAACATTACTACTCCTTTTACCTTCCATTTAAATTTTACAGTTGTCTTTAAACATTTTATCCAAAACTCTATTTGAATTTTATCAGAAACACTGTTGGGATTTTATCAAAATCTCTACTGGAGGGCCGGGGATTTAGCTCAGTGGCACCACGCCTGCCTCGAAAGCGCAAGGTCCTGAGGTTCAATACCAAGTACTGGGGGAAAAAAAAATCTCTACTGGAATTCTGAGAGAAGAATTTGAATATTCCTATCCAAGAATATGGTACACCTTTCCACATTTCATTTTGCTTTTTTTTTGGTACCAGGGATTGAACTCAGGACCTTGCGCTTTTGAGGCAGGCAGCAGAACCACTGAGCTAAATCCCCGGCTCCTTTTTTTGGCTTTTTTGAGACAGGGTTGCACTATATAGTTCAGGCCAGCCTTGAACTATGTAGTCCAGGCTGGCCTTGAACTGATGAAGTGATCCTCCTGCTTCAACCTCCCAAGTGCTGGGATTACAGGCATGTGCCACCCACGCCTAGCCAAACTTTCCATGTTTTATAATTTTCCCTATAGAGATCCTGGACATTATATTTTTTACTAGGTATTTGATATTCTCTATGGTAAATGGTGACTTCTTGCCAGGCATGGTGCCACATGCCTGTAATCCCAGCACTTGGGAGGCTGAGGCAGGAGGATCACTTCATCAGTTCAAGGACAGCCTGAACCTCATATTGAGACCCTGTCTCAAAACACAAAAACAAACCTGCAGGTCTGATCCACTCACGAAGCCTATATCCCTGTGATTGAATGATCTCCCAAAGGCCCTATTTCTCAATAACAGGATTTCAACACTGGAATACTGAGGGGACACAAGACACTTGGGTCTGTTGTAAATTACAAAGAACTCAATGCTCTGTTATGTTTTTCTTCCTCTTGCCTGCTGTCCTCTCCTTCTGGGACTCCCGTTTGTATACTTCGGTCTGCATCATTGTGTCCACAGGTTTCCTTTTCAGTTTTGGTTTTGAGACAGGGTCTCATGGTGTTGCCAAGGCTGTCCCCAAGCTCCCAGGCTCAAAGTGGTCCTCCTGCTTCAGCCTGCAGAGGAACTGGGATTATAAGCCCATGCCACGATGCCCAACTCGTTGTTTCTTTGTTCCTCCTCCTCTTTGGCCTTCAGCCGGAATAACCTCCACTGACAGATCTTTGTTTGCCTGTTCAGATCTGCTGTTGGGCCTCTGCAGTGGGGTTTCTGTTTTGGGGGTTCTGTTGGGTGGCTGCTCTGAGACAGGCTCTCACTATGCAGATCAGGCTGGCCTTGAACTCAGTATTTATCTTGGGCCTCAAACCTGGAGAGAACTTGGGGGATTCTTCCTGCCTCAGACTCCTGAGTGCTGGATTACAGCTGTACGCCATCATGCCCAGCTAGAAAAGGCTTTTCCAGGGCAAGCGCCAGTGTGAAGTAAGCTCACCCCCCTGTGGGTGGGTCTTCGCAGGACCACTAGGGAGGCAGACAAGGAGCTTCAGACAGACTCTGGAGCCTGTTTAATTTCCTGAGTTTGGAAGAAGTTGGTTGTGATGACTTTTGGCAGTTTTTCCATTTTTTCCTGCCATTTTTACTCAGTCACCCTGAAGTCACCGATTCTTGCTCCTTTTTTATGTGATGTCTTCCTCTCTGTAAGCTTCTGGTAACTGCTGTCTTCCCTGCTTAAGCCATCGTGTGTCCATCTTTTCTCTCTTGTCACTTTATGAACTCTTTCACTTTGTTATCGTTTTTTCCCCTGATCCCAGCAGATTTTTTTTCCATTTTAATGTCTTTATTTCTGTGCAGGACTCTTATTATCTAGATGTTAGGCCTTCTACTTCTGTCTTCCATATCTTAGGGTTTCATTGTTGTTTGTGGTACTGGAGATTGAAGCCAGCCCTCTACCCTTTTAAAATTATTACTTATTTTGAGGCAAGGTCTCAGGTGTTACACAGATTGGGCTCAAATTTCCAATCCTGCCTCAGCCTCCTGACTACTGGGATTAGCGGCATGTGCCCCACTCCCAGCATGTTTTTTAAAAAATAAATTTTATTTCATCCCATTTCCCCCAAGCTCCCTCCCCTCCCTATACACAAAGGCATTCTTTCCATTTTTTGTTTCTATTTTCACTTTTTTTCTTCCTTCCTTTCTCCCTCCCTCCTCCCTTGTTCCCCTTCCCATCTGAACCCTCTCTTCCCATTTCCCAACATCCATTATACACTTCAGTCCTTATTTCCACTTTCGGTTTCTTACACCGAGAAACAACGCAGTATTTAAACATGTGTGTCCAATTCATTTCACTTCATATGGGCTCAAGGTCCATCCATTTAGGTATAAATGTCCGAAGCTCATCCTTCTTTATGGCAGAGTAGTGCTCCACTATAGAAAAAACATCTTTATCCACTCTTCAGTTGATGGGCATTTGGGCCGTTTCCAAGATTTAGCTATTACACACTGTGCTGCTATACACATGAATGTGCTTAATCGCTATGGTAGGATCCTTTAATTCTTTCGGGAAGTGCAGAACCTTACCAGAGAACCCTGCGGTGGTCCTGGTCTGCAAGTCAGTATGACATCCACAAGTTAGGAAAGTGGGAATTAGAAAAAAACTCGCAGAGACTTGAGAGAAACTGGGCTGATCTAAGCTGCTTGGGGGAGCAAAAAAAAACGACTCCCAGGACCTCCAGTATTTATTCTTTAGAAGCGTGGGAAGGGGGAGCTGGGCAGGCCTTGGGACTCCTGCTGAGAACAAGAATCAAGCAGGCAGGACTGCAGAATGAGGGCACACGCATATCTTTCCTAAAGAGAACAAATGCTTAATTCCAAGGGGAGAATTTAAGTCAGTTGACTTTGACTGGAAGCAAACTCAGCCAAGCTCTGCTACTTCCAATGTCACACAGCCAAAATAGGGAGGGGCAAGAAGCTTGTGCCGTTACAGCCTGCTGATCCTGGGCAGGTGTCTGCTACAGGGAATATACCAAGAGGAGGTGTAGCTGGGTCGAATGGAACCTCTGGTTTTAGTTCTTTGAGGTATCTCCACACTGATTTCCACAGTGGTTGCACCAGTCTGCACTCCCACTGGCAATGGAGAAGGGTTCCTTTTCCCCACAGCCCCGCCAGGATTTGTTATTGGTTGATTTCTTGATAGCAGCCATTCTTTCTGGAGATGGAATTTCAGTGTTCTTTTAATTTGCATTTCACAAATGACCAGTGATATTGAACATTTTTTCATTTTTATTTGCTGTTTCTAATTCTTCCTCTGAGAAGAATTAAAGTCTTTGAAATTTGGGGGCTCTTTTTTTGAGTTCTCGATATATTCTAGACAGTAGTCCTTTATCTGATGAATAGCTGGGAAGTTTTTTCCCACACTGTGGGTTGTCTCTTCACTCTGTTGGTGGTTTCCCTTGCTGTGCAAAAGCTTTTTAATAAGATGAGGTCCCAGTTGTTGATTCTTTGTATTATTTCCTGTGCAGTCTGGGTTTTGTTCATGAAGTTTTTGCCTACTCCTCCATATATGTGCTGCTGAGGAAGCACATGCCTACTCCTATGTCAAGCGTTCTACCTATTCTGTCAGCAGATTTAGTGTTTTCACATTTAGATCCTTGATCCATTTTGATTTTAGGTTAATGTGTGGTGAAAGATACGGGTCTCGTTTCAATCTTCCACATGTGGAAAGCCAGTTTTTCCAGCACCGTTTCTTAAAGAGGCCATCTGTCTTCCAGTGAAGGTGTCTGGCTCCTCTGTCAAAGATAAGGTGGTTGAGTGTGTCTGGAGTTGTTTCTGCATCCTCTAGTCTGTTCCATTGATCCGCAGGTCTGTCCTTTTGCCAGTACCATGCTGTTTTTATCACAGTAGCTTTGTAGTATGCTGTCAAGTCAGAGATTGTGATGCCCCCTGCCTTGCCTTTGTTGCCCAGAATTGCCTTTGCTATTTTAGGTCTCTTCTGGTTCCAAATGAATTTTAGAATTTTTTTTTCTAATTCTGTGATATGCTGTTGGGATTTTGACTGGGATTGCACTGAATCTGTGTAACAATTTTGGAAGTATGGCAATTTTCACTGTATTGTTTCCTCCTATCCAAAAACAAGGGCTATCTCTTCATTTCCTGATATCTTCTTCAGTCTCCTTTTTCAGAATCCTGTAGTTTTCAATGTCGAGGTCTTTTACTTCCTTTTGTTAGATTGATTCCTAGTTATTTTGGGGGGATGCTATTGTGAAAGGGATCGTTTCTGTAATTTCTGTGAGTCTGTTATTCACGTGCAGGAAGGCTATTGTTTGTTGAGTGTTGACTATATCCAGCTATGCAAATGAATTTGCTTATAAAATCTAGAAGTCTTTTGGTGGAGTTTTTGGGGTCTTCTATGTGGAGTATCATTCAAAAATAATGTTAATCTAACCTCCTATCCTTATTCCTTTTCTTTCTTTCTCTAATCTAATTGCTCTGGCTAGTGTTTCCAGAACTATATTGAACAAGAGTGGTGACAGAGGACATCCTTGCCTTGTTCCTGATTTTAGAGTGAAAGCTTTCCCTTTTTGTCCATCTTGTATGATGTTAGCTGTTGGTCTGTCATAGATGGCTTTTATCAGATTGAGATAATTCCAGTTTTCTCCAGGGTTTTTTGTTTTGTTTTGTTTGGTACCGGGGATCGAACTCGGGTTCTTGCGCTTACGCAGCAGGCAGCAAAACCACTGAGCTAAATCCCCGGCCCTCTCCAGGGTTTTTATCATGAATGGGTGTTGAACATTGTCAAACTTTTTTTTTTGCATCTATTGAGGATCACATAGTTTTTGTCATTGGCTGTTAATACAGTGTATTATATTTACCGATTTGCATATGTCGAAAACGTTCCTGCATCTCTTGGATGAATCCTACTTGGTCATGGTGTATAACCTTGATTTGCTGCATTCTGTTTGCCAGTATCTTACTGAGCATTTTTACTTCCAGCATGTTTTCTTAATTTAGTTTTGTGTTTTTGTTTTGAGACAGTCTTGCTATGTAGTTCAGGCTGGCCTTGAACTCACTCAAATACGCAGCAATCCTCCTACCTCAACCTCCCAAGTGCTGGGATTAAATGCATCCATCACAAACCATACCTGGCTTAATTTATTTTGAGACAGGCTCTCACTATATTATGCTGGCCTTGAACTCACTCTGTAGCCCAGGATGGTCTCAAACTCCCAATCCTCCTGCCTCAGCCTCCCAAATGCTCTTACTATGACCTATACTATAGGCCACACTGACTTTTCTTTGCCAGTGGTGGGCTACTTCCTGCTTTAGGTCACTCACCACTCTACATATTAAAACCCCAGGTTTTCCCTGTTTTCATTTTTTTGTTTCTCTGGGGCAATCCCCTGGGAAAAGAACGTAACTACTGTACTGTTTCAGCATCTTGGCCAGGTCACGATGCTAAACCAGATCCGGTTAGTAAATAAACAGTCCTCCCACCCCCATGGTGCTGGGGATGGACCCCAGGGCCTCAGAAATGCCAAGCAGGTGCTTGGCTCTGAGCTCCACTCTCAGCCCAACAGCCACCTTTTAACCACATGAGGAGCATCCGTTACGCAAAGTCTGTAATCAAACACTGAGAGCTGGGGATGTAGCTCAGTGGCACCTTGCCTGCCTCACAAGCACAAGGTCCTGAGTTTGATCCCCGGTACCAGGAAAAAAAAAAAAAGAGAGAGAAAGAGAAAACACTATGAAATCCAAAACTCTGAGGGCCAACGTGACACTGGAAAAGTTTCAGATTTGAGAACATTTTAGATTAAGGATTACTCAGCCCTGTAGTTCATGATACATAAAAGAAACTGATGATTCCAAATATTGAGGATGTAGAGCACCTAGAATCTCGGAATACTGGTGGGAACGTAATATGGTACAAGTACTTATAAAGTTAAACATGTTTACCATATAACCCAATAGTTCCATGCTTAGATTTTTACCTAAGAAAAATGAGAACAAAGGGGAAAGTACAAATATGCAAGGGAGTTTTATTCATAATAAGCAATAATCAAAGGGTCCATCAACAGAAGATGTGATAAATTACGGTAGGCCCATAAAATGAAATAATTGTACAGTACAATGAACAGACTACTGCTGGGTATGCTAGTGCCTGCCTGAAATCCTAGGCATTTGGGAGGCTGAGACAAGAAGAAAGCATGTTCAGAGTCATCCTGAGCAAAAAGGCCCGAGGGAGGGGTGGGGCAGGAGTGGCTCAGTAGTAGAGTACCCCTGGACTCCCCAGAACCTGAGCGGGGTGGGGAGATAAGCCACTACTGATGCTTATAAAATGTAGACAGAGTTCAGAACACATGTTGAGAGGCTGGGCATGGTGGTACATGCCTGTAATCCCAGCACCTGGGAGGCTGAGGCAGGAAGATCACATCTGAGGCCAGCCTGGGCTACAGTGTGAGACCCCGTCTCCCAAAACTACAAGTTGAGAAGCCAGGCACGAAAGGATACATAGCCTATGATACTGTTTGTATATTTTGGAAAGGTAGACCAGTTGCCTTGGGCCAGTAGTGGGGCAGTGGGCACGGAATAAACTGAGGAGCAACAGGACTATTCTGCAGCTGCACTGTGGAGGAAGTTCCACAGGTACACACGTGTCCACCCATGCATCCAACCTAAAGTCAACAGCGGCAACTTACTGTTTGTTCTTAGTGCACAGGTCCCCACTCAAAACACCCGTGGTGCCAGGCTAGACAGGCAAAGTGAGCAGAGCACTCAGGCAGCCTACAGGGGCCTGCTCAGATAGCCAGAGACCAGGTGTATGGCACAAATAGATCTGTGTGTGCTGTCTTACTTTTAAATGTAGCACACCCAGTTCGTAACTTTGAGAAATACCACACAAGCCCAGGAGCCCACAGGCCAGACATGGCTCCTAGTAGCCAGCTTGTGGTCTGCACCCTAAAATCTGCCCCACGCTGAGTCAACAGAGCCCTGAGCTTTGGACCGCCCACACCGGCTTTTCTGGGGTGAGCTTTGGCATTCTTTACAGAACTCATCACGGAACCCACTAAGCTACATTGCCAGCCCATTCTTTACAACCACTTCTAAGATGCCCAGGCTGGCTTTGAACTTGCAACCCTCCTGCCTTAGCCTTTCCAAAAGTTGGGGTTACAGGGGTCTGCTTTCCAGACCCTCCTTGATGGAGGTGCTGGAAGCCTGATGGTAGTCTGGGCCTGGCCATTTAGGTGAGGCCCTAAGGGCCTCCTCGGCAAAACCAACTCTGGGAATGCACAGTACACGCTCGCCTCTGGGTCTCATCTTCTGGAGGCTCCTTCCTAACGCTTGGGTTATCATGGGCACCTGGGAAGGCAGTGTGGCCGTGGGGACCCCAGGTCTCCCTTTGCCGAGAGGCTCAAGGCCTTGCTGTCACTGCCCCTGGAGCGTGCATGGCAGTGCGGGAGCGGGTTATGACCCACGATGGCCCGCCAGGCTGGGCATCTGACACCCACTTTGTCCCTGGCTCAGTTTGGGGGCAGCCCTGTGTCCTGTGCAGTGGGGCTGGCTGTCCTAGATGTTTTGGAGAAAGAACAGCTCCAGGCTCATGCTTCCTACGTGGGCAGCTTCCTGATGGAGCTCCTCCAGCAGCAGAAAGAGAAACATCCCATCATCGGGGATGTCAGGTAAGCTCTGTGGACAGCAGTCACTTCAGTACACGCGAGTGCCGGGACGCAGTGTGGTGCCATTTCCCCTCACCTGGATGGTAGGAGTGTGTGTAAGCATGGTCTCTCTAGGGGAGGAACTGAAGTGGAGGCACTGCTGCCTAACGCCCAACTTCTAGAGAAGGGAAAGCTGGGTCCAATCTGATGCCCAGTGTTTTCTGTCCCCACCTACAGCCCCTTCTCCCTCCCATCACTCCCTGTAACTGTTCCCACCTCTTTTCAGGGGCAGGAGGCTCAGGCAGAGTGAGACAACTGCCGTGGCCACCCAGACCTGGTCTTCTGACCCCACCTTCTCTTCCAGGGGCGTTGGGCTCTTCATTGGGGTGGATCTGGTGAAAGATGAGAGCACGAGGACTCCAGCGACAGAAGAAGCTGACTACTTGGTATCCAGGTATTGCCTTTTTTCTTTCTTTTTTTTTTTTTTTTGTGGTATCAGGGATAGAACTCAGGACCTTGCGCTTGTGAGGCAGGCACGGTGCCCCTGAGCTAAATACCGGGCAAGGTATTGCTTTCTTGAACCAAGTGGCCTCGTACAGCAGGAAACACTGTGGTACCGCTGCACAGCAGGGGCCCGAGCTTGCCTCTGGCCTGCCCACCCACCCAGTTCTCGTACTCCGGGCTCACACCTGGCTGGAGAACTGTGCCTCGCCTCCAGAGGTCCAGGTCCCAGGACCGTGTGGCTCTGTGCCCAGGACCAGAGCCCTCCCCAGCCCCGCGCAGCCTCTCCGCCAAGCATGCCAAAGCTGGCGGGGTGCTTAGGACCAGGCAGCCCAGAGTTTCACACAAGGGCTTGTGATGGAACAATACCTGAGGGCTGCCCAGAGTTGCAGGTCGTGGGCTTGGACAGGACCGTGGCTCAGCCAGGGAGGTGTCTTGTGTGAACCCACAGAGCTCACACCAGCCCAAGCCTGGTTTGTCTCGCATGTGCCCCAGGCAGGGCCTGAGGCCTTAGGGCTCTGCTACCTTCTGTCTCCATTCCCCATGATGCCCCTCGCCCACCATGGAAACACCCTCTAGTGGGTGCTTCTGCTTTTGGGGGATAGATGATCTGGCCCAATTCACCTACTCAGAACTGATCAAAGCCCCATGCAAGGGACTCCCCTCAGTGACTGGCCTTGGGATTCTGAATGCTCACGTGGCAAGGAAGCCAAGCCCAGGCACATTTCTTTTCACCTCGAGACTCTTGGATTCTTGCTTGAAGGAGGCCATTCCACCTGCAGTCACCCTGCCGTGGGGGCAGAGCTGGACCCGCGCCAGGGCTGCCTGACTGCAAAGTCCAAGCCCTGTTCTTTCTAGCACCGCCACCAGTGCCAAACAGGACAGGAGGAAGAGCCAGAATACAGACTGAAGGGATGCCCTTACCTCACCTTCCCAGTCACAATGTTAAAATAAGAAATAGAGAGGTGCACGCAGGAGTTAGAATGAATGTAAATGCAGTCAGACCCCTTTCTCAGGTGGCCAAAATAAAATGATTCTTAGGCACAATACAAGGAGGAAGACGGTAATCTTCCTTAAAGAATGGGAAATTTAAAATACTCCTTTGTGGAACTGCCAAGTACTCCTGAGGGACAAATTACAGAAGCTAGGTTGAGTGCTAAGACTTTATTCAGTTTATGTTGAACACTGTCCATGTGAGAAGTGAATACCTTTCACCTACACCATGCATAATAGAAATTGCAGTGGCACAAGCCAGTAATCCCAGCATGCTGGGAGACTGTGGCAAGAACATCTTCAACTTGAGCCCTGTCATGCAACCTAGACACTGACTCCCTTTTTTTTTCGAAGGGTGGAGTTTGAGGCAGGATCTATGTAGTCCAGGTTGGCCTCAAACTCATGGCGATCCTCCTGCCTCAGCCTGAGTGCTGGGATTAGAGACTATCATGCCTAGCCCTTACTCAAATTTTTAATAAAGGGCTGGGGATGCACCTCAGTGTGAAGGTCCCAATTCTGGTACTGCAAAAGGGAAAAAGAACCACCCAGGCCCTCTCTCACTGTAGTCTAGGGTAACCTGTGGGCACTCCACTCGAGGCTTGGGAAGGAGCAGGAAAGCTCAGGGCCGTGGGTACCTCAGCCTGACCAGGGGCTGCTGACGCCCAACCAGAGGCGAGTGCCTAGTCCTGGTGGGCAGTGATCTCTGAAGGACTGAGGGAGGGCACTGTGGCTGGAGCCCTGCGCACTAGGCCAAGGCCAGGCCAGGCCAGGCCAAGAAAGGCCTTAAAGGTCACGCGCAAAGGCATGTTCTATCCTCACAGGTTGAAGGAGAACTGCATCTTGCTGAGCACAGATGGCCCTGGAAGGAACATACTCAAGTTTAAGCCTCCAATGTGCTTTAACAGGGACAATGCACGGCATGTGGTGGCAATGCTGGACGCCATTCTGACAGGTGAGCCAGAGCAGCAGCTGCATGGCTGTCTAGAGCTCCCCCGCAGGAACGCCCACCAGCTGAAGCAGGGTGTTGGGACGGCAGATGCTCAGTGGAGGCCCCTCCCAAGTCCTAGCCATGCTTAACAGTTGAGTTCAAGTGCCGGGAGTGGGACAGGCTTGGTATTGGGACCAGTTAAGCCTGTGAAATCGGATGCGGTTACAATCGGTTATGCTGGGTACGGACAGCAGGAGCTTCCCTCTGTACTGAGGCAAGGGCACCTCAGCGGCTGGAATGGGACTGGCCCACCATCCTGATCACCTAGGAAGATCAAGCTTAGCCCATGCTGCACCCTAACACTTTCAGGGAGACTGCTACCAAAGTGGATGGAGCTGTGTGGCATATGCAAAGCTCAGTGAGCCCCCAGAGGGGTCAGAACCACCAGCAGCAACCCTTGAACACCTCTGCCCAGGGCCTGGGCTGAGACCTACCTAGTCCCTGCTGGAGGTGGTGGGGGCTGCCAGGCCACAGAACTGATGGGCCAGCTTGTAAGACAAGGACACCGCTGGCAGATGTGTGGGTGAAAGGCCACCCAAGCACCAGAGCAAGGCTGATCCAGGTAGGGCGACCTTTTTCAGACATGGAAGAGAAACTCAGAAGCTGTGAGACCCTGAGGCTTCAGGCCTGAGCCACCCCGGCTCAGTCACACACCCGCCCCCCAGGTGAGTGACTTGCTTGTGTCTAGAGATCAGGGGTGGTGTCCCTCTTCCCACAGCCCTCTTCACAACAGGGAGGCTCTGGCCTATCAGCAAGTGCCCCACACACGTAGTGAGCACGCTGGCTAACCGGGCAAGTGTGCAGGAGCAGCCACCTCCCCTTCCGTGGGTAGCGCCCGATAGGACCCTTTCCCCGCAGAGGGCGTGAGCAGTCCTTCCAGGCCGCACTCCGTGACTGGGCAGCTCTGGGAGGAGGCCCAGTGCCACACACCTGGTGTTCATGACTCACACAGCTCTCCATACTCACCCAGGCTCGGGGGTTTTTACAATTTTATTTCAAAAGCTTGGATAGCTTCAGTATCCAGGTCGTGGCAAAATCAGGACACGTGTAAAATACCTTACAATACATTAGATTCCCAAAGGTACCAAAAAGTACAGTAAAATTAACACTTCCATTACAGGAAATGTATGACACAAATAATATAAAATTAAAAGGTGAAAAAAAGGTGACACTGGTTTCCTAAGATACGATTTACTCTTTACAACCAGGGTCCACAGGTCTAGGACAGGTCCAGGCTGCAGGGCGGCAGCAGGAAGCAGACCCTCCAAGCTGGTTGAATGACCCGGTAACAATCAGCCCCTCACGCCACCCTGGCCTCTTGAGACACCACACGCTGCCTAAAACTAGAGCTCTGGAAATAGTAAACAGGAGAGTGATTTCCAAGGGAAAAATTTTAAATAAGATGCACAGGGGTAGGCCATAGAAAGTTTGCCAAGTTAAATTTGGTACATAATTGTTTACTCCGTATCCAAACAAAGCATGTGCGGTCAATCAGCCGGCCGCTCCTGCTGCCACCTCAGTATGGCTTGTAGTTATTCTGATGGCCACCGCGTCGCTGGCTCTTCCCGTAATTTGTACTACCCTGACCTAGGGACGAGAACAAGTAGCAAGTACTACTTACAGAGCAGTGCATTTACCCTGTGCCAGGCGCTTGGTACACATCCTCCTACGGGACCCTCAGAACCCTCACGGTAGGACTGCCTTCCCGCCTTACCAAGGCCCCCGAGCCAGACCTGTCTGACTCCAAAGCCCCTGCTGCCAGCGGCCCTGCACTGTCTGACCTGCCTCCCCTGAGGGGAGTGCGCCGGGCTCCCTCTCTCCTACTTACTGTAGTCGTAGCCGGGGCCGTAGCCGTAATAGCCATAGGGCGAGTAGTCGTAGCCGCCATAGCCAGGCCCGTAGCCCTGCTGGTAGCCGTAGCCCTGGTTCCAGTAGTTGCCGTAGCCCTGATTCCAACTCTGACTCTGACCTGTGGGGGGGAGCAGGGCACAGGGGCCCATGGGCCGTTTAGCACACGCAGGAGCTAGGATGGAGGAGATCCTGCCCTTTGGGTGGCGGGGTTCCTGTGGCAACTCAGGCAGAAGCCAGGGACCTGCTGTCTGCTGTAGAGGGCCCTGGGCCCAGCCCTGCACCTGAGATCCTGTCGGGCCAGGATGTTCACTTCCCTCACGTACAGGTAGGTGGCTACTCACTGATGCCCCCACCCTCCCTGGCAGCTTGGCCTTGAAAAGATGCAGTTCAGGCTTTGGAGTCAGAGGGGCCTGGGATGGAAGCGCCTGGCACAGCTCTACCCTACCCTTCTGCCCAACCCGGCCCTGGGTACCCCAAGACTCAAGACAGCCACGGAGCCAAGCACAGCCCACCATGCTGCCGCCCAGAGTGCAATGCCAACGCTCCCTCTGCGCTGGGGCCCCAAGCAGGATAAGACCGGGCTCTTCCATTCCAAGGAGCCGCAGCAGCACAAGCACACAGCTGATCCAGGAAAACCGCTCCCATTTCCACTTGCTTTGCCTGCCCACCCTGCGGCATGAACACCAGAGGTGTCCAAAGACAGGCACAGAAGACATTCTGCAACCAGGGAGGAGGACCCGTCTTCATCCAGATTCTGCTTACCTCCACCGCCACCGCCACTGCTGCCTCGGTTCCCTCGGTTGCGGTTTCCACGGCCCCCCGAGCCGTACTGCTGCTGCTGATAGACTTCTTTGGGCTGGGCCACCTTGATTTCACACTGAAAGAGGAGGACAGCGCATCAAGTCATGGGACACACACAGGATAAAGCTGAACACAGACCTTCACTGCAACAAGCAGGCACTTGGTCAGTCGGGCCGCCCATCGCCTACGGACAAAACACACCGGGGCAGGACACATTTGGGCTAGAAGCTTCTGGAGCCACAACCAAGGGCCTTTCTGAAGAGAACCTGTCCTGGGAGAGCACACTAGGGTTTGACAGCTCAGCCCAGGACAGCAGCACACATCAGAGTCAGAGCAGAGGCCGGACAGGTCAGCGCCACTCTGCTCCTACTGGGCAGGTGCAGCAGAGGGCCAGACTCAAGAGGTGTTAGCACCAGAGACTGGGCTTTTCTGCCTCCAGAATCTCAACCCACTCAAACTCCAGAGGAGACTCAGACCTCCACCTGACAGTAAAGGGAGCTCAGAGCTTAGGGCGGGGTTTTGCCTGGGGGCTACAGGCCCAGTCTGTTTCCTTGTTGCCCACTGGAGGGGGCTTGGTGGGGATTTTCAAGTGCTTAGGCTTAATAAACCAGAGCAGTGTTTTTAGGGGGGTTTTTTCGAGTTCAGGACCTTCCACTTGTCAGGCAGGCTCGCCAGAGCAATGTTTTTAAGTCTTGACATCCCTCCCCGCAAAACAGTAAAATGTACTTCTGCATTAGATCCCCACAAAAGCATTCTCTGAACTGGAAGATAACCTCTACCTAAGCAATATGTTTTCTATCCTGCTTCATTAAAAATACTGAATATACCCAACTCAATCTATGTCTGAGAGCTAAGTGGCAGTTCCACAAATTTCAGACTCCTTCCTACCACTTCACGTTAGGAGCACACACATAAAATGGTGCTGCTGCTGATTAATGACCAGCCCAGCGGTCCTGTTTTATGAACATTTAGGTGCCTGATTAAAAATTTTTGGGGGGCCCGGGATTTAGCTCAGTGGTTTCGCTGCCTGCTGCACAAGCGCAAGGACCTGAGTTCGATCCTCGGTACCAGAAAAAAAATTTTTTTTTTCCTTTTTGTGGTATTATTGAACCCAGAGGTTTTGCAATGAGCTACATTCCCCAACCCGCTTTAATTTTTTGCAACGAAGTCTTCCTCAGTCACTTACACTGCCCAGGCTGAGCTCAAATTTACAATTGTGCTCCCTTGGTCCCCAGAATGCTGGGACTGCAGGCACGACCTCTAGGCCTGGCCCTCATCTCCCCTTGTCTGGGTGCCACTCCTGCTCTGGCAGCGCTGCCCACACCCAGGCACACCTTCACCTCCTAACTGCCAACCCAAACCTAAACTGCTTTCTCCCCTGGCAGAGCTGAGAGGCCATCCGCCCTGTGTGACTGCACACACGAAGGCAGCACGAGCTGGGCTGAATGATGGTCCCCGATTCTCTGGGATCTTGGCAGGGAGTGGCTATCGAGGTGCCCAGTGACTGAGGTGAAGGCTCCAGAGCAGAAAATGTCACCTCAATACACTGTGGGCTGTAGGTCCAGAACCCTGCTCATCCCTGGCCACATCTCCACACATCCCTCCTGCAGCGCTAGCCCTATTAGCCCGGGAGCCCCTTGCAGGACAGAACCGCTGGCCCCAATGAGGGGCAGACACTGGGGAGGAACAGTTACACGGCAGCAACCCCAAGAGCACTTGGACACAGCCCAGCCTCCCTGCGTTTGCCTTTGCCTGCTCAGGCCAGCTCTCCAGAACAGCGGGCAGGCGTGCAGCAGGGATCCCTCACCTTGCTTCCACTGATGGTGTGGAACTTTTTCTCCAGAACCTTCTTCACAGGATCTTCTTCTTTAAAAGTGATAAAAACAAAACCCCGTCTTTTGTTCAACTTGGGATCCATTGGGAGCTCAATGGCCTCGATCTGTAAAAATACAGCAAAGCTCAGAACCAAAGCTCTCAGGAAACATAGGGAGCTCACAGGAAAGACCTACTGCAGGCCAGAGTAAGAAGCTGTGCCAAGGACTCCAGCCGTGACCAAGAAGCAGCAGCCTCAGGGCAGGCAGCTGGCAGCCCACTCACCTCCCCAAAGTCGCCGAAGTACTCCCTGATCTTCTCTTCAGTGGCTTCAGGATTCAGGCCCCCCACAAAGATTTTCTTCACAGGGTCCTTCTTCATAGCCATGGCCTTTTTGGGGTCAATGACCCGGCCATCCAGCCTGTGTTCCTTCTGGTCTAGGACCTGTTCCAAACAAACGGGATCAGGATTGAACCTCCCAATATGACCCCGGGGGCCCTCTCGAGTCTCAAAACTCCAGCTCATGTAACACAACCAGTGCGCTTCACCCCTCCAAGCTACCCCAGCCCAAGACTTCTCCATCCCGTCCTCTCCCTGCCAAGCAGTCCGGGCTTAGGACCCATCTCCTTCCAGGAGGGAGCAGTGACTGAGCACAGGTGGGATATATCCTGTAGGATTGGAACCCTCCTGCCTGTAACTAGCTACACGACCTTTCCATTTAGATTTCTCCAAGTCTTAGGGTTTCTGTTTTCCTGTAAAATGAAGCTAAATTGCCTATTCTCCTAGCAATCTTGGATTATTTTTGTACTTCCCACAGGCAAGTGTTTAGCACCATGCCCAAGAATGGGCAAATAAAAGGTAATCAGTGTCAACTATCATCTTCCTGAAGCACTCCAGCACATACTCCCCCTTAATCTTTATTCCTTCAAACACGAATTTAAGTTGCTAACAGCTGTCTCCAAGCCGCCTACCTCGGCAGGGCACAAGCTAAAGTTTAGGGCTGTGGAACACACTCCTCGGGATTCACACTCACTGAGAATACAGGTACTCAGCTTACCTTCTCCACACTGGCAGCATCTTTAAAAAGGATAAACCCGAACCCTCTTGACCGTCCGGTATTAGGATCCATCTTTATTGTACAATCAACGACCTCTCCAAATTTAGTAAAATAGTCCTTTAAGTCTTTTTTGCTTGTGTCCCAGCTCAGACCACCAACGAACATTTTTCTGAAAACGGTAGGATGGGACACACGACAATTGTTATGAGAAAGCTGTGATTCCAAGCAGGGCTAGCCCTGGGTAATCTTTCTCTGTAAGGGTTAAGGTCCTCGTCCCGTCGACGAAACTCACATCCAACCTAGCGTGCCGTCGGTGAAGGGTACTAAGCCTCCCTGCCTTCCAATCTCAACTCCACCTGGACCCCTCTGCCCTCCCGCCTCGGCAGGGGAGGGACCCCTGACCTCTCGCGCCTGGAAACGCTCGACGCACCACCACAGAACTCAGGGGCAGCGTCCCTTCCGGCCTGCACCTCCCGCGGCTCGCGGAAAGGAACTCCGGGCTTCCTGGGGCCGAGGCCGCGCAGGGTTCACAGACCGTGGCTCCGCCCCCGGCAGGAGGCGGCGGAGGGAGGCCCGGGCCGCCGCGCGCCAACTGCGCCCACGCCGCCCCGGCTCAGCCCGCGGCCCGGCCTGGACCCGGGGCCGTGCTCCGCCCGCCCGCCCGCTCCGGCGCAGAGGCGGCGGCGCCCAGATCGCCCCGCAAACTCCGGCCAAGTCCGCGGCGGCGCCCCTCCCCCCGCCGCGTGGCGCCAACAAAAGGCGGCCCCGGAACAAAGGCGACGCCCCGGCCGCACCTACCCCGCGTCCTCCTCGTTCTTGCTGGCGTTGATCTGGTCGCCCTCGGCGCCGTTCTGGTTCCCGCTCGGGGGCGCCGCGGCTCCCCCTCCGGAACCCGCCGTGGCCCCGCCGCCTGCCCCGGCCGGCGACTCGCCCTCCGGGGCGGCCTCGTGTCCGTTCTCGGTGGCGCCCGCCGTCTCCATGGGCTGCTCCTCACCCGCTTCCGACATGGCTGACCAGGCCGCGACGCCTCCTGCAGCGAGCGACGGCGTCAGGCGGCTCGGCTCCCGCCCGGCTCCCGCCCGCCGCCCGCGGCCCGGCCGCTCACCTCGCCGCCGATGACGCCGCGGGGCCCGCTCGTCCCCACCCGCCGGGGAAGTCGCCGCGGGCTCGGCCGCGCTCAAGCTCGCGTGCCCCGACCTCGCCTCCGCCTGCCGACGGAGCCGCTCCGGCCGAGTCCCCTCCTCGACCGCCGTTGTGCAGAACCCACCACCCACCGTCCAGCTCCAGCCCGCGCGATGCCGCCGCTTGACAATGCCGACTCGTGGCGCCCTTTATAATGCCGGAGCCGGGAGCACCTCGCAACAAAGTGCGCGTTGATTGGCTATTGCAGCACGCCACTCAACCTAGCGCCGGCTTCCCATTGATCCAGATGATGCGCGCGCTCTAGATTCGGGCGGGCTTTGTCCTTGTTTCAGAACGCGCGCGAGTCGGGTTCTGCGGCGGCTCCAGGCCCCGCACTGGGGCAGCGTGCGCGCAGAGCGGCTCCCCGCCGGAGCCGGTGCCGTCCGGAGCGCGCCCTCTTGTCCTCGCGCGCCCCTCCCCACGTGGCCGGCCTCGGCCTCCCCAGTTCCCCAGAGAGGAAACTGGGCGGGACGAAGTCTCGAACCCGAGGCCGCCGGAGGGAGTAGCAGAGCCAGGGCTTCCGAGATGAGGCATGTTGGGTTCTCCGAGGCCCTCGGCGGACAGGGAGGGGCTGAGGCGCGGCCCGCCTGCCTCCCGGACCTCGGGGTCCGCGACCAGCCGCGCTCCCGCCCTTTCTGCCCCTCCCCCGCGACGGGCGCTGGGGACTCGCCCGGCATCTGGCGCCGAAAACGGCCGGGCTGCGAGTTCCCCACTCCGGGCGCCCGGCACCACTTCACTTCTGTTTACTAATTTATTTTTCCTCAAAACTCACGTGCCTTAGGCGGCGAGGTGGCGCACACCTGTAACCCCAACTCTCGGGAGGCCGAGGCGGGAGGAGCGCCTCGAGATCCAGTGCAGCCTCTTCTACCCTTGTCTCAAAAAACCAAACAGGGCCGGGGATTTAGCTCAGTGGTTCCGTCGCCTGACTCACAAGTCCAAGGTCCTAAGTTCGATCCCCAGTACCAAAAACAACCCAAATAAAGAAATTTCTGTACCTTTGCGGCATTTGCGTTGTAAAACACACTGTTCACGTGAAAGCATGTATTTTGGAGTTGTTCCTGGGCCCCAGTTGCAGACCCTGAGTAAGGGGCATTTTCCACGGCCCGAGGATTTCCAGTCTGAGGAACTCAGATCGGCCTGACGCCCGCCCGGCCTGGGGTGCCGCCGCCGCCGTCCAGGTGGAGACGCGCAGTCCACCCTGCCGGCCTTGCTCACGCTCGAGCCTGCCCTTCACTCCGAGCACACGCACACGCCGCTGCAGAGCGCGGGGCGGCCCGGCCTGCGGCCCGACTGTCTGGAATTGCGCGAAGCCGCGCCAGCTACTGTCCCTCTCCGGCTCCCAGCTCCCGCTGGGCCTCGCTGCGTCCCCCAGACGGCCGGCTGCGCCAGGACCACTGCGGCTCCAGCCTGGAGGTCCGTGAGCCGAGCGGGATGTGGTCACCACTCCAACCCGAGAGAAGGCCCGGCACCGACACCTGGCGCCGCCTCGCCCGGCTGTGGGCTGTGCGCGCAGCGGCCGCCGGGCTTGTGTGAAGACCGGGCCTGCGCGGCCTCCTCCGCGACACCGAGCGCCGCGTCCCGCAAGCCGCTGGACAGAGCTGGAAACGCACCGGGCTGCCCAGAGCCGAGTCCGGGCCTTGCTCTACCGCCGCCTCCGCTCACCCCAGCGCCGGCACAGCCGCCCGACTGTCTCGCGGCAGCGCTGCAATCGAGTTTCCGGGAAGTTCTTTTATTCCCTGGGGCCTAGGGCCCACCTGTCCCCTTGGCCAGAATTCTCTGCTCCGATTTCACCTGCGTCCTCTACACTTTTGTCCTGGGTCCAGTTGTGTCCCCACGGAGGTATCCTGGGGCCCTAACTGCCAGTACTTGTGAATGTGACCCTGTGTCAAACAGGATCTAACCAAGTTAAGACGAGGTCAGCAAGGCGCAGTGGCGCTAGAACTCCAGCTAGTTAGCAAGCTGAGGCAGGAGGACTGCAAGTTCAGGTCTACTTGGGCAACTTAGCAAGGCCCTGTCTCAAAATTAAATAAAAGGCTGGGGCTACAGGTGAGTGATAGGGCAGGTGCCTAACTTGCACAAGGCCCTGGGTTCTGCAACAACAAAAAAGATGAGGTTGTACTGAAATAAGGTGGGCTCTTAATCCAGGCACTCGGGAGGCTGAGGCAGGAGGGTCGTCAGGAGATCGAGGCCAGCCTTGACTACATAGTGAGTTCAAGGCCAGCTTGAGCTACATAGTGAGAGCCTGTCTCAAAAAAACTGAAGGAGGGGCTGGGGATTTAGCTCACCGGTTTCGCCGCCTACTGCACAAGTGCAAGGACGCGAGTTCGATCCCCGGTACCAAAAACAAAACAAAACCAAAAAAAACTGAAGAAAAAAAAGGAGGAGGAGACAGCCAGGGGTGGTGGTGGTCATGGTACAGGCATGCCTGTGTCCCTGCAAGAGGATCACTCGTGTGATGCCGGCCTGGAGTAGACAGCACGTTCCAGGCCAGTCTGGAGTGAAATATCCACAAACCAAGCAATACCAAGGGTATGAGGCAACATCAGAAGCTAGGAGGCAGGTATTTCCGGAGACTTCACCAGGAGTGGGCCCTACCAGCACTCTGATTCTCAATATCCAGGCTGCAGAACTGTGAGAGAATAAATGTATTTCTTTCTTGTATTTTATTTGGTTTTTTGAGGCAGGGTCTTGCAGGTGGCCTTGAACTCACTATGAAGCCCAGACTGTCGAATTCCCAGTGATCCTCCTGCCTCAGCCTCCTGAGTGCTGGAATTACAGATGTGCACCACCACGTCTGGCTTACCTTTAATTTTTTTGTGGTACTAAGGATTGAACCTGGGGCCTTCGCACCAAGCTACTGTGATAGTTAACTGTGCTATCAGCTTGACTGAGAAACAAATGCCCAGCTGACCGGTTTAGCACGGTTCTGGGTATGGGTGATGGAGGCGGAAGCCCCAGCCTGGGAATGGGTGGCACCAGCCAACAGGCTTGGAGCCTGCATGGGATAAGAGGGAGAGAGAAGGAAGCCTCGCTCCTGCTTCTGTCTTTGCCTTTGTCTTTGGCTAGTTTGATCTTTTTTTATTTTTTAGTTTTCTTTCAGACAGGGTCTCACTATGTAGCCCAGGCTGGCCTCAAACTCTTGGCAATCCTCCTGCCTCACCCTCCCAGATTGCTGGGATTACAAGTGTGTGCAACCATGTTTTGCTTTTTTTAAGTACAGTGGTACCTCAGTTTATGAACTTAATTTGTTTTACAATTTTGGGGAAGATGGTTGTGTTTGTGTTTGTGTGGGGAAGATGCTATGGTCGTGTTTGTCACCCAATGTGCAGTTTGTGAACAGAAGCAAAATTCTGGGCTGGGAATTTAGCTCAGTGGTTCTGCCACTCAGTGGCAGAGTGGTTCTGAACTCAGTGGTCCTTGCACTTGCCTCGAAAGTGCAAGGTCCCGAGTTCGGTCCCTGGTACCAAAAAAAAAAAAGCAAAATTTTGCCAAATGTTTTTGTTTGTGAACAGAAGTGTTTGCAAACAGAAGAATTCGTGAACCAAGGTATTACTCTGTGTGTGTGTGTGTGTGTGTGTGTATATGTAGTTAAGTACAACTAAATCTGTTCCTCTATTAAACCTAAGTGACACAGCTACATCCTCAGCCTTTTTATTTGAGACAGAGTCTCAATAAATTGCTAAATTGCTCAAGCTGGGCTGAAATTTATGATCCTCTTGCCTCAAGTTCCTAGAGTGCCAGGGTTAATGGATACTACTATGCTCAGCTGAGAGAATAAATTTCTGCTACTAGCCACTCAGTTTGTGGTCCTTGGTTGCAGCAGCCCTAGTAAACTAATACAACATCAATCAGAGCTGGGTGTGGTGGTGCACACCTGTAATCCCAGCACCCAGGAGGCTGAGTCAGGAGGATCCCCTCCAGTTCAAGGCCATCCTGGGCTACACAATCAATTGACCAGCTAACTACATAGTGAGACGGTGTCTCAAAAAAACAAAAAACAAAACCAGACCATCCATCGAACTTTGGCTCCCCGAGGAAGTGCATGTCCTGCCCCGAGGAACAATGGAGGGCCTCTCTGAGCCTGGCTACGCAATATTGAAATTGATGATTAGTGCAACGGACCAGCACCAGTAGGTGTCCTTTACCTTGGTACCGCCAGGGGGCGCGCTCTACCACCTGAAGAATAACCAAAGCCCTCTTCACCACAGGTTACAAACTGCTGCGTGGTGGCAGGCTGCACAGATTTGCGGACAGACTGGCCAGCCCTGCATGGCATTCTCAATATCTGAACAAACTGTTTGCTGGGCTTGGGATGTGGGTCAGTGGTAGAGTGCTTGCCTAGCATGCACCGGACCCTGGATTCAATCCCTAGCACCCCAAAAAAGGAAGAGAGAAAAGGAAGGAAGAAAGGGAAGGAAGATTTGCCAACACGTAAGAACAATGACATTCCTATGAAACGTTTCCAGTTGCTTTTGGAAAGTTGTTAGAGTCCCAGTCCCAGGTCTTGGAAGTCAACACAAGCTGCTCTTCCTCCTCACACCAGGAACATTATCCAAAGACGCTTGCCTGCTGCTCGGCCCTAATGTATCTCAAACGCGGTCCTCAAAGCACACTTGAAAGATCTGGAGTGGTTCTGGCAGCCCCAGCCTCCCAAGATCACGCTCATTTTTGTTTTTGAGACAGGGTCTTGCAATGTAGCCCAGGCTGACCTCAAACTCAGAGCAATCCTCCTGCCTCAGCCTCCCTGAGTGCTGGATGACATGGTCTTACACCAGCCGCCCTTGCACCCTGCTTGAGTCTCCGAGGCAGTCTCTGCCCACCAGAAGCCAATCAAAAAACCTCTCGGGCACGCTTCTGGCATCAGATCTCACTGGAACATGGGACCCACAAACAAAATCCAACCCTTCCAGGCTGCACACATGAGCACAGTGAAGAGGGGCTCTGTCTGCCTCCACATCCCAATTCCCTGTGCAAACTTTTCTTTTTCCAAGGACAGGGATCAACCTCAGGGCCTCAAACATGGTAGGCAAGTGCTCTACCACTGAGCTGAAAGATTTTTTTTCCTCTGTGTGTGTGTGTGTGTGTGTGTGTGGTACTAGAATTGAACCTGGGGCCTTCACACTGAGCTATATCCCCGACCTTTTAATTTTTCTTTCTTTTATTTTTTTTGAGACAGGGTCTCACTAAGTTACCCAGGCGAAGCTCAAATTTTGATCCTCCTGCCTCAGCCTCTCCTAGTGCTGGAGTTACAGACATGTGCCAGCATGTGTCTTCACTACTTTCTTGTTGCTGAGACACAACACTTGACACCCACAACTGTAAGGAGGAGAGGTTCACTTTGGCTTACAGTTTGTAGAGGTTTCAGTCCATAGTCACCTGGCTCCAAGGGAGGGCAGCATGGCTGAAGAGAAGCAGTCTGTGGCAAGGCAGCAGGAAGCAGAGAGAGAACAAGAGAGGAGGAGGGATACAGACCCTCCAGGTTACACCCGCAGTGACCTGCCTCCTTCTAACCAGGCTCCACCTCCCAACATCACACCCAGCTACAAACCCCTCAGCGGACTGATCCAGTATCACACACCTATGATCCAGTCACTCCCAGTCACCCCCCCTAGGAATGCATGAGGCTTTGGGGGACATCTAGATGTAAGCTACAACGCCATGGCCTGCTAGGATCACCCTTTCTTTTTTTTTCAGTGCTGGGGATTGAACCCAAGACCTGGAACATGTTTGGAAGCACTGTACTACTAAGCTACATCCCCAGCCACCAAGAGGATCTCTCAAGCCTAAGAGTTCAAGCCCAGGTTGGACAACTTAGTGAGTCCCTGTCTCAAAATATAAAGGACTAGAGATTCAACTCAGCACAAAGGCCCTGTGTTCAACCCCCAGTACAGACAGACAGACAGACAGACAGAGACAGAGAGACTGAGACTCTATATTGCTCAGTCTGGAGTCAAACTCCTAGGTTCAAGTGATCCTCCTGCCTCGGCCTCCTAAGTAGCTGAGACTACAAGCATGTGCCACCACACCTGGCTTGGACATCACTTTGTTAAAGCATTCCAGATACCACACTGGGAAGGGGACAGATTCGGGGACCCACTACTGTAGACTAGGTGAGGGAAAGACTATGAAAACTGGGAAATGCCCACTTCCTCCTAGAGGGACTTCCTAGAAAGACCAGTTTTAACTGGGTGTAGTGGCCCATAGCTGTAACCCCTGCACTCTTAGGAGGCTGAAGCAGGAAGATCCCAAGTTCAAGGCCAGCCCGGTCAATTTAGTGACTTAGTGAGACCCTGTCACAACATAAAAATAAATAAATAAAAATAAATGGGCCAGGATGTCACTCAGTGCAGAGGCCCCGATTCGATCTGCAGTGCTACAAAAAATAAATAAAGTCTGGCAGCTCTTGTTTATGTGTTCACGCTGCCACTCAGTCAGTACGGGCCTGGGCTTCTCTCTGAGCCTCAGTTTCCGATGATGCAGCAACACATTTGTTCTCTCATTTATTCACTCAATTGCTGGAGCCTCCATTGCCTTCCGCCGGCCAGGACCCCTGAACAGACTTGGCCCCTGAGGACTGAACCCTCATCACGACGACACCGATGACGCCCCGCATCGCCCTGGAGTCTCCATCTCAGCAAACCCAGGCCGCAGCACGGCTGGGGGGGGGGGCGCCACCCACCTTCGGTCCGGCCACTCAGGAGGCTGAGACAGAGGGAGACTGAGCGGAAGAGCAGCCTGGGTGGAACAGCGAGACCCCGTCTCACAAACGGCAACGGAGCACGTGACTGCTCAGACTTCAGCTGGGCCTGGCTGCAGACATCGCGCATGTGCAAGCGGGCGGGCGAGGGAGGCTGAACCCCTCAGGCCACGTCCAGGCTGCCGCCCACGCCCAGCTGGCCTTCCACCCACTGTCACGAGCACAGGTTGGCCCGCGAGGGAAGGTCATCAGGCCAAGCTGCACCTGCCTCAGCCTGAGGGACAAAACAGGAACAAAACAGATCTGAAGCTCCAGTGGTGGCCCAGGCCCGGCAGTGCACACGTATAATGCCAGCACTCTGAGGCTGAGGCAGGAGGACCGCTACGAGTTCGAGGCCAGCCTGAACCACACAGCAAGACCCTGTCTCAAAAAACTCAAAAAAAAAGAGAGAGCATATCAAGGTGCAACTGCAGAACACAATGGAAGGTGCTTCTTGCAGAACAACAGCTGGGCAGAGAAGCCGCTGTCCTCCAGGCAGCCTCCAGGCCCAGGCCGCCTCTGGCCTGCAGCTCCACACTCGCCAGGCCTTGGCTTCCGACCGTGGCTGCCAGAGGGAAATGAGTCTGGAGGCGTGGGTGCTGGAGCCCCTTCCATGACAGGCATCAGGCCGCTCACACCCAGGACGTAGAAATCCGTGCCCGGCTTTGTGGTACGGCAAGGGACACCGAGAAAGAGCCCATCGGTAGCACAAGGCAGGCAAAGCAGGGTGGGGCCTGCCTTCCTCTCAGTGGGCTTTGCTTCTTTCTTTCTTTATGGAAACAAAGTAACCCTAAGTATCACAGGCTGACCTCTAACTTCCCAACCTCCTCCCTGCCTGTGCTGGGAGGGTTTGGGGCAAGTGAAAGTCCCACCCACACACACCTGTGCTGACCGCCCTTGGCCCTTGTCGGCCACCAGCCTGGAGCTCAGGCCCCACCCCGAGTCCGAGTCCGAGGAAGTGACCGGTAGGTGGGAAAGTGCCCCCAACAGGGACACAGAGGAGGGACACTGAGCTGAGGCAGGCAGCTGCTGAGGTGGGGCAGGGAGAGGCCGGCCTGAAGAGGAGCAAGGACGTCCAGGCTGAGACGGGGGGGGGGGGCGGGGGGGGGCGGGCAGAGGCTCCGGCGTCCAGTCCAGGGTCAGCGCGTCCCGCTCTGGAGAGCAGGAGGCTGAGGCAGGAGAGGGGAGGGCAGAGGGCGGAGCTCGTGGCGGTTGTGACCCGCTCAGCACAGGCCTCGACGTTGGGCAGACGAGGGTGGAGGGACCCAGCCTCCCTCAGGGAGAAACCCGACCCCAGATGTGGCCGGGACCCCCTCGGCCTTTCGACTTCCAGCCAGACACGAAGGGGAAAGGAAAGACTTTGTCCAAAGCCAGGCCCGAGCAGAGGCAGCCTCCTACAGCCGCGAGTCCCCGCTCGCCCAGTGTGTGAGCATCTCCAGTGAGGAAAAGCCTCGCGTGGGGTTCCAGCCATTGTCCCAGCACTCGGGGAGGCTGAGGCAGGAGGACTTCGAGAGCTGGAGCCCAGTCTGGGCAACTAAGTGAGACCTCATCTTAAAAAGGCTGAGGCTGTAGCTCAATGTGAAGGCCCTGGGTTCAATCTCCAGTACAGGGGGCTCAAGGCCAGAGGGAATACCCGGAGACCACAGCACCTCCTCCCTCCGGGCCTTTTCTTCTCCCTCCTTCTGGGTGGAAACACAAGGCAGCCTCTGCATATCCTGCCCTTTCTTTGGGTGGGGTGGGGCCTAATGCCCCAGGCTTGTCCAAGTTTGGAGAAGCTACTTGTCTCTAAGGAACAATGCTAATTTTTAAAGTTGCACTTTGCCCTACGGCTACAAGTTTTGTCCATTTCTTCCCAGAACGTCTAAACCGCCTCCTGTGGCAAAGGACAGGGCCAGGGATGATCCACTACAAGATGGCATCCTACCCTCACCAGCAGAGAGGAAGACTCGGGTCAGGGAAGAGGACTCAGCCCCAGCCTCTGGCCACGGTCCCTCCAGCCCAGGGCACTGGGGTCCTCCTTCCTGCACCAGGTGGAGGGGCCGAGGGGCACTGTGGCTGTGATTTCAGAGAGCAGACCCCACCAGACCTGAGGCAGGCAGATGAGGGCATGGGGAGTGAGGACAGACAGCAGGCTCAGTCGACACCAGGAGGCAGCCAGTAGGCTTGTCCTGTGGGGGCTGATGCTCAATACCCCCAACACACGCGCGCGCGCATGCTGGGGATTGAATCTAGGGCCTTCACACTCAGCTACATCCCCAGAACTTTTTTATTTCTTTTCTTTTGAGACAGGGTCTCCTGGATGGCTGCACTGGCCAGGGTGGGCTCCGACCTGTGATCCTCCAGCCTCAGCATCCCAGAGTGCAGGGACTACAGGCAACCACACCCCTACAGGTTTTCTACTACTACAGTATCTAAAGAGAAAGTGTGCTTTCTCTCTACTTTTCAGTACTGGAGATTGAACCCAGGGTTTTCACACTGAGCTACATCCTCAGCCTTTTAAATTTTTTGAGACACGGTTTCCAACGTTGCTAAATTTCCAAGGCTGGGCTTGAACTTTCTTTTCTTTTCAAGACAAGGTCTTGCCTTGACCTCACTATGTAGCCCAGGCTGACATGAAACTCATGGTGATCCTCCTGCCTCAGCCTCCTGAGTGCTGGGATTACAGGTGTGCACCTCTGTGGCTGGCATAAATTTCTTGCTTCTTATCACCTGCCTGGTTCCACAGCCTTTCCTGGGGACACCTAGTGTAATCCCCTGCTCCCTCCCCAACTCCCTGTACAAACCCAGTCCTGTGGGAGTCCCTATTGAAATCTGTGGTCCCCACACGCGTGGGAGGGGTCACACCCTTCCCTGGGCCTGGCCTCACTGCTAGCGAAGTCTCCACAGCAGAGAGGGTACACTAGGGCACGATTTCAAATGTCCCAGGCAGCACAGTGGGGAGCACCTGTCGTCCCAGGTACTTGGAAGGCTGAGGCAGGAGGATCATTTGAGCCCTCAAGTTCAAGACCAGCCTGGACAGCACAGCGAGATCCCATCTCCAAACACATGCATAGCCAGGTAGGGTAGCGCACACCTGCAACCTCAGCACTCCGGGAGGGGTGCAGGAGGGGTGCGCGTTTGAGCCTGTCCTGGGATACTCAGCAAGATCATGTCTCAAAATAAAAAGGGCCTCAGTGCAAAGGCCCTGGGTTCAAACCCTGTCGGAGGGACGAAATGCCTGCCTTCTACAACTTAACGAAGGAGAAGTGTGTTTTGGCTCACGGTTTCGGTGCATCGTGGGCTGGCTGCAAGGCAATACAGTAGGTACAAGGGCCTGAGCCAAGGAAGCGGAGGGGAGGAGGGGCCGCCAGGGAGCCAACCGCGCAGGCCACGCCCACTGCACCGCCCCTTCCGGCCAGGCTGCAGGGTGGACAGCAAGCCAAGCTCTGTGCCCACAGTCCAATCACCTTCCAAGGTCCGGCCTGTGCCCCGGAGCACCGGAGGCTTTGGGGGACACCTAGATATAGACCGTAACAAACTCCAGCGCAGTACTGAGACAGGAGGCAGGGCCAGGCAAAGCTGGCTGGGGAAACAAGCCGGACCTGTCAATCACAAGATCCCAGGACAGAGCCAAATAATTCCCGGGACAGTATGGGGAGCTTCTCGGGGGTTCCCGCGAGATGTGGACGAATATAAGGACACAGGCGCGCGAGGAGAGTGCCATCGTGACTCCTCACAGTAGCCTTTCCTGCGTCTGGTGGGCGCAGAGTGCAGTTTTACTCTTACTTTTACCCTTTCCTCTGTTTGGCCCAAGTTCACTGTACAGAGCTACTTTTTCCCTTACTCCTTCACCCCTCACTTTTCAGATGAACCTCTGGCACCGAATTTGGCTTGTCTCCTCCAATTCTTTGTTCTGGGCAAGAAGGACCGGGACTAAGTTTGATTTGCGAGCCGTTTCTAGAGGAACTGCCCGACAATAGTAACGCACACACAGAAACAAAGACAGAGACAGAAGGTAACCCTAACCTCTGGGGTCCCAAGGCCTGGGTCCCACTTAGTGGCCTCTACAGCGCCGGGCAGCCATCCCTCCATCTGCCTGAAACAGCCTCCTACCTTCCCCAACGGAGGCCTGCTCCCAACCGGACGCCACGAGGCCCAGGTGTCCCCTCCTGACCACAGAACTTCCGGCACGGGGTTTCCAACGAACAGCCTCCAAGACACACCGAGGGGCGGGCCTTACTTCCAGGGCTGCATCTGCCCTGCCCTGGTGACGAAAACCTCAATTCCCACCCCACACTCGCGCCCGCTTCCTGGCGGCGGATCCCCTACCTTGAACTTGCAATCCTTGCGCCTCAGCTGTCAGGGTTGCTGGGATCACAGGTGCGCAACCCCGCTTCCCCGCACACCCTGCGGTCCATCTGCCCTTTTCTTTGATTTCAAACCAGCCCGGGTCCTCACGTCCTCCAGCCTCGGGGGCGGCCTGGCCACACAGTCTACCCAGGCCCCAGGCCCCAGCACCTGCCCACTGCCTCCCTGCCTCGCATCCTGCAAGTCAGTTATTTCCGCCCAGGTAAGGGCTCCTCCTAACGCTGACCCTTCTCAGGCTGCCAGCTCAAAACTCCTTCTGGCATGAAGAACGTTGTCCAGAAGTTCGGTTTCTGGCCAGCACTTCTATCCGGGTGGAAGTCCCTTTGCTGTGCCAGGAAGCTGAGAACTTGCCTCCCTGGGCTGGGTGGTGGCAGTGAACCCTACCTAGGGTGGAACCAGCTGTGCGGGTGCCAGTTACCACCTTTTTCGACATTGTAGTTATTTCTGCTCACTCCATTTCTCTTTTCCTACATTTTTATGAGACATAATTTACATACTACAAAGGCCACCTGTTTAGAGCATGCAGCTCACCCGTGGGCTGGGACAGGTTCCAAACACCTGCATCACGCAAAAGAAACCCTGAACCATTAGAAGCAGCCCTTCCTGCCACCTCCCCAGCCCTAGCCAACCACCCACTATTTTCTGTCGCTAGATTTGCCTATTCTGGAAATTTTGTAAAAATGCAATCGTACAGCTGGATATGGTGGTGCACACCTCTAATCCTGGCCCTCTGGGAGGCGGAGGCAGGAGGATCAAAAGCACAAACCCAGGGCTGGTAATTCAGTGACTTAAATTTTAAAAATTTAAGAAAGGCTGGGGCTCTCTCTCTTTCTCTCCTTTATTTTCTCTGATTGTGTACTTTAACTCTAATTCTGCCTAATAAAACTTCTTTCTGCCCCTGACCAAAAAAAAGTCAATAATAAAAATAACAAGTTTAGGGATGTAGCTCAGTGCAAATGCCCTGGACTCAGTCTGCAGTACCACATAAGTGCACACACTGGAGGGAAGGAAGGGAGGAAGGAGGAAGAAAAGAGAAAAAGCAATACAATCACACCATGAGCTGGGTATATCTCAGTGATAGAGCAATTATCTAGCATGCTCAGGGCCCTGGCTTCCAATCTCAGCTGCACAAAAAGAAAAAAGAAACAGACATGGGGCTGCACACCTGTAATCCCAGGACTTGGGAGGCTGAAGTAGGAGGATTTCTGTGAGTTGGAGGCCAGCCTGGGCTACACAGTGAAACTGAAGAAAGCAAAAGTGCAGGCAACGGAAGATCATTGTACAAAGGGCAGCCAGCTCGCTCTAAGCCCCAGCCAGTCACGGCTCACTGCTGGTAATTCCACACTGTTCCACAGGGTGGGGCCACACACAAGGGAGAGGAGGCCCCGGGCTCCAGGCTCCAGAGGGCAGGAGGGCTGACCCGTGGGGGGTGTCCCTGCCCCATCACACCCTGCCAATGGGACTCCAGAGCAGGGGGAGCCAGGGAGGCCTTTTCCCCTGCAGTCCGGGATCAAACTCAGGTCCAGCAGAGCCTGCAGCAGGGCCAGCACAATACCGCCAGGCCACATTCCCAGCCCACAGAGGGCCTCTCGCAGCGATGGGCAACTACCCACCCATATCGCAAACCTAGGCCTGGCTGCGACGGCAGCGCCAGCGTTCATTAGACACTCAGCGTGGACGCGCACCGTCCTAACAACCCGATGCAGCAGGGGTGGGCCTGCATTCAAAGCCCACCCTGTCCCCTTGGACAAAAGGCCCACACCCTGCTGTCCTTTGCCTTTTATTTTTTAATTTGGTACTGGGGATTGAACCAGGTGTGGGTGTGCTTCACCACTGAGCTCCAGCCCCAGCCCTTTTTCTTTTTTTCTGGTATCAGGAATTGAACTCAGGCAGGCGCAGCACAGTTAAGCTCCATCCCTGGCCCTTCCTTTTCATTTTTTGAGAGAGGGTCTCACTGAGTTGCCTAAGCTGGCCTCAAACTTGTGACGCCCCACTTCCCAAGAGCTCGGTGTGTACCACTATGCCTGGTGAAATATGTTTCTTTTTCTCTGCAGTGCTGTGGGTGGAACCCAGGGCCTCATCATGCGTGTGTGCAAGGGCGCTACCCTTGGGCCACAGCCCCAGCCCTCTCCCTTCATTCTCAGTTCAGCAGTGTATCCAGGACTCTGGTAGATTCACCCACTGCTATTTCTGCACCAAATGACCAGCTGGCGGCTGGAAACCTCACCGCCTATCACCCCGAGGTCTGGAGGCCAGAAGTCCGGACAGCACGTCTGAGTTCTCTGCTAATCCTGTTGTTACTGGGAGCGGCCCCTCCTCCACTGCTGAGGTTCCCCTCTCCTGTGGGCTGTGCCCACCTAGCTTTTTGTAGCTGTTCTTTGGTTTTTGCACAAGCCCCCTCCATTTGTTTTTTTTTTTTTTTTCAGATAAGGTCTCACAGCTCTGAGCTCCTGGGCTCAAGCAGTCCTCCTGCCTCAGCTTCCTGAATAGCTAGGACAACAGCACACAGCCTCATCCGCCTATGTCCCCCTGCACCTTGGCAGCCAGCAGCAATCAAATCCTTCTGGTGCTTCAAATCTCTCTTTATTATCTCTTTTGCCAGCAGCTGAATAAGATTCAGCTTGTAAGGACTCATGATCATGCTGGGCCAACCCAGTGTAATCAGGGTCAGTTTCCCTGCCCAAACAACACAACTACCCCCAGGAATGACTCCCACGGGCTTTGGGGACCAGGGCAGGACATCACTTGGGGGTGTTTTAACCCCACTCACCCTGTCCTTCCCGCTGCCAGCCCCCAGGTCTGCAGAGTCCTGTTGTGTCCCGTCTCAAGGGCACTGCGCCCAGCCCTGGCCACTCCACTCCACTAGTGCCTTGGGTCTCACCATCCGCCCCTCCTCCCGGCATCCTGCCCCCTCTGAAACCCCATGGGAGCCTACATGGTCTGAGAGCTCCCACGGCGCCCTGTCAGGCTCTGCAGTCCCTGGAAGATGAGTCTAGCTCACTGCCTCTCTCCACCACCCAGCTCAGGTTGAACACTTGCTCGCTTTCTGCTGCTGCACTCAAATCCCTGAGACTGGGTAATCTGCAGAAGGTGAGAGGCACGAGAGAGGGCAGGAGTGCAAGAGCAAGAGGAGGCGAGGGCAAACGCACAAGAGGGGTGAAGCTTACTGCTGTCAATGTTTTCTCCAGTGCTGGTATCGAACCCAGGGCCTTGCACTCCCTGGCCCAGTGCTGTGCCATTAGGCCACATTCCCAGTGACAAACTGACTTTCATAACAACCCACTGTCATGGTAACTGACCTATTCCCACGGTAACAACACTTTCCGTCACTGTGACAAAACAAACAAGAAAGTCAACTTATAGAGAAATTAGTTTGCCAGGTGGGTGGCACACACCTGTAATCCCAGTTCCCTAGAAGCCAGAGACAGGAGGATCGCAAGTTTGAGCTCAGCCTGGGCAACTTAACAATGCCCTGTCTTGAAATAAAAATGTTTTAAAATATATTTTTTAAGCTGGTGATATAGCTGAGTGCAAAGGCATGGGTTCAATCTCTAGTAGTGAAAAAAATTTTATTTTGGTTCAGTTTCAGAAGTTTTGGTCCATCCCTTCTCAGCCTTTTGACTAAGATCAAGGGCAGAAGTTTTAGTCCACCGTTACCTGGCCCTGCTGCATCGGACCTGTGGTGGGCCAGTACCTACTGGTAGGAGCGTGCCAGGTAGAGAAAGCCAGGAAGTGGAAGCGAGACAGGAAGGGACCAGGCTCCCAGAATCCCCTTCAAGGGCAGGCCCAGGGACCTCACTTTCTCCCACAGGCCCCGCCCCCTCCCAGAGTGCCCCGAGCTCGCGCCAAGCCTTTGACACAGGCCTCTGAGCGCCACGCAGAACCCACGCTTCGGCAGACGCGAGTTCGCTCTTGAGGCCCTAGGCCCGCAGGAGATGAAGTTTCCAACGCGTGAATCTGGGTCGCCTTCCGGGCCCAGCAGGCGGAGAAGAGGTGCTCGGGAAACTTCCGCATGACGGGAACGCAGCGCAGCGGTGCAGAGCCGGCCCGGCCCCGCTGCCTCTGCAGCCCTGGAGATGCTGGCTGCGGAGTGCGAGCCCCAGTGCCACTCTGCGCCCACCCCGGCCGGGATGTCGCCGCCTGGGGACCGACTATTTAAGGAAGGGAGCTGGCGCTCGCAGCTCATCCGGCAGGAGCCGCGACGTCGATTCCAAGAGAGAGGCCCAAGAACGAAGCAGACATTTTCTGGGCACAGGAATAGAAAACGTGGCCATCGAGAACGTGCTCAAGAATCCTGTCAGGCTGTGGGAGGCTGCTCGGTGCTGTTCAGAGGGGCAGTGTTGCACACTCGCCTACACACTCGCACACAACGCCACCGACCTCTGCCAAAATGGGGACAAAAAGGAGGAAGGGTATTCCGCGGGCGAACAAGGCCCCGCGCTTTGAGACCATAGGGAAAGGGTGACAGATGAAGCAGGTGGCAAGTGCCGCCCCCAGCACCCCGGACCCAGAACAGCTGTGGCACCACCGCCTCCATCCTGGAGAAAGCCCAGATGGAAACCCGCCTGGGAGAGCTCGGCTTCTGCTTGGCCTGGAGGAAAGCGTGCTTCAGGGTGCAGGTCGGGAGTCTGACGCTCAGGATGGCCCCTGTGGCCACCCCAACCCAGAAAGAGCCCCAGTGGGCGCCCTCTAGCGGCCCACCTCTGCACAGCGCCTCCACAGCTGCCCAGAGCCTGCGTGTGAAGCGCGTGGGTTACATGAGCCCAATGCAGTCCTCCCTTCGGATTCTTTTTTTTTTTTTTTCCAGTGCTGAGGATGAAACCTAAGGTCTCATGTATGCTAGGCAAGCACTCTACCACTGAGCTACATCCCCAGTCTTCTCTCTCCTAACGTTATCCCTGCTGGAAATTGGAGCCACAGCTCCTGGGTCACTGGCTGGAAGATGCACAGCCTTGAAGCCTCACCTTAGAAACTGCTGAGTGGCGAAGGTCTGTAATCCCAGCGCTCTGGGGAGCCCAGGCAGGAGGATCACAAGCTCGAGTTAGCCTGGGCAACTTAGTGACTTGATAAAACCCTGTATTGAAATTAAAAAAAAAAATAGCCAGGTGTTGTGGCGCATGCCTATAATCGCAGCACTGGGGAAGCTGAGGGAAG
Organism: Heterocephalus glaber; assembly: GCF_000247695.1. The sequence goes on along the minus strand of NW_004624733.1, from coordinate 41,381,733 downwards.
AACATTGCTGTAAGTTTGAGACCAGCCTGGGCTACATAGCCAGATCCTGTCTCAAAACGAACGAAAAGCAAGCAAGTGGGAAAGTGGGAAGGCCCTGGTCCCCAGGACAGAAAGAAAAGGAGAAAGGGAAAGGCGAGCCTAGTGGCCCAGTCCATGCAGGCTCAGCCCCAGTCACATCACTCCTGATACGGGTGCCCATCACCCCAGCCTTCCCCAAAGAGAGGCCTAGGGTCCTAGCCCCTGGTACCTGTAACTTGGACCTTATTTGGAAATAGGTCTGTGCAGACGCGATCAGACTGAAAGCACCGGAGTGGGCCCTAATCCAACAGCACTAGTGTCCTTAGGGAAAAGAGGGCAGGGGATGCCGCTCAGGGGTAAAGGGCTCACCTCACCTGCATAAGGCCCTGGGTTTGATCTTCAGAACTGCAAATAAAGGAGGCAGGGACACCGCATCAACACAGACACAAAGAGAACACCATGTGCTGGCAGGGCCAGACGCTGATATGTTTACGAGCCAAAGAACACTCAGGACTGTGGGGACACCAGAAGCTAAGAAAGGCAGGACACAGATTCTCTCCCAAGCCATCGGAGACATCGAGGCCCTGCCAACACCTGGACTCTGATTTTGAACTTCCAGCCTCCAGAAGTATGAAATGGCCGAGTTCTGTAACTGAAACCACACAGTCAAGGTACTTTGTTTTGGTGGCTGCTGGAAATGAATACATCCAGGCTCTGCCTCCTTTCAATCCATCCCCTTTGCCTCCTTCATCCAAGGAAAAGGGAGCACACAAGGAAAAGGAGGCACAGGCTGTTATGGCTTATATCTAGAGGTCGCTTCAAAGCTTCACGTGCCTCTAGGTGGGGCTTTTGGAGTGGCTGGATCATGGATGTGTGATACTGGATTAGTCCACTAAGGGGTTTATAGATGGGTTGATGTTGGGAGGAGAAGCCTGGTGGGAGATTGGTCACTGAGGGCATGGCCTGGAGATTTTATTTATTTATATATATATATATATATATATCTCCCTACTGCCTTGAGTGCTTGCTGCCTCCTGCCTACCCTGCTATGGACTGTTTCTCCTCTGAGATGCCCCTTTGCCATCCACCCTGCCTTGGAGCCAGCTGAATATGGACTGAAACCTCTAAAAGCTGTGAGCCAAAATAAACCGCTCCTCCTTTAACTTGTGGGTGTCAGGTATTTTGTCCCAGCAACAAGACACAGGCCCACTCCTCACCCTGAGGGGCTCAGGCAAGCACACACCTGGCCCCAGCTGTCCCTCTCTGTTCATTCCTGCTGCACTGCGCGGTTCAGTGAGGGACCCACATGTGCATATGTGGACACCTGAGCTAACGTCCATGGTCTGTTCACTGGCTGCCCACCCACCCACCCACACTGTGGTCACCCCACAGACCTTGGGGATGGGGCTCTCACAGTTGCCTGGGCAGGGATGTTCTGCATATGCCCCTGGTACTGCAGATTCCACAGCCTTGAGGGAGAACCCGGGAGAGGGGCAGTGGAAGCCCTGGAGGGTTCAAGGCCCAGGGTGTGCGGGGGTCCAAGCATGGGGTGTCCAGAAGGGATCCCTGTAAGACGTCCAGCACATAAGGACCTAACAGTAGCCTGGGACTCTCCAGGTGGCATCTTACTCAATCCTTATCTCAATTTTTTTTGGTTTTTTTTTTTAAATACAGTCTCACTATATAGTTCAGGCTGGCCTTGAATTCACTACGTAGCCCAGGCTGGCCTCCAACTCATGGCAGTCCTCCTGCCCCAGCCTCCCGAGTGCTGGGATTGCAGGCGTGTGTCACCATGTCTGGCCCTTATCTCATTTTAAAGAGCCAGGTGTGGTGACGCAAGCCCGCTTTCCCCGCGCTCGGGAGGCTGGGGCAGGAGGATCACAAGTGTGAGCCCAGCTTGGGCAGCTCAGCGAGTCCCTGTCTCAGAAGAGGAAAGAGAAGGCTGGGGACGCTGCTCAGTGTGAAGGCCCTGGGTTCGATCCCTAGCACCACAAAATAAACAAGGACTGGAGGCACGGCTGGCTCAGTGGCAGAGCACCTGTGGGTTCGATCCGTAAGTACCACAAATAATAACAACAGAAAGAAAACAAAAGCAAACAACTCCAGAAACCCAAGGCCTAGTAAGTTACACGGTAACAGTATGAGCTGGGCTAAAGAGACACTGACTGCGTGTCTTGGGTCAGACCCTGGTCTGGTTAACTCCTAGGCTCTTCCTCTTGCCATATACCCTCTTTTTAACCCCAGCCTCATTCTAAATTGGTGAACTGGGTGGGGGTGCTGACGTAATGCCTGTAATCCCAAGCACTCAGGAGGCTGAGGCAGGAGGATTGCAACTGGAGGTCTGAACCATTTAGAGAGACTCTGTCCCAAAATAAAGGTAATAAAAAGGCCAAGGGGTGGGGCTCGGTGCTGAGATGACAGGCCTGTGCTGCCACACCCAGCCACCCCCTCCTGGTATCCCGGACACAGGCTTGAGCAGGGTTCGGAGAAGTAGAAGTGAGAGCACAGGTTTGTTAGCAAAGACCAACAACCAGTGCCCTCCTCAGGGTGGGCGCCGGGCAGTGAGAAGGGCTCCTGGCCCTGGGAAGCCAGGTGTGGAGCCTGTGTGGCTTTCACAGGAAGCAGCAGCTCTCGGGACTGGTGCAGCAACTCCCTCCGCTCAGGCTGAGGCGAGGGCTTCTGTGCCTGTGAGGACCTTCAAGGCAAGACGTGCCACGGTGCCCAGGGCCATGGTGTGGAGGGGCCAAAACCACAATGCAAGTGGGACTACGAGGAACTCTACTCGAGTTGCAGTCACTTTCCATTGTTTAGAATATTCTAGCACATGCATCCCTAGGCAGCTTTGTCGGTAGAAGTGGGAGCTTCCCATGGTTTCCAGAGGGCTCATCTGGGGCCCCAGAAGCCTGTGGTGTGTGTGCCCCCTCACCAGTCCTGGCTGGGGTCCAGCTGCAGAATCCTACATTCTCTGTGGTTTCTAGAGCCCCAGCTTCCTCTTTTTGTCTCTGGCCTTCTGGTCTACTCCTTCCAGGAATTTCTCCCCTCTATCCTCTGCCCTTAATGAAGTGCCCACATAGGTCTAACAAACGCACACTGTGAAGGGAACCCTCACAGACGGGATGCACAGGGCCGGGTGTGTCTGGGAAGCCTCTGCAACTTCACTCAGGTCTGTAATCAATCTGCTGTGGCTGTGTCTAGCTGTCCCCCCAAAATCTCATGCACTCATAGGCTTGGCTTTTCAGAGGTGGCTGGATCCAGCGTGTGATGCTGGGATCAAGGGTATGTGATTATTAAATTAGTCCACTGATTGGTTTAACATAGCCCTGGGTAGGATTAGGACTGCCCTACCCTGAGTGTATGTGCTACTCACCCTAATGGGTGTAGTCTGGATTAATACAAGGGACAGGAAGAGGGTCGTCATCACCGCCACTTGTCACTTGTTGCTGTCTTCTGCTACCCTGCCATGGACTGTTTCTCCTCTACAGTGCTACCCTGCCTTGGAGCCAGCTGACCATGACTAAACCCTCTGCAACTGTGAGCCAAAAGAAACTTCCCCTCCCTCACCTTGTGGGTGTTTGTCTCAGCAACAAGAAAAACTAACTGAAACAACCTAACTCCAAAAAGAACCAATTTTAAAAGCCATTCTCAATTTATAAATGGGAAAGTCTCTCAACAAACATTCCTCTAAACAAAGTATTCAAATGACACAGGACACCAGAAAAGGCAGGAGCTCACTTTCATTAGCCGCCAGGAAAATGCAAGTCAAAAGCACACCAGGACACTACTTCACCCTGACTAGGATTCCCGCGTTGAAAACAACTCTCACAGCAGTTAACAGGGAAGGACTGGAATCCTGTAACAATGTGGCCACTTTGGAAAACAGCCTTGCAGCTCCTCAAAAAATTGAACACAGAGTTACCTTCCGACCCAGTAATTACCAGGAGAACCAAAAAACCTACAACCACACCACCGCTCGTACATGAACATTCACACCGGTGTTACCACCACACCACATGTGTATCAGCTGATGGACGAAATGATGACCTTGCAGGTTATCATTTAATAAAGAAGTGCTGATGAACACCACAACAGATGAGCCTTAAACACGTTCAAAGAAGGCAGGCATGAGAGTATTATTTATAGGACAGCGCTTCTGTGACATATTCAGGACAAGGAAATCTACAGACAGAAATTGCCGGTGCATGGAAGTGCACACTTGGGAGGCTGAGGCAGGAGGATTGCTATGAGTTAAGGCCAGCCTTAACTACACAGCGAGACCCTGTCTCAAAAACAAAATGAACACACACAAAAAAGAAAGCAAGCTAGACTGGTGATAGCTAAGGGCAGTGGTAGTGAACCTATGGCACTTTGTTAACTTGTTTTTCTTTTAAGACAAAAGATGCTAATGTATGAGTTGTGCTTTTCTAAATCAAAACTTCAGTATTCGGGTTTAATTGCAGAGTTGGCGCTTTGTGATAAATGAGTGGGTTTTGGGTCACAGTTTGGGCCCTCGTCTCTAAATGGTTCGCCATCACTGGTTGGGAGTTGGGGAAGAGGAAGGAGACACAGGTGAATCCCTAGTGAGGCGAAGGACGTGCATGGTTCTGCGAAGGGCACTCACCATGGGGTGCTGGCTCAGGTCGTCAGGGCTGGGAGGGGCCCACGACAGGCCATCTCCACGCTGGCCCGGGTTCATGCAGCGTGCCTCGACCCACATCCAGAGGCCTAGAGGCAGGGAGGCTGAAGGCCAGGAGCCTGGAGTTCCGGCTTCAGCACAGGGGAAAGCTGGTGCCCCGGTGGGCGGAGACAGACACGTGCGCCTGCGTGAATCCGCTTTCCGGCCTCGGCCAGCGACTGTGCCCACCCCGCCACTCCGCTACAGACGCGCTTCCTGCAGAGGCCGCTCACAAACAAGGCTCCCAGGTTTCCCAGGCTACCCTTCCAGCCAACCCAACACCAAACGTTAACCGCCAAGGGTGACAGCGAAAGGAGACGGACTCTTTTTTGAGAAATTGCTAAATTGCTCAAGGTGAGCTCGAATTTGTGATCCTCCTGACTCAAGCCTCCCAGAGTTCTGGGATTACAGGTGTGTACCACCGTGCTCAGCTGAATTTTAAACAGGCAAATTATGCAGCATGTGAATTAAATCTCAATTAAAAGGGTTCCTCCTCAATTTTTAAAGACAGGTCTTTGATCTATTCTGGTCACCTGAGTACTGAAGTCAAGAGAGGTTAAATGACTCGCCCTAAATAATTTATCATTTACAATCCCAAAAGCAGCGACCAAAAGCAGCTGGGCATGGTGGTGCACGCCTGTGACCCCAGTACTCGGGAGGCTGAGGCAGGAGGATCGCTGGGAATTCAAGGCCAGCCTGGACTACATAGGGAGACTGTCTCAAAACAAAACCAAAACCAAACAAAATAACCCCAAACGATAACCATAAAAACTTATGAAAAAGGGCTGGGATGAGGCCCAGCGGGTGTAGCACTTCGCTGGCTTTGGAAAGGCCGGGGGCTCAGTCCCCAGAACCGGGAAAGAATCTCCCCTGGACCTTCGTTCTGCTCATACCTGGACCGCATCACCATCCACTACCCGACAGCTGTGTCCCACTGACCGACTGGGAGGTGCTTCCCACCCTCCTGGGCCAGCTCAGCCTGCAGGGCCTTTCCCTCCCGGCGTCATCCCTGCCTTCAGGCCCAGTCTCCAGTCTGGGAGCTGCCTTCCAGGTGTGCCTCGTCCATCCGCAGAGGCAAGAACTAGGAGATATGAAAGGGCGCTCTGGGACCTGCTAGTGGGGTCGGAGGGGGCTGCGGTTTTAAACCGATCAGTGTTGTTGTTTTGAGGCAGGCTCTGGCAAAGCAGTGCAGGATGGCCTTGAAGTCCGGGCAATTCTCCTGCCTCAGCCTCACACAAGGGTGCGCACGGCTCCCACGGGTAACCTGTAAGCACTTAACGGGAATAGAGCTAGCGTCTGGAGAAAAGGGGTCCAGACCCAGCGTGAGGTCGCCCCTTCTGTCTGTTGCGTCGGGGCTCCCAGTCACCGCGATCGGACTCGGCGCCCCACACGCGGTCCCGCCCGGACGCAGGCCGAGTCCGCAGTTTAAGCCTCAGAGCGTCGGGATCGGGCCACCGGCCCCGCCCACTCCCCGGGCCCACCCCTTCCCCGCCCCCGGGGCCTGGCAGGCAACGCAAACCCCGCCCCTAGCCTGCTCAAACCCGTGGTCCGTCCCGCCCCTAGAGCCAAGACTCCGCCCCTTTAGCTATTTAAGGAGCTAAACGCCGATTGGTCAGAGTCAGAGACCTCGTTTCCTAATTGGTTGTAACATCCGGCGGTTTTCACAGGCCTGGCGACCCGGAAGGCCACCCGGAAGTGATTCCCGAGGCGCCGGGCCGCGTGGTTTGCTCTAGGGACGCGGTGGTGATCGCCGCTGCGATGACCAAAATAAAGGCTGATCCGGATGGGCCTGAGGCTCAGGCGGAGGCGTGCGGCGGGGAGCGCACTTACCAGGAGCTGCTGGTCAATCTGAACCCCATCGCGCAGCCCCTGGCTCCTCGGCGCCTCACGAGGAAGCTGTACAAGTGCATCAAGAAAGGTGCGGCCGGGCGGGCGGGCGGGCGCGAGGACGGGGGCCGGGCCGGGTCGGACCGGGCCGGCTGACTCCGCTGTCATTGCAGCCGTGAAGCAGAAGCAGATCCGGCGCGGGGTGAAGGAGGTTCAGAAATTCGTCAACAAAGGGGAGAAAGGGTAAGAACCCTCCCGCCAGCGCTGGCGGTTCTGGTGGTGACCGGTGCCCGGTGAAATGAGGGTGGCCCCGACCCCGCCTGTACACAGATAGCCAGGCGGCCGGTGAACGACCTTCAGTCCGGAAACCGACTTGAAGTGTGAGCTGAGCTGCCGTCCAGCGGCGGCCACGGCGTGGACCGGATAGGCACACACAAGGGGTCGCGTGTTTAGATCGCCAGCCGCGAGGAGAACGCGAACTGCAGCGGGGATACTTCACTTTCTTCCTGGCCTTTATCAGAGTCTGAGGTTAATATGTGTTTTTATTCCCTGCGTTTCCTACTCAGACCGGACAGTCAGCCTCCCCGATCGGTGCCCAGCAGTCTGGCACCCATCGGTGCTATGAGCATTTGCCTAGCATGTGGGAGGCCTTGGGTTCCATGCCCAGCGAGAAGGAGACCGAGAGGAGAGTGAATGAATGCTGTGCATTGAAACGCAGCTGAGTCTTAGTTGGTGGTGGTGGTGAGGAGGATGGAGTTTCCAGAGCAGCCCTATTCATGCTAAGATCCGAAGACACGGGGAGTTGGTCTCGGAGGAGAGAGTGGCCCGATGTGAGCCTTGTTTAGCCATAGTGAGTAGCTTCCCAGAACTCTGGGGGGTCACTGGGGGTCAAAGCCAGGAGATAACTATACTGACACCTTAAGGTTTTCTGGCCAGGTGTGGTGTACACTCGTAACCCCAGCACTCTGGGAGGCTGAGGCAGGACCACAAGTGTGAGACCAGCCTTGGCAATTTAGCAACTTAGTAAGACCCTGTCTCAGAAGAGAAAAAAGGGCTGGGAATGTAGCTTAGTGTGCAGGCCCTGGGTTGAATCCCTAGTACCACCAAAAAGATTCTTTTGGCAGTTGAGAAAAGCCCTAAGCGAGGCATGAGCAGATGTGGGTTAAGAGCTGTTGGAGATGGACTTAAAGTGTGGGTTTGAGAGGATGTTCAGCTGTGGACAGCTGTGAGTTTAGGGCTGGGTTTAAAGGTCAGTGGGAAAATGCCTGTCCAGCATGCAGAAGCCTGGGGTCTGATCTCTAGTACTGCCAAAAAAAGCCACAAGTTTGGTTTTAGGCGAGTTTTGACGTACCTTGGAGACATCCCCTGGCCTGTCCCCAGCCTCACTGTCAAATACACAGATGACTGCACATGTTTGGGCTTGGGCCAGGCTGGAGAGTGGATTCGAGAGTAGTAACTCCTAGGTGCACCTGACACCATGGCTGCTATCTAGGTCAGCCAGGAGGAGAGCACAGAGCAGAGGGCAGCTGAGGCCAGGCTGCGAGGACACCAACCGTCAGAGCTACTGGAAGGAAGAGGCGGCAGTTGGGGAGTCTGCGAGGCTGAAGGGGAATTCGGAGTGTGGAGGCAGCCTTTGCTCTGCCTGCCTCCCTTCCCCTCTTGGGCAGAGTGCATGAGTCTTAGCCCGGCACTCGTGGCCCTCCAGTGCCACACCTGCCAGTCTCTCCAGCTCTGCCATTTGCTTCCCCCCTCCTGATTCCAGAGGTTCCCAGGCGCCCGATGCAACTTCTCCCAAACTGTCCTCCCACCCGCTGCCCCGTGGGGTGCCTGGCACCAGTCGGGGCATCCGTGTCACCTCCTAGCCGGAGCCCTTGGGGCTCGGGAAAGCTGTTGTTCCTTGGCCCTCCTCCCTGCACGGTACCCGTCGTCACACTGGGTGGCACTGACGTGTCAGGAGGGCAGGGCTCACCTCCCCAGCAGAAGCCGTTTGCACCGTGGGCTATTAGTAGCAGGCTCCTGCAGCCAGGGTGTTATTCATCTCTTTCCCCTGGAGCCGGCCCAGAGGTAGCACTTCAGGACTGAGGGAAGGAAGGAGCAAGCTAGACATGACGACAGTTGCTCTCATTTCAGGATCATGGTTTTGGCAGGAGACACGTTACCAATCGAGGTATACTGCCACCTCCCAGTCATGTGCGAGGACCGGAGTTTGCCTTATGTCTATATCCCCTCCAAGACGGTAAGGAGCGGAGCCCAGCCCAGAGAGGGGTCTGCAGAGCTGCAAGAACTGAAGTATTAGAGTTAGGGCGGCCTGGGTGGCCTCTGGCTCCACTGCTTCCTAGTTGTGCACTGTGCATCAGTTTGCTTTCTGTACTTGCGTTTGCTGCTTTTTGTGACAGGGTTGTGGTATGTATCGCAGGCTTGCCTTGAATCCCCTACAGCCCAGGCTGCCCTGGGACTCCCAGTCCTTCGTCAGCCTCCTGAATAGCTGGGGTTTCCTTTTCACAAATGGGACCCTCCCCCTGTGAACTATGCAAATGAAAGCAAGATGGAGATGAGCGTGCTTGGTCAACTGAGGTGCTGCAGGTTTGCTGGTTTCCAAGCCAGGTGTGGGGTGCACACCTGTAATCCCAGCAGGCTGCAGGCTCACAGGAGGATCCCCAGTTCCAGCCAATCTCGGTGGCTTAGTGACTAAAACCCTGTCTCAAAAATAATAACAATTTTTTCTATTTATTTTGGTACTGGGGATCAAACCCAGGACCTTGCGATTGCCAGGCAGGCGCAGCACCACTGGCCCCAGTAATAACAGTTTTTTAAAGGGCTGGGTCAGTGTGAAGGCCCTGGGTTGAGTCCCCAGAAAGATCCGAAATGGTGGCAACCTATGCAACACAATGCCTGCCCAGAGCACGGCTGAGGACGACCCCTGATGTACAGGCTGTGCCCTTTCTCCACATGACCTCCTCTCTGTTCTCTGCAGGACCTGGGTGCAGCTGCGGGCTCCAAGCGCCCCACCTGTGTGATAATGGTCAAGCCCCATGAGGAGTACCAGGAGGCCTACGACGAGTGCCTGGAGGAGGTGCAGGCCCTGCCGTCGCCCTTGTGAGGGGCTGGACAGCAAGCCAGGCACCGGTGGAAGCTGCTGGGCTGGCCGCTCACCCTCATAGCACCTCCCCGACTCCGCGGGGCACGTGCTCTTCCCAGCCAGCTCCAGCAAGGGTTTCTTAATGGTAGAGCCAGAGTCTTCTCCATCAGTGCCATTTCCTGTTGAGCTTAAATGAAGACAGTTCCAGAGTGTGGGGTGGAAGTAAATGCTAAGACTGACATCTGGTGAGTCTGTGGGTGGTTTTTTTTGAGAGGAGGCGGCGTGCAGCAGCTGCTGGCAGGCAGGAAAGTGCGGAAGCAATCTTTCTCACCAGAGAATAAAAGGACCCTAGAGTACTCAGTGCTGTGCTGTCCTCCAAGGCCCAAGCTTCGGCTCCAGCTGCACGCTGACTCTGCTGCCCTCCAGAGTCCCAAATCGACGTCCAGGAGAGGTGGGGCTGGGAGCCAAGGTGACAGGACCGGGCTCTACTTCACAGATACCTGCACCTCCTATGCTAGAGACACCCCATTCTTTCCACTTCGCCCAGGGGCCTTAGAAGCCACTGTCAACCTTAGGGAAGCTACTTAGCTGCCACACAGTACATTTTGCAAAGGAATAAATCACCCCTAACGTAACAGCCCACACAGGACTCGGTAAACATGGTGACCCAACTTCATAAGGAGTAATCTGAATAGAGCTGGGTGTGAGGCTCAAAAGCCAGCTCAGACTCCATGCTCCTATCTTCCTAAATCCCCTGCACTGACTCTAGTCAGACTCTACACATCCAGGGACAAGCACCTTGTGTGGGATCTGCCATCAGGCCTTCCCAGAGGACACCACCTGCCAGGTTTGGTAGCAGCAGCCATGAGACCATGCCCAGTACCTGTGTGCAGCAGGCACGCGTACTTGTTATTAAGCTCTCGGCTGGCAGGAGTAAGGAGAAGGGCTATGAATATATTTACTCAGTTATAAAACAGTGGCACTCAGTTCTACCTTGTGCTATTTACAGTGGGGAGTGGATATGTACAATGGAGACTGTACAGCGGAGGCCACAGCTGGACACCCCTGGGCTGTGGGGCAGGAGAGGACACAGCCTTAGCATGGTGGTGAGACTGGCTGAGGGCAGGGGTGAGAAATCTCTGCTGCTGGTGGCCAAGCCCTCTGCTACTCTGGGCTGTCACTAAATCAGGGACAAATAGAGACTGATTGAGGGCAGAGGCCAGCATCCGCCTTTGGGCCAAGGAGCCCGCTGCCCAGGGTGGGTTGGTGCACCTCATCCCAGCCTTCTGCCAAAGGCCCCACCCCACATACTGCCCCTTGGCCAGGTGCTCTGAAACCAATCCCAGTCCACTGAGGCGGACTGAGGCTTTAACAGCAAAGTCCCTTTCAGACGGAAGTCAGAATATGATCCGTTTCCCGTCTGCTGGGTTCTGCTCCATGGGACAGTAGGGACACTTCAGCCTGCAAAGGGAGAGGCAAGAGCATCTCAGGGGTGAGCCAGGCCAAGATGGAGTGGGGTGAGGGCCAGGGGAGACTTACTTTCCTCCATTAATGAGCTTGTTGAGTGCATCTCGGGAGATGACGTGGCCGCAGATGAGTTTGATGGGAGGGTTGGAATCTGATGTCTGCTGGCGGAGGATGGGACAGGCGAAAACCGAATGGTACCAGCACTTCATGCCGAGCTCGATCTCGATCTGGAGAGGCCGACAGGTCTGAGTTCCACTTCCTGTCCTGCCCGGCCACTGCCTCTTGCTGGCACCCCCCCCTGCCAGGCCCAGGCTCACCGGCAACTCGTCCTTGTGACTCCAGACGCCAGTGCACTGCCTCTGCTCAATCACAGCTTTGATGTTCATCAACACGGGGAGTGCCACACAGCCAGAGGCAAAGCTGCAGAAGAGAGCCAGGGCTGGGGTGGCCGGGGCCACGGAGCCCAGCAGCCAGAAGGACCACCACACCGTGTCCAGCACAGGACGTGAGACAGGACTGGACAGTGGCATGAGGGCCAGTCGGTCCCTGAAGACCCTTCAGGTCGCTCATCAAGTGCCACATATATAGTTAGCGTGCCCAACTCTGGAGACCCATTCTAATCTACCCTCAAACTGAAGAACCTCCGGGAAAGGCCAGAGGAAGCACCCAGGCGGATGCCTGCTCGGCCAGAGCACAGCAAACCTTGGTACGAGGGGACTGGGGTCAGTCAGTGTGACAGGCCCTCCTGGGGGAGCAACCCTGCTGCGGTCCTAACAGTCCTGGTCTTGGTCTTGGGATGACTGCTCGGGGAGCCCTGTGTGAGAAACGCCCACAGTGCACATGGTGGGGCCGCATGACAGTCCAGTCGCCCTCGAGGGGCTGGTATGTTCCTGCTGGGAGATACTGTTGTGTAACACAGATGTCCAGTGACAAAGCAGCCAAGAACAGAGTCGGTCTCCCATCCTGGGATGGAGCTTGGGACTCCACAGCAATCCAAGACCAACAGCTGTCCACTGTGGGTGTGTGGCTTGTGTCAGTCCAACTGCCCTTTATTCCTTGTGAGGTGCCTGGGAGGTCCATTCACATGGTGAGCCTACCTCCTTTCTCATCTGTAAAACGAGGATAACCGCGACTCTAGCTTCCAGGGTTGCTGAGTAAGTTGGGAGAGAAGAGTATTACTGTGAGGAGACTTCTAAGCCCAGCTGTAAACCCACGTTCCACAGCCACGTGAGTCCTCCCCGGAGGGAAGTGGTGTCAGGGCCTGGGAGGCGGGTGGCTGCTGGAGGGCTGTGGGTCAGCTTGGAGGCTCTCACGGGAATCCAGGCCTGTGGGGCAGAGAGGCAGAGCCTCTGCTCTCCCACTGTAAGAACAGGCGACTTCCATCTGAAGGACAGCTGAGTCAGTCAGGTCTAAGAAGCACCAGGAAGTGTTCCTGACCGGGGCAGGGGGACTCACAGAACTACGCTTCCCTCTGTCCCCTCCCCTCCCCTCCCCTCCCCTCCTCCACCCCTGGGGCCCTGCAGTACCTGACGCTGAGCGGGGACTCCACAGAGAGCCCCAGCAGGGAGCATGCGTCCCGGGTGAAGGTCTCACAGATCTCCGCCCAGTGGCTGCTGTCCAGGAGGTGGCAGTAGGGAGACTTCTCCAGGCCCAGGCGCAGGTACACCAGACTGCCCATCATCACCTGGATCTCTACAAGGCAACCAGGGAGGCAGAGCTGTGAGGCGCAGCACTGTGCGTCCGTCCGGTGAGCCCTCGTCCCAGACCCGCCACGGAGCAGGGACTGAAATGGCCTCCGGCAAAACGAATTCTCTCGAAAGCCCAGGGGAGGTGGGGTCTCCCAGCTGTTTCCATACAACAAGGACAAGCACTGCCAACAGGGAGTTGGGCAGAGCGCTGAGTCCCTTTCCAGTCTCCTTGCTGTCCTGCCACGTGCATGGAGCACACGCCTCAGGTTGGCACTGACGGGTAGCAGGGCAGACCCCAGGTCCCAGCCTCTCAGGGGCAGCAGGCCCAGCTAAAGGTGACAATCACTCTGGCTTTCATGACGTTCACGCATTCATTTCTATGGTGCTGGGGATCGGGCCCAGAATCTCAGGCACACTAACTGGGCACTCCGCCACTGAGCCACACCCTTGGCCTTCATATTTATTTTTTAATAAATTTCAAAGCAATAAGTATGAGTAAGGTGAAAGAGAAAGCCGCCTCCAGGTTACTCTGATGAGCATCTCCAGGGCAGGACCCAAAGGCAATCTTAGTGTGCAGAGAGCGGCTTGGGAGGGCCTGAGTGTGCAGGTGCAGAGCCCTGCTAGGTGCACAGGAGGGGAGTTCGGAGGGCTGAGGTGATGCTAAATGCTACGGTGGAGGTGGACGACGGAGACCTTGGGCCTGGAGTTCATGAGGCAGTGGGGGATCAGTGTTGGGCTGGGGAGGCAACAGCCAGTGGCGATGAAGGTGGAGGCCAACCTGACCGGCTCTGGGGTCTGCCTGGGGACTGGTGAGGACGTTTCTCAGGGTGTCCGGGTGGGTCGCAGAGGCGTGGCCTTGGGGTGTCGTCTGGTCCCTCCCCCTTCCTCTCTGGTGCTCTTCAGGCTGCCATGAACTAAACATCTATGCTCCCCCTCCCCCTCCCACCGGGATGTTGACCAAGGACTGAATCCCTGGAACCATGAACTTAATTAACCTTTTCTCCTTTAAATTTCGGGTGTCGGGTATTGTGTCCCGGCAGTGAAACCCCAGGCTGGTGTAGGGACTGGCAACCCGACGCAGAAGTGGCCACATCCATGTCTTGCAGGCCTCAGGAGCAGCCTCCCCCCGCGGGCTGGGCACTTACCCCGCTGGTGCAACCGAGCAAAGGGCTGGAAATGCCGGGCATAGCTGAGGGCCTCCAGCTGCTTCTCAGGGCCACCGGCCAAGAGGCGGATAAAGTGCAGTCGGTGCAGCTTGAACTCCAGGGAGCTGTTGAGCTCCAGCAGGCGCTGCCTGTGGGAGATGGCCCATCTGGGAAGAAAGGGGCCAGGTTAGTGGAGCTGGTGGGGTAGAGAAGGACCCCTGGTCGAGTCAGGACCTGAGATGGATAAGCCAGCTCAAGCACATCTGGGGAAATCGAAGAGCACAGACAAGCCCTGTGCCCAGAAAGGCTGAGGCAGCAAGCCGCCACCCGCCCTGGGGGTGGGGGCAGGTACTTACTGCAGGGCAGGGCCCAGGTCCTGTTCGTGTAGAGCTTCCAGGATTCGGTTCAGCTCCAGGAAGGGCTGTTTGAAATCCAAGTCCACACTCAGTGTTGATTCCTGTGGGGAGAAAGATCCACCACTGGAAGACTGTTTCCAAAATTCTGCCAGGTACACAGAAAACTACTTCTGCCAGACAGGCTGCAGAGAGGCAGGGTGTGTGCTGGAGGAGCCGCGGTGCTGCCGGCCATCTCGGTGAGGCAAGGGCCACACAGGGACTTCCCAGCCTGCGGACTGCAAACCTCCCCCCACCACCAGAGCACGGGAGATGGACCTGGGCCAGCGTTAGGCGGCGTAGTCAGGAAATGACTCCTTTTCAATCCCCCTAGTTAGGCCAAGGCAGAAACTTTTTTACTGCACTGCCAGCATGTCTTTAACACCTGACCTCACTAACCCCTTTTTGGTTGTTTTGGTTTTTTTTGTTTTGGTACCGGGGATCAAACTCAAGTCCTTGCACTTGCACAGCAGGCGGCGAAACCACAGAGCTAAATCCCTGGCCCTCACTAACCCCTTTTTAATAAAGGGGTCTCGGGCCTCAGCTCAGCACCCTGGTGGCAACCAATTCTGACTGGAAACCAGAAGATTTGCTTTTCGCCGTGCATAGTTTTTAGAGGTACCTGCTGTTCATGTCAGGAAGACTGCTTTCCTCCCTAACAGGGAAAAGGACCAGATAACCACAAAGGGCAGGTCCTGTCCGCAGCTCTCGGCCCGGCCCTACCTGGCACAACTCCTCGGCAACGCTGAGCATGCCCTGCTGGTACAGGTGCTCCACGATGGCTGTCTGCAGCGTCTGCTGCTGCTTCTCTCGCGAGTCCCACACCGAGTCCGCAACCACGCCGCAGATCTCCGCGTCGAAGTTCTGCCGAGGAGGAGACAGGGCCCTGAGGCTCCATGCTTGAGATTGCTCCCCGCCAGGCTGCACTCACCAGCTCCAGTGCGGCCCCACCCCAGGCTGGCTGCTCACTCTGTCGATGGCTTTGCCCACTCGGGACACACTGCTGTGGATATCCTTGTGGTCCGAGGCCAGTTTCTGGACAGTGTCTCTGATCTTCCGGCAACACTGGGACATCACCAGGGACAGGGTGGCTGACAGGGGGGTGCCCTGGAGAGCTGTGGAGAAACAGTAGACTCAGGCACCACACACAGCACTGCACACCCACTTCCTGCAGACTGGGTCTCCGCTTCCTCTGCTCCAAACGCCGTGCAGTGAGCAGGAGGCAGCCCCAGCTCGTGACCCCAGCGTCTGCCACGCTTCCACCGCACGGCCTGGGGCCGGCCAGGTGAGACAAGCCAGTCCCGGTGATTTCACACCCTCATCGGTACACCTGTGGGCTGCCGGGATGTGAAGACCATTTGGCACTTTCTGGGGATTGAGTACCTCATTTTAATTCTTCTTTTTTTGGTACTGGGGATCGAACTTGGGACCTTGTGCTTGCAAGGCAGGCACTGGAACCACTGAGGTAAATCCCTGCCCCCCGAGGACCTCATTTTAAGCTCATTTACTCTACTATACATTCTATGTTTATCTGTCAAATGGTTACCATGTAATACAGTAATTCCACTTCCAAGAGAAATGAAATCATGTGTTCCCGCCAAAACTTGTATATCAGTATTCACAGCAGCATTATTCATAATAGCCACAGGTCGGAACAACTCAAATGTCTACCACCTAATGGATAAACAAAATATGATCTATCCATACAACAGAACGTGGCCCTGAAAGGAACGCGGGGCTGGCCCAGGCGGCCCAGGAAGGGCCCCGAAACACTGTGCTAATGAAGGAAGCCAGACCGACAGCCCCGTGTGGTGTGGTTCTTTATCTGGAGTACCCGAGCAGGCAATCTACAGAGGCACAAAGTAGAAAAGCCGCCGAGGCGGACTGGTGTTAATGCATCTGGTGTCTGTGGGGAACGATGAAAGTATCCCCAAATGAGAAAGTACTAATGAATGTGCAACTCTGTAGATTTAAAACCACTGAATTGTATACTCTAAAAGGATGAGCTTAGTGATAAGTGACTTACACCTCAAAGACATTGGAACTATGGCTTCTTGTGGTTAAATTTTTCTTTTCTTTTTTTTTTTTTTTGGTTCCGGGGATCGAACTCGGGACCTTGAGCTTGCAAGGCAGGCACCGGAACCACTGAGCTACATCCCCAGCCCAATTTTTCTTTTTTTGTCTGAGACAGTTTTACTATGTAATTCAGAGTTGCCCTGAATTCAAAGTGATCTTCCTGCCTCAGCCTTCTCAGTGCCAAGATTACAGCTGTGCACCACCACAGTCAGCCTTCTCTGTGAAGATCTAAGATGATGTAAACATGAAAGTAAGTAACAGAAGCTGAGCGCGGTGGTATGTGCCTGCAGTCCCAGCCACCCAGGAGGTTGAGGCAGGAGGCAGGAATGTTTGACTCCAGCCTGGGTGATTTAGTGAGATCCTGTATTAAAATAAAAAGAGCTGTGGATGTAGCTCAGTTCAAGACCCTGGGTTCAGCCCCCAGTACAATCAATCAAGTTTCCGAGACTGCAAAGTTGAGCCACAGTCATTAGGTGACAATATTACATCACTGTTTCACTGCTTGGTTTTGATGATCACAGTGCATTTACATAGGAAAAAGCTCTTTTTTTTCTTTTGTACTGGGGATCGAACTCGGGTCTTTGTGCTTGCGCAGCAGGTGGCGAAACCACTGAGCTACATCCCTGGCCCAGGAGAAAGCTCTTGATCTTAGGAAACACCCACTGAAGGGTTAGGGACACCTAAACTTACTTTTCAAATGGCTAAAAAGTAACAATATGCAAGAGAATGATACAGCAAATATTGCCACATGCTTGACAGACCTGGGTGAAGGGTATATGACTTATTTACACTATTCTTGGGACATTCCTGTAAATTTGAAATTATCTTAAAGGTTATTGAAATTTAGAAACAGAAAAGCAGGGTCTAGGCAAGCAGCTCAGAGCTGGCCTACCATGAATCAGGTCCTGGGTTCAGTCCCTAGCACCGTAAGGAAACAAACAAGCAAACAAAACGGTGAAGAACAAAATGGACATGGAAACAATTTCAGGTAAATTAATATTTTTGTTTTGTTTTTAAAGATGGCATCTCACTATGAAGCCCAGGCTGGCCTTGAACTTGATCCTCCTGCTTCAGCCTCTCAAGAGTGCTGGATTTACAAGTGTGTGCCGCCACACCCAGCTCCTGTTGGGCTTTTTTGACAGAGCTCAGAGGCTGACTGCCATTGCCTCCCTGCGGGAGGCCTAGAGATGCATGTGTCAGCATCCTACCCAACATCGCCCTCTGGCCAGTCACCAGGGAGCCCAGGCCCGCATGTCCACAGGCAGACACACACCTGCACTGGCCAGCTCGGCCCGCAGCTGGCCCACGTAGTGCAGCAGCTCCTCCAGGCTCCGCTCGCAGTGCTGCCCGTAGGTCAGGAACTTCTGCAGGACCTTGTCCAGTTCTCTCTCCACACAGGCGCACTGCTCCATGGCACCTCAGCCTGTGGAGGGGTGGCTGGCTCAGCCCCAGCTGGCTGGCCGGGGCAGAGGAGATTCCCAGACCACTGATTTCTCCAGAGCCCCCTCACCTTTCTCGGGTGAGTTTCTGCTTAACAAAACATCTAGCCACAGCTTCCCATCCTGTGCCTACTGGGTGCCCAGGTAAGAACCACGGTGAGAAAATGACAGTTTTCAACTCTTTTTACCCTCTTATTTTTGTTCGTCTCCCCTTTTAGTCAGCAGGCTACACAGCACACTAGAAATCCGCGCACTGCGTGTGGTCCTAGCTCATGTGTTTTCTTATGTTCTCTCGCCATGTACTGTGGTGACAGTGGCCAGGAAGCAGTCCTCGCCTGGCTGACAGGTGGAAATGTGGCATGGTGAATAAATGGCAACCGTGTCGGCCGGATGGGCCTGGCAGCCCCCCGCGGCTCTTGTGGCTCCATGCAGGGGACTGACTGCTTCATCCCTCAGGGGCCCTCTGCTCCCCTTGCCCATGTGTGTGCAGGCACTGCTGCAGGCAGCTGGCTCTGGCCGGCCCAGCCCGGCCTGGCCTGGCTCCCCGACTCTCACTGCACCGGGGCCTGCCTCACCCACCGCACTCCTCCTGCATCCCCTCCCACCCAGCTCGCTGCCTCCCTCCATTTCTGAGCAGCCCTGGCATCGAACGGTCCTCAGACTGTTGGCAAGAGCAGTCAGTTTTCCTCTCCACCGTCACCACGACCGAAATGAAGGGCAACGTCGCCCACCCCTCCACAGCAGAGCCCTGTCATCTGCCCTCCAAGCAGGCAGAGTAACGACGCAGAGAACCCCGCGCCCATGCAGACCATGGGGTCCCCCACTTTGACCCAACTCCTCCTCACCCGCAGCACCGTGGGTCCTGGCCTCATTCTACAATCAGTCTCCCTCCCAGACAGGAGACAGCGACAGGGAGATGGCCCTGGGCCACAACAGATCCGTACTTTCTCTCCTTACGTGGGATGACAGCACCACTCTAACACCTGTAATCGCGGCTTCCAGATGCTCTGCCCCATTGCTCCTAAACAAATACTCCACCCTGGGCGTGCGAGCCATGGGCGGCATGTAACAGGGACTCCTGTCCAGGACGGTCCTCGCCACTGCTCTCATTAACACCTGCCATTTCACAAGGCCTCATTACGTGCTAGGCACTGCCGATGACTTCACACGCATTAACTCAATGACTTAATTCTCAGAACCATGTACAAGGTAGTGTGGCTACTGGCCCCGCTTTGCAAAGAGACAATGAGACACAGGAAGGTTGGGAGGTGGAGGAGTGGGAATGGGAGCCCAGCGGTGGCCACAGGCTCCTTCCCTTCAGTGCTGTGCCTCAGGTGCCCTCAGGACCAGCCAGACAGACCACTGCTTCACCAGGAAAGGAAAGCAGCAAGTATTTGTGGTTGGGATAAACGTACCGCAACCATCACTGACGACGATGCACAGGAAGCAAGCCATGCAGCCTGTGAGAACCATCGCTGGGGAAGATGGGAGACAGGAGAATGTTTGCCAAGAGTGTCTGGGAACCAGAGTCACAATTTACCAGAAATAAACACAGCTTGGGAAGGGTCCAGATGTCACCAAAGTCAAACAGTCTGGCTCTGTCGGACACCAACGACACCAGGAGTCAACATCTTGAGACTGTATGAAAAGGCAGAGAGGGCCAGGGATTTAGCTCAGTGGTTCCAGTCTCATAAGCGCAAGGTCCCAAGTTCAATCCCTGGCACCAAAAAAAAAAAAAAAAAAACGGACGCAGGATTTTCCCTGTCTGTTGGGGTAAGGAGACGATGTGAGGGCCTGGTCACTAGAGGATCCAGGTGCAGGGTGACGTGGGGGACGCGTGGGGGACGCGTGCATGGCAGTTCACGCTCACTTAGAAACTGGGTTCCAGGTGCGTCCAGAGCAACATCAGTAAAACCCCAAACATGGTCTTGGCAGGGAATAAAATGAAGTCAGGGCAGAACACTAGTTGTGTAAATTAAACATGTATGCACAAAAACCAAGGCAAACAAACAATATAGCAAATAAGAGGATGTACAGTTATCCCCTGGTGTCCATGAGGAATTGGCTGGAGGACAGCCTTGGATACCAACATCCACAGGTGTTCGAGTTTCATACAAAATAGGACAGTACTTGATAAAACGGACAAACACCCTTCTCTCTTGTAATTTAAATAAAATTTTTAGTGTTGGGTGTTTTGGTGCTGGGGATCAACCCTGGGCCTCAGGCTTGCTAAGCTGTGCTTTACCACCGAGCTCTACCCCACAGTACTTTCTTTTGCAATACTGAGCAAAAAATTGAATCCAGGGCCTTTGCACTGAGCTACCTTCCCAGCCCGCCCCCCTTTTTCTTTTTTTTCTTTCTTTCTTCTTTTTCCAAATGGATCTTGCCCAGTTACTAGGTTGCCCAGACAGGGCTCGAACTTGTGAACCTCTCTATTCAGCCTCCAAGAGTGCTACAAGTACAGGCCTGTGCCACTAAGCTTGGCTTTCCGCATATTTTTGACCTAAGATTGGTTGAACCCACAAATGCTGAAGCCGTAGATACAGAGCCTCAGCGGTATTCTAAATGCATGACTGCTTTCCTACAGTGGGAACAGCAGGGAAATGGGGGTGATAAGGGGACACATAAATAATGCAGACAAGGAAAAGGCCTCACGTGACCAATTAAACATACAACGACCTGAGAAGTGTGATCAGCCAGGTATGGCGGCACCTACCTGCAATCCCAGCACTTTGCAAGGCTGAGGCAGGAAGCAAGCTTGAGCCCAGCCTGGACAATTTCATGAGACTCTGTCTCAAAATTAAAAAACAAAGCATAGGTGGGGGTGGAGTGGGGTGGGGGAGAGAGCCCGGTGAGAAAGCCCTGGTCTGGGTCCCCAGCACCTAAAAACTTAAAAATTAAAACAAGTGGCTGGAGGTGTGACACCTGAGTGGGAAAGTACTTGCCTAGAACACCTGAGGACTGGGTGTGATCTCTGGAACCACAAAGAAACTTTTTTTTGAGACAGGGTTTTGCTATGTAGCCCAGGCTGCCTCAGACACACAGGGATCCTCCTGCCTCAGCCTCCCGAGTGCTGGGATTACAGATGTAAATCCACACTTGGCTAAAAATAAATAAAATTTAAAAGAAAAATGAGCTGGGAAAATAACTGCTTGCAGGTATTCCATCCAAAGAGCTGAGCAAAGGAGTCAGGCGTAGCGGCCCACACCTGTAATCTCAACTACTGTCAACTGAGGGAGGAGGACCACACATTTGAGGCCACCGGATAACTTAATGAGACCCTGTTTCAAAATTTTAAAAAGTGGGGGAGGGAACCCAGGTTTGGTGGCACACACCTGTAATCTCAGCACTCAGGAGGCTGAGGCAGGAGGATCACCAAGAGTTCAAGGACAGCCTGAATTACATAGTGAGACCTTGTCTCACAAAACCAAAAAAAAAAAAGGGGTGGGGGGATAGGGATATAGCTCGTGGTAGAGTACTTGTGTAGCATGGGAAAGACCCTGATTTCAATCCTCAGTATTGGTGGAAAAAACCAAAGTTATCCAAAGAGCACAGGAGCTGGGCCAAGGATTTAGCTCAGTGGTTCCGCCGCCTGCTTCACAAGCGCAAGGACCTGAGTTCGATCCCTGGTACCAAAAAAAAAAAAAAAGAAATTCAAAGAGCATCGGGCCAGGGGTTTAGCTCAGTGGTTCTGGCATCCGCCTTGCAAGCGCAAGGTCCCGAGTTTGATCCCCGGTACCAAACAATCAAAAAGCACAGGAGCTAACGGGGTGGAGTCAGAGGGAGCCTCGAGGCCGGAGTCAGCCCGTCATCCGTCCTGAACACAAGGAGCCATGAGCGCATTTGTCTGACAGAGCTCACGAGTAACGCAGGAGCCAGTGACTGGAATCTCATGTCCACTGGTCCTATACCTTCCTCCCCCAGGGTCTTACAGGTATCGAGATGACCCACCAGGGTGATCGCTCCAAATCGCAGGTCGCCTCTGCCTCCCCGTGGCTCTGCATCGCCCTGGCTTGACATGCAATTACACTTTCGCCTCCTCTGCACAAGACACCATCACAGGATCCTGGGGCCCTCTGCCCTCCAGCCCCCACGGATGACACCTCCCTGCCTCACACACCTGTCCAGGGGGTGCGAACTACACACATCAGAGTCCCCCTGTGGAAGCAGCATGGTAACTCCCTGTTCACTCCCACAAGCTGCTCAGGGGCTGGAGATCAGTCCCACCTCCCCTCTCCTTTCAGAGCCCAGGCCCCCCCACCTGCTCCACAGGTGGGCACCCAGGAAGCATCCGCTGATTAAGAGGTGCATCCATTTCCGAACCTCTGGCCTGGAGGGCCTGAGCTCAAACCCGAGAGATGGGCAGAAAGAGCATGAAGTAAATATTAACATCTCCACCAAGGCAGGCATGGGGCTTTGCTTCCAGTTTGCAGCATCCTGAGACAAGAGGGCTCCTGGGGCTGGGAGAAGGGAAGTTTGTGGAAAACGCTGGCCTCCACTGGCACGATTCTTACACCTTTACAGCCCTTCTCTTCCACCTAGCAAGCCTCTGCTTAACTGGCAGACTCCAACCGTCCTCAGAGTGCGATCCCGACTCCTCATCTCCCAGCACTGCTCTCACCTGCTGTCCTCTAGCCACGCTAGCCTTCGTTCACACTAGACCATGTCCAGTCTATTTGTGCCTCAGGACCTTTGCACTGCTCTGCCCTCGGCGCCGACACTCTTTCCCCCATCTCCTAGGGCTGGCCCCTTCTCACTTGGTCTCCACACACACGCGGTACCTACGCAGACTCCTCTACCCCGCCTTCACAGTCACCTGCCGTCCGTCTTGTCCCTTCCGCACATCCCCATTTGATGTCTCTGTTCCTCCTTTTCTCGTTAGACAAAACTGGAAGGAAAAAGCCCCCCTTTCCCCTGGACAGCAGCCCCTTCTGGGATTCCCCCTGCATCGGCGGGCAGGTGACTGGCAAACTCCTCATCGTTCAGGGGACCCCGCCTAGGGCCCTGCCGGACCCGCGCGCCCTGAGGTTACCTCGGCCGGCCGGGCAGCGCCAGGACCGGGCTGGGCCGGGCGACCGCGGCGGCTCTTCAGGGCGCGGCCCGGGCCCTGTGGTCTCCAGGTCCCCGCCGGCCCGACGGCGGCTCGCTCGGGGCCTCCGGACACGGCCCGGCCCGGCCCGGCCGCCCTGCCTCCCCTCCCCGCCGCGCACCTCAGCCCGCCGGCCGCGCCCCGAGCCCGCCGACTCCCGCAGGTCGCCCCGGCTTCCGGCGCCGCTGTCACCAGAACCGGAAGTCGCCGCGGCGGCGCGGTCTGGACTCGCGCATGCCCAGTCTCGTGGCGCGCGCCCGGTGGCTGCGGTCTGACCCACGAGTCTCCCGCTCCGCGCCCCGCACCCGGCTGGAGGGTGCGGACTGAACCCGCGCTCGCCGGCGGTGCCCCCGGGCAGGAGCGGCCCCAGCGCCGGCCGGCGGAGGCGGGAGCGATTTAAAGACGTGTCTCAGTAAAAGACGGGAAGAGCCCCGGGTGCCGCGCGGGGAGCAGCCCCGGGTTCAGGCCCGGAGGTGGGGTGCGGGGGTCGCGGGTCGGAGGGAGCTGGGCTGCAGTCGGCTCCAGGTCGACGGAGCCCGCGAAGAGGAGGTGGGGCGGGGATCCCGAGCCCCCAGCCTCTCGGGCCTACCCTGGAGGGAAGGGACAGAGGCGACCGCCCCTCACGGGCCCCAGCCGCGGCGGGGGCACCCGGTGGAGGCCCCGGCCGCTTCCCGATCTGCATGCAGCTCCCTCGTCCCGGTCTCTTTCCCGGCCACCCCTCCGCCTTCTGCCCTGCACCCTCCACCCTTGCACAATGCTGTTTTGTTTTCTTTGCCGCGCTTGCACAATCCAGCTCTGCTTGCTTTGTAGCCCTGGCTTGAAGTCTTGTGTTTATTTGTTGTGGGGCCGGCTGGGTCTGCATCCCCGCCGAACACAGTAGGTGCCCAGAGGCGAGGGCCGGTGGTGCCGGAGCCTGGGTGGTCCCGGCCCCACGCCGAAGGAAGCCGCGGGGGCGAGGAGCTGCAGGGCCCCGCCGAGGTCGGCTGGACCTCACAAGCTTTTGAGAACGCCCCGGGCGGCCCCACTGCTCCCCAATCCTGGCCGAGTGCAGAGCAAAGCCGGCCTTGTCCGGAATCCGCTCGGCCGCCCACACGTGGCCTTTCCCCTGTCACCGGCTCCGCGCATCCCGCACTCTGCACCGAGTTGTATCACACGGTGGATGTTCTTCCTCACTGGGATCGTGTTTTTGGTTTTTGAGGGGGGATTGTTTCAAAGCAGATTGCTTCATTAGCTGCTTTCACAAATTCAGCAGTAGTTGAACTTTTTGCCAGTTTCCTCGGATTTGATTCTTAAAATGTAATTTAAAAGTAGAAAAACAGTGGGAGACTGAGGCAGGAAGATCACAAGTTCGAGTCCAGCCTGGGCCACTTGGCAGAACCACCTCACAATTTAAAAAGAGCTGAGGATGTAGCTCGGTGTAAAGGTTCTGGGTTTAAGCCCCAGGACATGGGCAGAAAGAAGAAAAACAAAACCAAACCCCAGCCAGTGCCCTCTTATTTCAGAAGGATTGGTGCAAATGTGAGTCACTTCCTCTTAGCCTTTGCATTTAACTTCCTGGTAACTCTTCCTTCTTTACCCTCTCATTTCCAAACACCAGTATTTTTCCCTACAAAGTGGAATCTCTGTTTTTCATGCTTTCCATGGAAGTGTAGAACATATTTTTCCATCAATCTGCTATATAGTTTCTCTTGCTATTTTATAGTGTGTTCTGACATTACATATTAGGTGGGATTAAACACTTTTCACAAAAAGGAAGAAAAGAAAAAGCCCATAAGGAACACTGCAAATTTGTAAGTTCTTGACTAGCAAGGATAAGCCCTTCCGGGTCAAGGGCCCTCTTGGAAATGTGGCCTGTTCCTTGCCTCTTGGCCGCGGGCCTGGAAGGCAGAACTAGAAGGTAGAGGTGGGGCACAGTGTGTGAGGCAGACATGGCCCAGCACCAGGGGTTGCAGCTGCCTTCCCCGCCAGCCCCAGGCCCCACTGAAGTCCTGCGGCTCCAAGTCAGTGCCCTCGCTCCTCTCCCTGTTGTCTTTCCTTGAAAGTCTGTCGTTGATTCTGGAACTATGCACTTCATTTGCAGGTGCGTAGCAAAATAAAAATGTGAGGCACCTGTTAGAACACAATTACAAAGTTCAGGATGGGTGGGCGTGGTGGCCCATGCCTATAATCCCAGCTACACAGGAGGCTGAGACAGGAGGACCTCAGGTTGGAGGCCAGCTTGGGAAACTCAATGAGGTCCTGTCTTAAAAACAGAAAGAGCTGGGGATGTAGCCCAGCACTCCCTGAGCTTGATCCTAGTATCACTATTGCACATGCACACGCACATGTTTAAGCCGGTGACAGGAGAGCAGGACACCAAACTTATGTTGGGTTGTGTGTGTTGGCCCTGGTTTTTGCCTTCCCTTTCTCTGCTCCCCCAGATGTCTGGGCAGGACCCCTCCCGGAACCTCCCCCATACTTCCCTAGGACCAAGTCCAGACCCATCGCAAGGGGCTGCCGTCTCACTCTGCTCCCAAGGGAGAGGCAAGTGCTTCACCCTTAGGGAAGGACAGCATGGCCCTGCCCTCTGCCTTGACCATGTGAGCCCGCACTCCCGCTCCCGAAGAGCAGAGCAGAGCCTCGTGAAAGGACACCTGCTCCTGCTGGCACCCTTTTTCACTTCCTAACTCCGTGAGGGGGTCCCCGGGTCATCACCAGGGCCTGCACCCTCTTTGGAGAACCGCTGCGCACAGGCGCTGGGCCTCGGCTTCTGACCCGAGGGCGGCCACAGCGCGTCCCTGCTGAACGGAAGGTGACGGGCTCTGCAGGCTCTGCTGGGCACAGACCTGGCACGCGCGGGTGCCCACGAATGGCTCAGCGCCACAGCCTTGCCCGCCTTGAAGCCTTCCTCACCCTCAGGCGGAGGTCTGGCCATGCCTGCCTCCACTTCCCTGGTGCCTTGTAGGGCTGGAGCCAAGGTGGGCTTGGGGAGGGAGACAGAGGCCACCGCCCTGCCTGGCAATGCCTGCAGCCCAGCAGAGAGAATGGCAAACTGACGATCACAGCAGCTGATGGAGACGTACGGCGGGGGGGGGGGGGGGGGCTGCGGGCACAGCAGGGGAGCTCGGGGTCCCCTTGACAAGGCAAGAGCTGAGCGCTGCCTGCCTCCTCTGCGCGGGGCGCCGGGGCCCAAGCTGGGCACCACAGCTCCCTGTTCTGGCTAGGCCCAGGGCCTGCTCCACTCACCTTTCCTCCTACCCTCCAGGCGGCTCCACATCAGTGCCCTGCCCCCTCCCCATGTCCCCCCTGTAGATCTGTGGTTCTACCCAGGCCTGGAGAGGACAAGGGTACAGAGAGCTTTGAGGGGCGCTGAGGTCACTGGGGTCGGAAGAGACCGCTGTCAGTGACCCTGGAGGCCAGAGAGGGGGAGGCCTCGAGCAACTGCTAAGGGGCTCACGAGCTGCTGGAAGTGTGGCACTGGACAGAAGGGGACAGGGCCCAGCAGCACGGTGCAGGGCTGGCCACACTTCTAGATGGAAGGGTTGCTGGTGCAGGTGTGCCGGGGAGGCGGAGCCTCAGGCCGTGCAGGCGCCAGGCCTGGCAGGGAAGGGCTCCCCAAAAGGCGGCCCGACGGTGATATGACCCAGTGACAGGGGCACCTGTGATGTGCGGGCCCCAGAGCCACCCAGCCTGCTTGGGGACCAGCGAACTGGTTTGCCTGGCGCAGACAGACATCTGGGAGGGCCCCGTGCCCTCCCCCTACTTCTGGGCCAGGCCTCGGTTTCTGGCATGGCTGCCAAGTTTTGGTGCCGCCCACCCACTCCCCGCTGGCGGTTCTGGCCGGCCCAGCTCCCTAATTGCTGGGTGGGGAGCTGTTCTGCTGGGCTGGGGGGTGAGCCCGGCTCGGGCACATGGGCACCACGCCTAACCAGCTCCTGCCTATGGGGAGGAAATCTTCAGGTCAACACCTGAGGGCCCAGTGGTCCAGAGACAGGTTTGGAAGGGGCTAGGCAACGGGAGAGGGTAAGTATCAAGGTCTCCGGGGACTGCCCTGCCTAACCCAGGCGTTTCCTGGAGGACCCTAGCTCAGGTATGGGCCTGGACAGGTCTCCCCTGGGCCCAGGGTCTGTCTAGGACTCAGGATCCACCCAAGCTTAGCAGCTCCGAGGGGCTGGGGCTGGCGGGAAGGAATGGGGCAGAGGGACGGTTAGGAAGCAGCCTCCCTGGCCTCCAACCCAGGGCCCAGCTTTGGGAGGCCAGGTGCCCAAACACGCCCTCCACCCACAAGCACACCTGCCACTCGGGGCCATAAACAGCATCCCCACAGCAGACAACTCACGAGCGCCACGCTCCACCCCAGGAAAGGTAGGGCCCCTCAGCTTCTCCACAGCCCACTGGCCACGCACCCTGGCACCCCCAACCTGGACCCACCCGCGGACCCGAGGGGTGCTGCGTATGACGGGGGGACCGAGGGACAGCCAGTGGGAGCTACCCGGGGGCCCCATTCCCTCAGAGGCCCAACCAGGGAAGGGACAGCAGGGCAGATGGCCATGTCCTGACCCCACGGGGCAGGAAGTAACTGAATTTCACCCTGAGCCTCAACCCACAAGGGTCCCATGTAGTTAGCACTGGGCACGCAATGACCGCAGCCATCTCAGTGATGCGCAGGAAGGGAAGCAGCTTTGTCTCGGTGGGCGGGTGGAGGAGACGTCACTTGTACCAGGTCAGCAGCCCTGAAGGGGAACAGCCCGAGGGGAGGCCAGACTACTGGGTCAGGGTGGCTGTGGGTTTGACGGGAGACCTGGGACTGGCCTCAGCTGACGTAGGTGTCAAGCAGGACTGGACGTTCTGAGGCCAGGTACTGGGGAGTGAGAGACTGCGTCTTCCCAGGCTGGAGGATGGCAGAACACAAATTAGATGCTATCTCACCCCGGCTGGATGACACCCACAGGGCCCTGCTTACAGGGAAACATCTCCTTCCTAGCTCTGGTAAAGATCCTGCTCCAAATGATGCCAACTGTGCCCCTTCCCGGGCCGCGCGCCTACAGAGGGAGGGGTGCGCACGGGAAGGTGGGGGTGGCTGTGGACAGGGCAGGGGCTTTGGACGCCAGGGGAAGCTGTCTTACGGGCCCAAACCCAGCACTGGCCTGGGTGCCCGGGGCAGACGTGCCACCAAAGAACAGCCCATGTTCTTGAAACCCTGAGGTTGGTTTGCCCTTTTGTTTTCCTGGAGTTCTCTGGTATTGTTCCTTTTGAAAGATCCACTGGCGCTGCAAAAAGGAAATTTCAGCCCACATGGATGCTAAGGAGCTGAGCAAGGACGACGGCCCTTCCACCCCGCACACGGGACCAGCAGCTGCAGACAGGCACAGGCACAGGCACAGCCTCGAGCAACAGCGGCCTTGGGGGCTGCCACGCACAGCCCGGGTCGCAGCCTGGCCCGACCATCAGGACCTGGGCACTCAGGCAGGGATGGGCCCAAGCACCACAGGGGCCTCCTCGTAGAAAACGCGCTTTTATTCAGCAGGAGGCCAGAGCTCTGGTCTCAGGCTCCTTCCACCGAGGAAGCCTCAGCGCGGGTCCGAAGCCTCCCACTCCCACCTGCCCCTGTGCATCCCTGGGCCCTGGACTCTCCGCCTCCTTCCCTGGGCCACACTCACTCCAGGGAGCGGTGCTGGGCCTCGCCGGGGCGTTCCTCTGCCGGGAGGGCGTGCCCTGGCTCCTGCAGCCAGCACCGACCAGCCCTCCCCGCGCAGGCCGCCATCGCTGGGCTGGCTTCTGGCCCGGCCAGTGGCAGGGCGGGCGGCCATCTCCGTCTCCGGGCATCTTCTGACACTGTCTGCTGTCAGCTCGCTCGCTTGCTCGCTCTCCGGGCCTAGATCTTGGAGGACTCCAGCCGAGGACTCCAGGGCGCCAGGGGCTCCCGCAGCTCCCGCAGCTCCTGCTCCAGGGCCTGGTTGCGGCGGTACATGTCCACGTAGCCCCCCTGGATCTCCCGCTGGTAGCGCAGCACCTGCTCCTTCTCCTCCTGCCAAGTCCGCCGCTCGTGCTCGAAGCGCAGCGCCTGCTCCTGGCCCCGGAGCCGCTCCTGCAGCAGCTCTGCCCGCAGCTGCTCAGCGCCGTCCCCGCTCTCGCTGCCTCCGGCCTCCCCCAGCAGTCCCCTGCTCTTGCAGTCATCAGTCTCACAGCTGCCCGGGGCCTCCTCCCGAGGGGCCTGCTCCTGCAGGCTGCGCACGGCCTCCCGCAGCCGGGCCAGCTCCGCATCCTGGGCCTGGGCCTGAGCCTGGCTGCCTCGAAGCTGCGTCTTCAGATTGAAGATCTCGGCCAGCTTCTGGGCCAGCTCGGCCTGGGCTTCCCGCAGCTGCTGCTTCAACAGACTGATCTCGGCTGTCTTCTGGCACACCTGGGGGTCAGAGCCGAGCCGGGGTGAAGGAGCCGGGCACAGCAGGGTGCGGGGAGGGGGCGTAGGCGGGACAGGGCACCGTGTGCCAGCGCCTGTCTGAGCCCTGGCTGTCGCTCACCTCCCATCGGGCTTCCTCCTCGGCTCGGGCGCCAGGGTCAGCCTCGGGGAGGGAGCCAGGGGGCCGCTCTGGGCCCAGGCCCTGCTGAATCCGCAGCTCTTTGCGCAGCCGCCGCTGCTCCTGCTGGGCCATGAACAGCTGCAGCTGGAGGTTGCGCTGGCTCCGCTCAGCCTTCTGGGCCACCTCGTGCAGCCGCTCCACGTACAGGCGCTTCAGCTCAGCCAGCCACAGCCACTGGCGCTCCTGCAGCACCTGCCGGGATCCAAACCCGAGCGTCCCCAGCTCAGCACCCCAACACGCTCAGCACCCCAACACGTCCAGCACTGCTAGCTTCTCCGCATCTACACCACAGAGCCCGGCCTCAGTGCCACGCTGTGCACGCACCCTGAGCCAGGATGCGCTGCAGGTGTCCCCACCTGTGGCTACCCGAGAGCCTCCCTCCACTCAACTCCCGGGCAGGACAAGGATGGCAGCGATCAGCACCTCTGCGGAGGGAAGTGGGGAAGCGCAGTGGTCCCCCTCAGTCTTCCTTCCTCCCCCGGGGCCATGTGCGGGAGCAGGGGCAGCCCCACCTGTGTGAAGGGGTTGGTGTCATCCTGGTCACCAAAGTCCCTCTTGAGCTCCTCACAGGTCTCCGGCAGCAAGGCCACCACCTCGTCGGCAGTGGGGCAGGACAGCTCATAGGGCGGCGGGGGCTCGGGCAGGCAGCTCAGCACAGCCAGAGGCCCTGCCTCCTTGGGGCTCCTCGGGGCTCGGTCCAGGGAGCCCCCAAGGCGGTCAATGTGGCCCAGGGAGGAGCTGAAGGGGCTGGGCCGGGCGCCAGGACTGCGACCGAAGCTGCCCCCACTGGAGGAGTCGGACAGGCTGGGCTCGGGCTCGGGGCCCCCCTCATCCAGGCTGAGGGCGTGTAGCAGCTGTGCTCGGGCCTCGCTGGCCCGGGGCCCCGGGCTCAGGGGTGGGTGGCAGGCCAGCGTGTGCAGACTGCCGTTGCTGCGCCACAGCTTCTGGCCCTTGTGGGCCGCCAGGCTCTGCATGGACAGGAAGCCTTTCCCGGTGCTCCCTGACGGCTTGAACACCGACGGGCGAATACGGCACTGCCAGGGAGAGAGCAGCCGTGAGACGCTGGGCCGGCCGTGCTCACCCTCCTGACGCCCCGCAGCCCTGGGGATCTCTGAAAACATGGGGCGCGTGCTCCTGGGCCAGTGACCCGGCCCGGCCAGCCGGCCTGTCCTGTCCTGTCCCCACCCCGGCCCCGCATCAGGGTCCCCGAGGCCCCGGCCCGCCCACGTCACACACAGGGCGCGGGCAGGCACACCTTGTCAAAGCGACCGCGCTCCGGCAGCGAAGTCTTGCTGAAGTCCCCGGCCCGAGGGTGCTCCCGGTAGTAGAGGGTGGCATAGTCGGTGGCCTCACTCCGAGGCACCCGCTTGGTGGTCTTGCCGTCCTTCTTGGGGAGGTGCAGATAGCTGAGGAGCTCACGCTGGCCTAATCCTTTCCGGAGGAGCCCATCCGGCTGGCGAGGGCCCCGGGACCTGGCGAGCACTGCCCGAAGCTCTTCAGGGGAGAAGTCCTGCCGCTCCAACAGGCTGCCCACGCTGCCCATGGCAATGCCAGCAGGGCCCGGGGCTGTGGCCATGAAGTTTCAGCAGGATACAGGGAGCTGCCTCTGGGAGTCGAGAGGACCATTAGGGGCCAGCGAGCACTTGCTGACCAGCTCCTCGGGTCCCTAAACCAGGCACTTGCCACCTGTTAGCCTTCGGACATGCCTAGGCTCAAGAGAGGGAGATGTGAGTGGGTACCGGACAGAATCCCAGGACAGGATCCCTAGCACGGCAAGAAAAATGGACACCAGCTTCAAAGCCACCCACCCACCCGGCATCTGCTGGATGAAGTCTAAGGAGAAGGAAGCGGAGCATTGGTTGGGTCACCAAGGGACACCTCCAGCTCGGGGCCTGTGCGGCTTGGAGGAGAGGGCAGGTCCTCAGCCAGTGGGACGGGGCCTGGCTCCCGGAAGGACAGACTCGGGTGGGCTCGCCTGACGCGGGCCTCCGTCACTCTCCCGCCAGGGTCCCACTGCATTTGCAGGTGGAGAGGAAGCTCTGTACACAGGGCCTGAGGGACTCTTCCTCTTTCTTCCCTGGGATAACCGGATTACCCACTCAGCCCCTTTTCCGGCAAAGGTCAGAGCTCCCCAGGGAAACATCTGGTGTGGGTGGGGCTGGGGCTACAGAGGAGGGATACAAAGGAAGGGCCCATGGGAGGAAGGATGGCCTCACAAACAGGAAGCGCACAAGGGGGAACAATGGCCAGTTCCGGGACAGGTGTTCAGGTCCGAGCAGTGACGGGGGCCAGAGGGAAGCA
Source organism: Heterocephalus glaber (assembly GCF_000247695.1). The sequence goes on along the minus strand of NW_004624733.1, from coordinate 41,349,980 downwards.
GCACTTGCTGGCTGCAGCTGTTACACACCAGGCAGGCCTGTCCTGAGGAGCCGGTGGGTGAGACCCTGGCCACACCCAGACTCTCAGGGCCTCGGCCCCCTCTAGGACAACAGCAAAGACAGCTCTTCTCACACAGGGATGCTGGCATGAGATAACACGGGAGTCCCGGGCCTGGCCTGCAGCCAGGGTCATCGGGGGCTGCTGAAGCTGCGCTGTCACCCCATCCCCCACCTGTGTGGGGCCCGACACTCTGGAGGGAGCTGCTGGAACAGTGCCTGGCCCAGTGCCTGCACACAGTGGGTGCAAATGACCTGCAGCAATGCCACCTTCCCTGCCTCCCACCCACACCCGGCTGCTCCCGGCTCGGAACAGATGCCCAGCAGGCAGGCAGCACTGGGAGGGTCCCCAACATGCTTCCGGGACACCCACTCCCCTGTGCCCCAGACAATGGCCCTCAGGAGGCTCCATCTTCCTCAACCATTTCCAGGTTTTGTGTTTGTCAAAGACAAAGCCCTCCCGGAGGAGCAGGGAGGCCAGCCCTGTCCCCTACCCACACTACAGCCCTCAACCACACCCGGGGCAAAAGTAACTGTCCTGGGCTTCCCCGCACAGCCTCCAGGAGCGGGCACATCTGACTTGGCAAAGGCAGCCCAGCCCCATGTGAACAGGGCCAAGCCTTGGGGGGCATCTCAGGCCGCATAGGCTTGGGGACGCACCCGGTCCTGGGCCACTTACTCCCCCTGACAGGTCCCCGGGCTCAGAAAGGTGAAGTGACTCACCCAAGGTCACAGTGCTAGTCAAGGTGAGGAAGCCCAAGATCCTGGCACCAGGCTCCAGCCAGCCCTCTCCACCCACTTCCCTTTGCCCTGCCTCAGTTTCCTCCCTTGCCCTGCCTTCCTTGTAAGGCCGCTGTGAAAGTCAGAGTGACAAGGGAGGTGAAAGGGCTTGCGAAGTGTTAAGCCCTGAGTGGCCAGGCCGGAGATGCTGGCAGAGACACCAGATACGCCCACTGCACCCCAAGCACCCACCTCCTCTCCTTCCCCTGGGCAGATGCTCACTTCCGGTCTCGGGAGAGACAGCCTGTGATACTCTTCCTTCCCGAGTGTCTCGGCCACAGGAGCTGCTGCAGCTCGTGGGCCACGCCACTGCCTACACCACACACAGAAAACACTGTGTCACGTGTAGGCCCCACCCAGTAGCACAGAGAAACCTATTCTAGAGGACACGGTGAGGACAGTCCTGTCTGACAGCAGTCAGCAGCCGGGTGCAAGGTCGCCCTGGCCCTTCCCAAGTGCTATCAGCCCCCAGCGGGCTGGCCCCTCACAGCCCGGGGCTCAGTCTGGGGACAGGTGGTCCCTTTCCGAAAGGGCCCCTCCCGGCCCACCCCTGCTCGACACACACACATTCCTTCCTTCCGTTGCTTGGAAGCCCTGCGACTTCAACTCAGGCCAAGGCAGCTGTGCAGGCTGGGGAGGAGAGGACTTGGAAGGAGACAGGAGAGAGAGCACGTGCCAGGCAACCTCCCTGGGACTCCGGAACAGAGACGGCAGGGCAGAGAGCAGGGCCCTCTCCAGGGCCAAGCCCTGGGCTCTGCACCCGCAGCAGGGTGCCCGTCCCAGGGCCCAGAGCTCTCCTGAGCTGAAAATCCACCCTCACCAGCTGCCCAGCAGGGCCCTCTCTCCTGTCCCTCCACCCCCACCCCAGATTAGCCCTGAACACATAGAAGCATTTCTCATGGCCCGATCAGGGTGGAGACAGGCAAGGAAGCTGCCCTGGCCACCAAGCAGAGGAAGAGGACACACAGGGAGGCTGCCAAGGCCCTGGGCACCACTGCTGCCCCGAAACACACGCATGGGAGATGTCAGGAGGAGACTGGGGCCGAGGAGCAGAAACTGTGAGCCCAGGGCCATGCTCAGCTGCAGAGAAAGTGTGCAGGCTCTCAGGTTCAGGACCTGTCCCGACCCCAGCTGCACCTCCTCTGGGGTGGGACACCCTGCCCCAGCTGAAGTCCTGCCAGTTTCAGCTGTGGTCGGCAGCTCCCAGGCCCTGGCCCTGGGAGGGTCCGGCACCTTCGGAGGCTCAGCCCTGTGAGGGTGTGCCTGCAGCTGCCCCAGGAATGAGACTGGAATGCCCGGCTCCCAGAGGGGGAGTGGGTGGCAGGCATGGCGGGAGGGCGAGTTGGCAGACCCTGTGCCCCTGAGCCAGACACAGGCTCTCAGGCAGGGTCCCTGCGGCCCTCCACGACTGCACAGCACCCTGCCTCATCCTACCGTGTCCTCTCCACAGCGGCCGGCCAGGCAGGCTGGTCAGGAAGGTCTCTTTCCATTTTACAGACGGAAACCGAGGCCAGAGGGAGAGAGCTGTCCCCACAGCGGGCGCCCGGCGCGGTCCACTGCACGGGGCTCTGGCCGCCCGGGGTCACCTTGCCCCGCCTGCCTCCGGCTTCCCCAAGGGCGTCTGCAGCCAGGCTGTTCGAGCGGGCTTCTCCCTGGCCTGGGATCCCTCCTGTCTGGCCCAGGTGCAGAGAGGGGCAGCAGACGGCGCTGGCGCGGGGACTTCCAGGCCCGGAGTCTGTCGGAGGCGGCGCGGAGCGGGCTGGCGGGCTCCGTCTGGCGCGCACCCACGCGGGGACTGGGGCGCCCGCCTGGGAGGAGGCTGCACCGGCCGGCCTGGCTCTGCCCGCGGGCCCCAGGCGCTGGGGGCGGCTGGGGCGCGCGTGGCCCTGTTCTCCGAGTCCAGCCAGGGCCCGGCCCCACTCGGGCCACAGGCGAGGCCAAGCCCGCAACACCCGGGGCGCTGCGCCTTCAGGTCCGCAGCTGCACGCGGGGCGGGCACCCCAGGGAGACCCGGCGAGGGGTCCCCGAACCGCGGGCAGACCCGGGGCCAGGCCCGGCGCCCACACCGCCGCCGGCCGCGACGCGGCGTCCCCGCGAGGCTGGGGACGCTGCAGGCGGGGGGCCCGGCGCCTCCCTCGGCCGCCCGCCGCCCGCCGCTCACCGTGCGCTCCCGCGGCTCCAGCCCTCCGGGGCCGGCTCCGGCCGAGACTGCACGCTGCGCCGGGAGACGCGGGCGCCCAGCCGGACGGGCGAGGGAGGGGCGCTCGGCGGCGGCGCCCGGCCCCGGAGGCGGAGGGAAAACCCGGCCTGACTCGGCCGCGCGGAGCCGGACCGCCCCGCTCCGCCCCGCCCCCCCTCTGGCAGCCGGTGGGAGCTTCCCTGCCCTCCCAGGCCCAGCCCTGCACAGCAGCACTCAGTGTGGGTGTCCACGGGTCAGACGGGCGGCAGTGAGACCCGAGGAAGACGGGATAACGAAGACCTGCCCAAGGCTATTCACATGCAAAAAGTGGACATCCTGTTTCTTCCTGAAAGTTAACCCTAGGATTATGGTAGGACCCAGCCGTTCTGCCCTCGGTATGTATCCAGACAATTGAGATCAGGTACTCAGACAGGTACTTGTTCGAGAATGTTCATAACAGCCCTGGGCATCATAGCCAAAGTGAGAACAGGCCAAATTGTCCAACAGCTGATGGATAAACGGAAGATCCACCGGTGGAATATTATTCAGCCACGAAGAGGAATGGAGCAAGAATCATGCTATACCTGGTACAAAACTCCAGAACTTACGTCAAGTGCAAGACACCAGACACAAAAGACCACATGTGGGGTGACTCCGGCATGACCGCAGAGAAAACAGACTAGTCCCAGAGGCTGTGGGGAGGGAGACCCGAGGAGTGACTAACTGGTATGGGATTTCATTTTGAAATAGAAGTGTTCTGGACCCAGAGAGGCGGTGGCTGCACAACCCTGTGTGTCCCGAGTGTCACTGAGTTGTGCACCTTAAAATGGCTCGAGGGAGAGCGAGGCAGGTTCTCGTGGGGGCAGAGGCTGAGACCACGTGCAGGTGAAGACCGACTTCCGGTCCAGGGTCGGCAGAGGGGGCTGGGGGTGTTGAGGGGCACAGGCACCCAGCTGGACTTCGGGTGTGGTGGTCACGGTGGGGAGACTCAGGGGAAAGAAGTGGGCCAGGGAGGGCCAGGGCATCGGGGTGACCAGATGGAGGCGGTCCATGCGGTGGGCGGGGGAACTGACTTGTCTCAGCAAGAAGTTCCCTGACAGCCACATGGTGGCGCAGGCCTGCCATCCAGCGCCCAGGAGGCTGAGGCAGGAGGATCACTCAGAGCTCAAGGCCAGTCTGGACTACATAGTGAGACCTGTCTCAAATGAACAAACAGGAAGGACGCAGGCTGTCTTGAGGGTTGTGAGGGGCCTCGCTCCCTGGTCTGGGCAGTCCGTGCGTTCGTGCTGCCCACAAGTGACCAGGGCAGCGCAGTCCTGGGCCGCCCGGGCAGAAGGACTTTCCTCCCTCTCTGGCTACTTCCCTGGCCTCTTCACCTTTCTCCTTAGCCGTTGCAACAGCCTCCCTGGCTCCCTGCTGCCCACGCGTCCCTGTCCCTGCTCTGGCTGGGGAGTTTCCAGCCACTCACTGCTGCCTGGGGGGTGGAGTCCAGCTTCAGGACCGGTCCTGCGACTCCTGAGGGCTCTGCCACCACCACTGCTTCAGGGCAGCCATGACCTGGGGCTGCTGCCCTCATCTGCACCCACTGCCTCAGGGCCCCTCTTCTAACCCTCAAGGCAAATTAACTGCCCCACCGGGGGACCATTCCTGGGAATCCTGTCAGCGGGAGATGTCAGGCAGAGTCCACCCCTGCCACCTGTTCCCCCGAGGGCTGCCCCCGCCGCCCCCCGACGTCCCTTACCACCTGGGAATGCTCCTTCCTGTGACAAGACGGCCCTCATCCGCCATCTGATTCCCCTCCCATAGCTGTCACTGCCTCTCCCCAGGCACAACCAAGCCCAATCTCCGACCCTTCTCGGAGTCTCAAATGACGTGGGAGCCCCTTGCACACCTACACAGTTAAACAGGCTTTCTCCTGTTTGTGTCTTCTACACCAGCTTATCCCGTAGTTCAGCCAGAGAAGCCCAGAGGGCAGAGGGAGCCACCTTCCCTGTCCACGCGTCTTCCAGCCTGGCCTCGCCATGCTCACCCCAACCCACCGTCTGCTGAAAAGCTGCTTCGTGGCTTCTTTTCACCAGAAGGAGTGAAGCACACGAGCCCTTGCCCTACAGCACTACGTTCCTGTCTCCCCGGTGACCTTTCTTCACCCCCGATTCCAGGTCAGTGAAACAGGACAACTCATGGGCGGGACTGAGGGCCTTGCTCAGGCGAAGGCCTGGCCCCGTGCATGGGGCTGGACAGCTGAGTCCCCGCCGAGAGACGGCATCTGAGGACCAGGCCTGACAGGGTGCCCGATGTGCCTGCTGCCCGCACTGGCTCCTGCCGCTCACTGCAAGACAGCCTGGAGCCCAAGTCTCAGGAGTGGCTGCGGCCAGGGGAGGACCCACTTCCCTGTCGTCACACCCCAGGGAGGAAGTGGACTCTAGGACCCGGGCTGCCTGCCTGAGTCACCAGAGCTGGGAAACAGCTTCCTTCTCCCCAGGCAGGCAGTGGGGCGGAAGCAGATGCTGTCAGGACTTGCCCAGGTGCCTGCCTGGGGCAGAAAGCTCAGACCTGAGGAGCCGGCCAGTCTCCAGCAGAAAACCGCCCAGAAGTCCAGGTGGCCTGGCGACCCACTCCCGAGTCACCAGAAACTGGGGCCAGCCCACAGCGACTCCTCAAGGAGCTGCCTCCAGCAGAGCCCGGGGCCCAGCCACTCCGGGCAGGGCCTGGGGCCTGGGCTGGGGTGGTGGGAGAGGTCTGTCCAGGGAGGCCGATGGCAAACCTCACCGTGACGAGAGGAGAGGAGCTTGCAGATCACTCGCACTGCAGCATGGAAACACTTAACACTACTGAGTGTGTCTCCAGATGCCACGGAGCACTGGCACCCGGCTGTAATCCCAGCACTGTCGAAGGTCGAGCCAGGAGGAGTGCAGGTTTGAGCCCAGCCTGGGCAGTGTAGGGATTTAGGCCCTGTCTTGAAATAAATTAAAAAATAAAAGCTCTGGGTACAGCTCAGCTATAGCTCAGTCAGTGTGAGGGTCCTGGGTTCCATCCCCAGTGCCACACACACATACACACACGCATGCACACACATGCACACACATGCACCATAACTGGTCAAGATGATAAATTTTATGTTAAGTGTATTTCACAACAAATCATGTTTTAAAAAGAAAGAAAACAATCTATTCAAGAAAATGAGCTTGGATTCTCATATTCACCGTTTTCTAGAAGCTGCTGGTGGCGGGGCACAGTGGGTTATTTTAGCCTTTTCTGGTGCCAGAATGGAACCCAGGGCCTCGTGCTGAGTGCGCAGTTGCCACGGTCCGACCCCACCTCCTGGGTTATTTGAAGCAAATTCTAGACGTGACTTTTCACCCCAAACATCTCCGGGCACTTTCCAGGGGAGATGGTTATGCGTCTTCGATGATTACGTGGCTGTGAGCCAGGAGGAGGCTGAGCTTGCAGTGCTGGCCCCGAATTCAGGGGTCTCTGCTCACCCCTTGCTGGCTCAGGGCCCCTGCCCACTGTCATCCTTTTCTGAAAGAGCCAGGGAGCTCTCCTGAGGGGCTCCCTCCTATGTGCAGTCGGTGGCCGAGGCGCCCAGCTTCTCTGCCTCTGTGCCCCAGAGGGCTGCTTCCCCATGGAAGCCCCAGCCCTGGGCCTTCAGCTTGTGGCCTGGGCCACCCCAGAGCCTCCTGTCCCCTTTCCACCTGTCCCCTTGCAGCCCGACAGCCGAGCCCGGGTGTCACCTTCCCTGCCCTGGGCCCAGGCCCCAGGCCCCAGGCACCCAGTAGGAAATCAGCTCCCTCTGCCAAGTTTCTGCAGGTGGGGGGCTTCCCCAGGCACCTGCTCCGTGCTGCACCCTTAGCCTGGTGAGTGGAGGTGCCTGACACCGCCAGTGCCTGGCTTCCAGCCCAGGCCTGCAGCCCTGGGCTCAGTCTTCAGTGTCACACTCACGCACACACACGCGTATGCACGCACACATGCACACACAAATGAGCACCCAGGCCTCTTGCCTGGACATAGCTGCTGAACTGTGCCGAGGCCCCTGAGCACAGCTTCCTTCCAGAGATACTCTATGAGCACTGCAAGTAGGCACATCTCTTCTCTCTACCTGCTTTCGTTTTGGAGAGAGAGCAGCGTACAATAGGCAGCATTTCTGTAGCTTGTGTTTGTTCATTTGTTGTTTGGTTCTTTTGAAACAGGGTCTCACTGTGTAGTTCAGGATGGCCTTCAATTCACTACGTACCCCAGGGTGGCCTCCAACTCTTGGTGATCCTCCTGCCTCACCCTCCCAAGTGCTGGGATTACAGGAGTGTAAGCACACTCCTGGCTGTCACTTGTTTTTGTTACTTATTAAAATATCTTGGAGATTGTCAGAACTATCATAAGATCCAGCAATCCTACTTCTGGGTATATATCCAAAGGAATTTAACTTATTAGTAAGTCCAAGAGATAACTGTATTCCCATTTCAACATTATTCACAATAGCTAAGATCTAAATGTTCACAAATGAAGGAATGGATAAAGAAAATGTGTTACATATATATACACAGTGGAGTACTAGACAGCCTTGAAAAGAAGGGAGTTCCATCCTGTGCTGCAGCTTGGGTGGGCCTGGAGGGCATCATGCTAAGGGAAATGAGCCAGGCCCCCAAAGAGAAACTGCACACTTTCACTTTTATGTGGAATCGAAAACAAACCATTGGAAGGTAGAAAGAAAGCTTGTTATCAGAGGCTAGAGAAAGAAAGACAGATGAGACAGGGGAGATATGATCAAAGGATACAAAGTTCCAACTACAGACATAAATTTAACTTGATTTTGTGGTACTAGGGATTGAACTAGGGCCTTGGCACTGAGCTACTAGGATCCCCAGCCTTTTTCCTGCTTTCCATTTTGAGATGGGTTCTCACTAAGTCACTAAATTGCCCAGACTCTGCTTAAGCTGTTAACCCTCCTGCTTCAGCCTCCCAGAGTGCTGGGATTACAGGTGTGCACCACCACGCCCGCCCGCGTGGAGGAATACATTTCAGTGATCCACTGCACTTCATAGTGACCACAGTTTATCATAACACATACTTTTAAATCGCCAAAAGGGTAGATTTTTAATAATCTCACCCCAAAAAACTGACACGGTTATGGCTGTGTTAATTAGCCGGACCGACTCTACAACATGTGTGCAGGTCAGCACGTCATGCTGCGCCCCATAAATACACAGGATTATCGTTTGTCAGTTGACGGTAAATCTCAGGGGACTGGCGGGTAGATCATGGTATCCTGTGTTTGGAACCTAGCATCAAACAAGCAAATTTTTTTAAGTTGAAGGCGGTTAGTACTGATTCCTAAGGAGGCCCCACGTGCGAGCGTGAGTGAGTGTGTGGTTATTTCCCCGGGCCCTGGTGGTGGAAAGCGGAGTCAGTCCCACTCTCTTGGCAGCCAGGCCCCTCCACGCCCTGCAGGCGGCTGCCACCGAGCGACCCCCCAGCCGCCATGTGCGTCTGCACACAGTGCCAGGGAGCACTGCTTCACCCGCGTGTCAGGACCTGAGTGGGAGCGTCGCTCGGGTAGGGGTGCTGGATCCCCTCATCCGAGGCTGCGTTGGTCTATGCTCCCACGAGCCTTGTGCCAGGCAGTGCACTCGGGAGCCTGTCCTGGGGCTGATCACACGAGTGCGTCCAGTTCACTGACATACTTATGGGTGGGCGCTGTTCTGGGTGTTAGACATCCATAAAAAGTCTTTAAAAACTCAATAAAAAGTTGATTGAAATTACAAATCATTGACATGATGGGATGAGGAGCATGTGATATATACACACAATGGAATATTACTCAGACAGGAAAAAGAAGGAAGTCCAGTGATTGCAGCGGGCTGGATGGGAGGAGGCCACTTCGTTACGGGAGAGGAGACAAGCCATTGGGAAGAGACGCTCACTCTCACTCACGGGGGGAGGCTAACAGGGTGAGTCTCAGGCCTCACACAGGCAAAGAGGAGACCAGGGGTACCAGAGGCTGGGAGGCTGCAGGAGAGGCAGGGAGAGCGTGGCCAGCAGGTTGCTCCTGGGCAGCGGACCACGGCTACTGTCTTGCAGCAGGTGGGGCAGCGATGGTTCGCAACATCTGGCTGTACATTTGAAAGTGGTTTTCTGTTACTGTTTTTGTGAGGCAGGGTCTCTCTATGTGGTCCAGGCTGGCCTTGAACTCGCTGTGTAGCCCAGGCTGGTCTTCAATTCGAGGCCATCCTCCTGCCTCAGCCTCCCAAGTGCTGGGATCACAGGCGGGCCCCACCATGGCCGGCATGGTTTTCTTTTCTAAACAGGTCTTGCTATTGCCTAGGCTGGCCTCTCAGTGCTGCATCCTCCTGCCTCAGCCTTCTGAGACACTGGCATCGCGAGCACCCCACCGAGGCGGGCTTAACTGTGTTTCAGGGTAGCTAGCAGATTTTTTCTAATTCTGAGGAAGGGTCCCACTAAGTTCACGGGCCAACCCCCAACTTGAGGTCTGCCTGTCTCAGCCTCCTGCAGGGCTGGGATTACAAGAGTGTGCCCAGCAAGAATATGATTTCTAAGCATTCCCAAGAGAAAGAAATGATAAGCATTGGAAGGGATGGCTTACCAATGGCCCTAATCTATACATGTATACACTGCATACACATGTACTGGACTATCACACAGTATTCCGTTAATATGTAGCTATTATGGGTAAATTTAAAAAATGTTTTTAGCCCGGCACAGTGCCCCAGGCTTGTCATCCCAGTTCTGGGGAGGCTGAGGCAGGAGGATCGCCATTAGTTCAAGGCCAGCCTGGGCTACACAGTGAGACCTGTCTCAAAGTAACAGTTTTTAAACATTAAAAACAAAACGGAAAACCCAACTCAGGGCTGTCAGTGGTGGGGGAAGGGAAGCGTGAGGGAAAGCGGAGGCAGGGCCACAGCCCTTGTGGTGTCCCAGGCCTCCGCGCCCTGAGGCTGGGCGGGGTCCAAGGTGAGCCAGGCAGAGTGGGGCAGAGCGGCCGGGGCGCTCCCATGGGGCGCTCCCATGGTTTCGGGCTTCTCCTGCCCACAGGCGCTGCAAGGGGCCCTGAAGGCAGAGTGCTGGGGGCCCTGCGGGGTCCAGCCACTGGCCAGCCCGGCTCCTCCAGGCACTGCCTGCAAGCTGCACCTGCGCCTGGCCACTCCCGGGAGGGGGTGGCAGCTGTCACCGAGTGTCACTGCCCCGGCCGGGCAGGAGCTTAATCCCCACAGCTGCGTCGGGGATTAAGAGCTGAAGCACAGTCTGACTGGTGCAGAGGCTGGGGCCGCTGAAAAGCGACGGATCCGGGATCCAGTGGTCAGGAGGCGGGAGGGGCCCAGCCCCGGGACCACAGGCCCAAGCCGGAGCCCCGGGCCGTCGCTCACGGGAACCGGGAACCGCAGTGCCTGGCTGTAGACAGCGAAGGCGATTGGAGCCGGGCTTGGTGGGGCAGGCCGTGCAGCCCTGTAATCACAGCGCTCTGGAAGGCTGAGGCAGGAGGGTCACAAGTTCAAGCGTGGCCCCAGGGAAATGGAATCACCTAGCAAGACCTTGTTTCAAAATAACAAGAAAAGCAGAGCTGGGTTCATAGCGCAGTGCAGCAGTCCCGGGTTCAAGCCTCTGAACTGTGATAGATAAGTAAATACGCAGATCAATACATACAAGGAGTTTGAGGCCAGCCTGGGCAACTTATCAAGACCTTGTCTTACAATAAAAAGTTTAAAAAGGCTGTGGATTTGGCTCGGCTCTCCCCAGGTTCAATCCTCAGTAGCTCCGTAAATGCACATCATTCCTGAAGCCTCTAGATGAATTAACTAACGTCCTGAAAGAAAAGGAGCGGGCGGATGTCAGGACCAGGGGTGGAGGGGACAGGGTGTGACGGAGGGAGAGCAGGGCTGGGAATTCGTTTGTTCTGGGTTCAAATCCCCGCTGCGCAGTTTACACACAGCACATGAGGCTGCCCCAGTGTTCTTGCCTCTAAGACGGAGCGTAATTCCGATACAGGGATGTGGACCCGGACAGTGTGCGGGCGGGTGGCACAGTGCCAGAGCAGGAGCGGGTGGGGGACAGGTGGCGGCCCACAGGGCCAGCCCCGAAGGCTGTGGACGGAGGTGCCAGCTCCTTTTCACACCAACGGGGCGCCCGGCCTGGGTCCGGGTCCGAAGGCGAAGTCTGTGCTGGGAGAAGCTCTGAACAGCAGCAGGCCACCGGGCATGGGGGGCTCCCTCACGTCCATCGCGGTCCCAGGAGAGAGAGGCCAGGGCCCTGCACACCTTCAGCCTCCCGCTGAGGCTCAGGCTGACCTCACTGCGAGGCTGAGTCAGCCTGGCCTCTTCCGCACACACCGCACACAGCACCCCCGCAGGGCCATCCCCTCTTCCTGTCCCCTCCTCCTGTCCCACCGCCCGAGCACCTCATTCCTCCACTGGCTTCCTGCAGGAACCGCTGTCCCCGCTGGCTGCCCTGAGCCTCACCCCCACCTGGGCCATTTCCTGCTCAGCAGCCGGCTGGCGCTCCTGGAACCTGGATCTGGCCCTGCTCCTTGTCTGCTTAACTCCTCCAGGGACTTCCCATGGCTGCTTCTTGCCAGGTCACATGTGGCCATGGGCATCAGGGCACCAGGCCGGTCTGACTTCAATTCCTGCCACTGGGCCCTGTATTCACGGAGCTCCAGCCACAATGGCCTACCCCAGGGCTTTTGCACTGCCATTTCCCTATCCTCCTTACCCAAGTTTAGCTTTTTCCAGAGGCACACTGCAAACTATTTTAACATCAAGGTATACGGAAAATGTATTTGTATGTTTTGAGGCCATCTTCCTAGGTGAATACAGTTTATTTATTATTATTATTATAGACAGGGTCTCCCTGTGTAGTTCAGGCTGACCTTGAACTCACTATGGAGCCCAGGCTGGCCTTGAACTCACAGCAATCCTTCTGCCTCAGCCTCGGGAAGGCATGGATGACAGGCCTGCGGCACCACCCCAGCTGTGAATACAGTTTTTGAATGCTGTGCCATCCTGGGGAACTGAACTTCTATTATACAGTGATGTGCTTTGTCTCATGTTTATTTTAAGTGTTTTTTAAAATTTGAAGTCTGGTTTGTCTGAAAATAATTTAGTTGTATAGCATCCATTTGGTATGCCATGGCATTTCACATCCTTTTCACTTTTCTACTTAGCTGTTTTGTATGTGTCTTTGTGGGGGGCCAGTACTGGGACTGAACTCAGGCCCTTCCCACTGCACTACATCCCAATAATTACAATCTTTATTTTTGAGACAGTGTCTCAGTAAGTTGCTGAGTTGCTCAGGCTGGGCTTGGACTTGCAGTCTTCTAGCCTCACCCTCTGAGTGCTGGAATTATAGGCCTACGACACCATGCCTGGCTTATACATGTCTTTTATGACTACTGTAAGTTGGGGTTTGGTTTTTCTTTATTTCTGTGGTGTGTGGTGCGTGTGTGTGTTTTGCAGACTAGGGATCAAACTCTGGGCCTTGCCCACACTAGGCAAGTGCTCTGCCACTGAGCTACCCCCATCTCCTGTTTTGTTTTGTTTTTTAAATCCTGCTATATTATGGCTTATATCTAGATATCCCCCAAAGCATCATGCGCTCATATGTGGGGCTTTGGGGAAGTGACTGGATTAGGGCACTGACTGGTTTTGCACAGTTCTGGGTGTGGGCGATGGATTTATGGAAGAGGGAAGACTCACCCTAGGTGTGGGTAGCAACAACCAATAGGCTTGCAGCCTGGATGGAATAAAAAAGGGAAGAAGAAGAAGAAGAAAGGCTGGCTTTCTCCTGTCTGCCCTGCCATGGACTGTTTCTCCTCTACGATGCCACCCTGCCATGCTGCCCTGCCTCAGAGTCAGCCCACTATGTGGTGAAACCTCTGCAAACTGTGAGCTGAAAATAAACCTCTCCTCCTTGAACTTGTGAGTGTCAGGTATTTTGTCCCAGCAAAGAGAACGTAACTAAGACAGCTAAGTGTTTTGTCTTTTACCTGGCATACCATACTTAGTCCACATACTTATGTTATCATTAATATATCTGGGTTCCCATTTGATGTCTTACTATATCACTTGTATTTACCCTCTTGCTCTATTTTCTTTTTTCTCTTTTTTGTATTCTTTTGAATTGATTGGAAATATTTTTTTTCATTTCATTTTCTCTACTAGTTTGGCAGTTCTATATGCTTTTTCTGCCCCCCTCCCCACCTAGAAATTACCACATTTCTATCTTGTTAAAAATCTACAGTTACTCAACATTTTTGTGGCTCACCTAGATTGCAAGGATCTCAGTTCTCTCCCCTTTGATCTCCATGCTGCTGTTGTCTTTCTAGCTCATAGCCGTTATTACTGTCTATACAGTTGATCTTCAGCTGGAGTGACTCACATACAGCCAGCCTTTCCGTATCTGTGGATTCAACCAACTGCAGATGGAAAATCTTTGGCGAAAACAATCACATCCGTGCTAAATGCAGTTGTTACACTGTGTTAGGGGTTGCAAGGAATCAGAGGTGATCTGGAATACATGGGAGAGCTGTGTAGGTTATATGCAAATACATTGCCATTTCACGAGGGACTGGAACAGTCTTGGATGTTGGCATCTGTGGGCATCCTGAAGCCAGGGCTCACGGATGCCGAGAGACAGACCACATTTACACTGGCTTGTTCTCCCTCCTTCCTTCACCCACAGTCTTCCATCCCTGATGATTTTCCTTCTCTGCCTTAGAATGTCCCCTAACACATAAAAAACTGCTGGTGTAGTATTCTCTGTTTTTCTCAGAAATGTCCTTGTTTAGCTACTTCTTGGAGCTTTTCTCCGAGTGCAGGATTCTAGGCCAGTAATATCTTTCTTTTTCTAGGTGGATAGAAACAACTGCTGTTTAGCTGTCTGCTGGCCTCCGTTTCTGCTGTGAGGAGCCAGGTGCAGCCTGGTTCTGTGACTCAGTCAGGCTTCTTGTGGCCTCTCACACGTCCCTGAATCTCCCTGGTTCCTGGCTCACTTTCCTTGTCCTGTGTGAGGCAGCTGTGGCCCCTGGCACATGTCAGTCTCCTGGCCGAAGGAACAAGCACTAGCAACATTCTGTGACAGCCCCGGAAGCTTTGGCTGGCAGACATCACTCACTTCGTACGTCAGTAGCCAAAGCCCAACATCCACAGGGTGGGGTCAGGGTTTCTGTAAGTTAAGCTCCTCTAGGTTATGTTCTACAGGCACTGGTGGCAAAGAATTGGGGACAATGCGCAACCTACCACACTGAAGCTCTTTCAGAGTGTTCTGTGTCATTTTTAGGGTCCACTCAGGAACATATAAACCCTACTGTTTTTTTTTTTTTTCAAACAGACGGGATGAAATACACAAGGTGGATTGTTTACACAGGTGTTGGAAGGCTGAAAGAGCCAAAAAGGATACTGAAGTCACCGGCTATTCGTAATTACAGGAAGTGACTACCACCCATAGGCTTGGAAGGATGAAAGGGAAGGACTAGGGTTGACAGGATCTAGGATCTTGGAGGAGGACCCCAGCTGGGGATGGACCATGAGAGTCCCTATCAGCTTGGGCTTTTCCTTGCCAGGGTGTCATATTGCTGGTGCTAGGAGTGTTGAAAGATGGTGAGGATTCCTGCCGTGAGGCCAACAGGAAGTAGAAGCCAGAAGGGATTGCCTTCTCCCACCTGCTGATCTCTAGTGCCTCCCGTTGGCAGAGCCTCATGGGAAGCTGCCTGGCAAGGGGTTCTGGGAAGTGTGGTCTGGGAACGCTCACCCCATCTCCACCGAGCAGATGAGACAAGGGCTTAGATCTGAGAGCCAAGCAGTGAAGAATCAGCACTGTTATCTGTTCTTTCCTGGTGTCTGCCTTTTTTATTTTTATTTTTTTCCTGGGGTCTGCCTTTATGACTTTTCCCTTTGTTTTTGATTTTTTAAGTTGCATCATGATGGTGTATTTCCTTTATTTATGAGGCACATTTAAGTTCTTAAGTCTATAGATTAATATCTTCCATCCAGTTTGGAACATTTGCAGCCATTACCTTTTATTTTTATTTTTTGAGGC
This sequence comes from Heterocephalus glaber, assembly GCF_000247695.1. Next base: position 41,334,920 of record NW_004624733.1, on the reverse strand, counting down.
AGGATCTCACTGTGTAGTTCAGAGTGGTCTTGAACAAACAGCAATCCTCATGCCTCAGCCTCCTGAATGCTGGGATCACAGGTGTGCGCCACCATACCCAGCTGCCATTACCTTTTAAACCACTGCTTCCTGGGCCGGGGATTTAGCTCAGTGGTTCCACCGCCTGTCCAGCAAGTGCAAGGACCAGAGTTTGATCCCCGGTACCAAAAATAAATAAATAAATAAAAATAAAAATAAACCACTGCTCCCTTCTGATCTTTTCCTCTTCTGGAATTGCAGTTAAACATGCGAGTTGTTCTTATTGTGACTTTCATATCTGACCCCTTTCCTTCCATATTTCCCATCCTTTTGTCTCTCCACAGTTTTTTGTGGATCACTCTTCTGCTCTGTCTTCCACTTCTCTGATTTGTTCTTCAGCCATGTCAAATCTGTTAAAGCATTCATTAGACTTGTAATTTTAGTTTGAGTTTTTAGTTATAGACTTCCTGTTTATTCCTTTTTTAACATATGCTATATAATTTTATAGAATCTCCAGTTCTCTGCTAAAACTTTCATTTTTTCACATTTAATTTCTTTCTTTCATGCTGAGGATTGAACCTGGGGTCCCAAACATGCTGAGCAAATTCTCTACCATTGAGCTACATCCCCCACACCTGGCATTTAACTTCTTGCCCATAGGTGTGATGGTGCACACCCGTAAGCCCAGCGACTCAGAAAGCTGAGGCAGAAAGACCACAAGTTTGAGGCCAGCCTAGGCAACTTGGTAAGACCTTGTCTCAAAATGAGACATTAAAAGGGCTGGGGATTTACACTGCACCCCAGTCAGAGTGGCTGTAGTCAAAAAGACAAAAACCAATAACCACTGGTGAGGGTGGGAGTGGGAATGAAAATTGGTACAACCACTGTGGAAATCAGCATGGAACTTCCTCAGAAAACTGACAATAGAACTATATTAAGTCCCTGACTGTCCAACGAGTTCTGTTCCAGGAGAACATTTGTAAGTCAAATTCATTCACGGGCCAGGGGTTTAGCTCAGCGGCGCAGCACCTGCCTCGCAAGTGAAAGGTCCTAGGTTCAATCCCTGGTACCAAAAAACAAAAATTCATTTGTAGGTCCAACAAAGTGAGTCTTATACACCTTTCACACAGATGTACAATGTACAGCATCAAAAAACCAAACACACACGTGTACACACACAATACTATGAATAAACTATTTTTACTTTTACAGGGGCCTTACCGAGGCGGTACAGTACAGCACCGCAGCGGGCACTAGGGGCTTGCACAGGGTGAAAGGAAGTCTAACTGAAGGAGGCAGGCCCGGCGGGTGGGAGACTCGGCCTGAAGGGTCATCAGCAGCAGGAGATGGGGCGGGGCGGGTCTTCGCTCCCACCTGACGTTGATGACGTGGGTTTTCGATGGCTCCGGGTCTGTCTTCCCCCTTGCAAAAAGGATCCAGTGCTGTCTGAGTCGTGGTCCTTTTTCTCATCCTGGATGACTCCAGCGGGACGGCCTTCTGAGCAGCTGCGGCGGCCTCCGTGCATTGTTCTACTTGAGGTCCTGGGCCTCAAAAACTACCAGTGCCTCTTCGAGTAAAGAAGACCCCTCGCCATCTCCCATGTGGCGAATGTCTTACACCTTCCTCTTGGTGTCCCTGTCTTTTGCTGGGCTCTTAGTCCATCGGGTCCTCAGTACTGAGCTCCTCGTGCTGCACTCCTAGAAGTTCAGCGACATCTTCCTCTTGCAGACTGAGTCCCTGCCTCTTGCTCAGGGTCCCTGTGTGGTTGAAGGCCTCTCTGGCCTCCTTACCCACCTTCTCGAGTCCATGAACCCCATGAACAAACAACGGCAAAGACCCCATTCATGGTGACAGCCGAAACCTCGCACCAGATGTTTTTTACGGCTTTGTAGATGTCACAGTCCTTCTAAAATGGTCACAGGGTTGTTCCTGTTTCATCAGTTGCCCTCGCTGCCTGACAAAAAATGTGACATGCGTAATATTCCTTGAAAGCCGCAATAACTCCTTGGTCCATAGGCTGGACGACCGCCGGAGTATTTGGTGGCAGATGCACCACTTTGACGTTGGGATGAAAGAGATCCATGAATTGGGGGTGACCTGGTGCATTGCCAAGGAGCAAAGGAATGTTGGATGTGGTATCTTTCCCCAAATACTTGTTCTCTACCTCTGGGATAAAGTGTGGAAAACCAGACCTGGGAAACGGTGCAAGTAAGCTGGGCTGTGGAGTTACTCTTCCGCTCAACAGGAGGAAGGCCCATGGCTGTGTTTTTGAGGGCTCGAGGGTTCTCTGAATTGCCAGCTAAGAGAGCTCTAGTTGCATATCACCGGAAGCGCTGCCACCACCAACAGAGTCAGTTAGTCCTTTGCTGCTCTGAGGCCCGGCGCACTGTTCCTCTGTCCCAACGGAGCTTCCCTCTGGCGTCCTCTTCCAGTCCAGTCCTGTCCCAGCGATGCTCAAAGCCTGCTGGGTAAATAAGCGCCTCCACCAGGGACCTCCCTGAGAGCTGCTGGAAACTCCTGGGCAGCTGCTGTCTCCGGACTCGCAGCTTCACCCCTGCTTTTAGGCTGTGAACGTTGGCTTGAGCCTTGAATCTGCTCAGCCACCACGGCTGGTGGGGAAAGACGCGCCCATTCACTCCGTCTATTCCTCAAGTCCCCAGCCAGCGTTAGCCTTCTCTTTAGTTGCATTAAGCCGAGTGGGCTCCGTGCTGATGCCCACCCCGTGTCCACAGGCTGGGCAGTTTCCCCGTCTCCTCCCTCAGCACACCGCACTTTGTGGGGATTGCTGGCTCCACACGTCCTGTGACGTTGTCCTGGTTCTTCAGCTCTGTGCCAGCGGAACAGTTCGTGATAAAGAATGAGGGACTCCGCTGTCTGTCACCTCTGTCCAGTCTCTCAACTATCTTCACTCTTGCTTCCACGGGTGCTGCTTTGCACCTCCATAGGTCCTCTCACATCCCCCTGCTTTTCTTCTTTTTGGGGAGCCTGCTCTGTGCCGTAGACACACAGCAGCACCGCTGTGACAGTGTCGGCAGGCACGGGAGCCTCTCCTGCGATTTGCTTCTACAAATGTTCATAATGTGAGGTCTAAACAGACTATCTGTGAAAGTTTGGAACTCAGATGTTCCTAAATTGGGAACTCACCGTATCATATGATTCAGCTACACCACTTTTTGGTATATACCCAAAGGCATTAAAGTCAGCATATTCTAGGGACACCTCCACACCCATGTTTACTGCAGCACAACTCACAATGGCCAACACGTGGACCTGGCCTAGGTGCCCATCAACAGACGAATGGATAAAGTAGATGTAGTGTACATGCACAGTGGAGTATTATTATACAGCCATAAGTAAGGATGAAATTGTCATTTGCAGGAGAATGGATGGACTGGAGATCATGTTATGTGAAATGAACTAGACTCAGAAAGACATGTATGAGATGTTTCCCTAATATGTGGAATCTGTGTGTGTCTGTGTGTGTGTGTGTGTGCGCGCGCGCGCGCAGTACTGGGAACTCTTTCCAGGGCCTCCTCACTGAGCTACATTCCCAATCCTTTTTTATTTTTTATTTTGAGACCGGGTCTCAGTAAGTTGATAAGTTGCCTGGGCTGGACTCAGACATCTGCTCCTCCTCCCCTCCAGAGGGCTGAACTTGTAGGAGTGCACCACCATGCCTGATTTCCAATGTGTGGACTCAAAGCAATGACATCGGCTGGGGATTTAGCTCAGTGGTGCCGCTGCCTGCCTCGTAAGCACAAGGTCCAGAGTTCGATCCCCAGTACCAAAAAAATAAAATGTTAAAAAAATAAAATAAAAACAACATCAAAGTAGGGGCACTATTAATAGACAAGAAGGGACTAAGGGGAGAGGGAGGTGTGAAGGGGAATAATAGGGAATGGATATATTCAAAATAAATTATATGCCTATAGTAAAATACCACATTGAAACCCAGAATTTTAAAAAATTAATAGGTACTAATAAAATATATTTTAATGAATGTAAAAACAAAAGGGCTGGGATGTAGCTCAGTGGTAGAGCTCTTGCTTCAAATTCATAAGGTCCTAGGTTTGATCCTTATTACTGCAAAAAGATTAATTCCTGTGCGTGGGTAGTGTGTATAATTTGGTACACAGTCTGGGGTTTTCTGGCTCTATTTCTGTGGACTGTTATTTCTGATGGTTGTAGCCCAAGGAATCTTGCTTCAGGCAGCTGGTGATTTTGTTGCATTAAGCGATGCGTTTATGAAATTATCTGTAGGAATAATTGGAAATGGGTGATTTTGGCCTTCTCTGAGGAGGTTTCCAGGCACCTGGAGGGATCAGCAAACGGAGGTCCCCAGAGTTCACCCTCGGGGCCCTGGGTTCCTGGCCCTGGAGGACTCAGCGGCCCGGCAGCCCTGGGTGTGGGGCCCATCCAGTTCCAGTTCACGTTCACTCCTGGAGGGTTATCAGGCCCCTTCTCTTGGCCGCCTGGACTCTGATCTTTGTTTCCAGCCATTCAAAGCAACCTAGAGTGAGTTCAGCCTTTCGGTTACTTCTTCCCAGTTGGCGAAGAAGTCAGCGGCCTCAGCTATCTGGGTGACCCCTTGATTCCGCCCTCTCTGGAACCCCAGCACAGCAGTTCTTCACTGTCTTGTTGGCTCTTTGACCTCCTCCCTCTCTCCCTCCCTCCCTTGACTTTCTCCCTCCCCTCTCCGTCTTTCCCTCCCTCCCTCCTATACTGGCGATCGAACCTAGGGCCTCCTGCATGCTACATCCTCAGCTCAACTTGTTGGCCCTTTGATGCTTTTAAGAGCAGGTATGTAGCCAGGCGTGGTGGCACAGACCTGTGATCTCAGCACTCTGGGAGGCGGAGGCTAATGGGTCACAAAATCCAGCCCAGTTTGGGTTAATAAGAAGATTGCGCCTCAAAATAAAATGGTGCGGAAGTAGCTCAGTGCAAAAGCCCTTAGTTCAATCCCCAGTACTTCAAAAAAGAAAAAGTATAGTCAGGCATGGTGGCACATGCTTGTAATTCCAGTATTCAGGGGGCTGAGGCAGGAAAATCAAGTTCAAAGAGAACCTAGGCTATGTAGTGCGTTTAAGTTCAAGGACAGACTAGACTTCATAGTAGGGCTGTCTCGAAAAAAAGAGTACATTATAAATTACTTTTTAAAAAATGGCCCTGGGGACTGAACCCTGGGCCTTTACACTGAGCTACATCCCCAGCACCCCACCCACTTTTGAGACAAGTTCTCGCTAAGTTGCTAAGTTGCACAGGAGAGGCTGAAACTCATGATCCTCCTGCTTCAGCCTCCCAGAGTGCTGAGATTACAGGTTCGCACCACCATGCATGTTTAACCAGCTTATTCAGTGGTTGTTTTGGGGGGGGGGGTTGGTACCAGGGATTGAACTCGGGACCTTGCACTTGCGAGGCAGGCGGAGGAACCACTGAGCCCCCCGCCCTATTTTTACCTTTGATACAGGATCTCCCTAAGTTGCCTAGGCTGGATTTGAGTTTTGGATCCCCGTGCCTCAGCCTCCCAGAGTGCTGGGATTGCAGGTGTGCACTCTGCATGACCTGCATTGAAATTTTATTGTGTCTTTTAAAAAAAAATTGTGGTGCTGGAGATGGAACCCAGGCACTGGGCCCACGAGGCAGCAGTCTACCACGGAGCTGCGCCCCTGTAAACGAAACGGATTTCTTCATCAGTGTGCATTTCCTTCTGCAGCCTTTGTTACTGCCAAGCCCCGTCCCCGGGTTAGGGTTTGTAGATCCAAGTTACAGCAAGAGGATTCAGCATTATTAAGGCAGCAGCACAGTTTTCCCCGAGGGCAGGTTCTTCCACGGTCAGTTTTATTTTGTGGTGTGGGGTGGGAGGGTGAGAGTTTGTATGCATTTCCTCAGAAATCGGGAGACATTTTTAAGCAGTTTGTGAACATGACAGAAATGGAAAGAGAGCAAGAAAAACAATCCCAGGAATACCAGAAAATGGGGAGAGACAAAGGAAAGAGGGAAAAGGAGGGAGAGACAACAGGGAGGGACCAGATGGGGCCATCATGACAGCATGGACATGAGAGGGGTGTATCTTTGGGGTTGAACAGACAGGCTTAAACAAAGAAAATCGAGCCAGATGTAGAGGTGCAGGCCTGTAATCCCAGTACTCTGGGAGGCTGAGGCAGGAGGATTTCAAGTTAGGGCCTAACTTGGGCAGTTCAGCGACTTAGTGAGACCCTGTCTCAAAACACGGCAACAACAACAAAACTACATACAAACCCCCTGTGCTTTAACTCAGGGTGTAGACGGTTAGCGAAGCTCTGGCAGAGAGCAGAGCTCAAGCTCACAGGGAGGGACTCTCAGAGGCAAAACCAGGGGCGGTGAGCAGGAATGGCTGGGCCCCTCGGGGTGGCGAGGAGCAGGGTCCACGGCACATGCTGCAGACAGGGAGCTGAGCCCTCTTGTCCTTCCAGCCCGGAAAGAAGCCCGAGCAGCCTTTGGCTGGGCTGGGACCCTGGCTGCCTCCTACCTGGCCAGGGTCACCCTGCAGAGCCTGGGCGGAAGAGGGTGGAGCTCTGTGACTCAACTGGGTGGCTGCACCGCCTAGGTCGGGGTTTACAGGGCCAAGCCAACCTGATCGCACCTGCTCCAGTCCTGCCTCCACTGCACGTGTCCAGGCGTTTGTCAAACACTCTAAGTTCCATCGCCATCGGACTCTTCTCTTGAGTGGATGTCCAGATGTGCAACTTCAAATAAAACAATTTTAAAACTACTGCTTGTGTATGTAAAACAGATGGGCATGGTGGTGTGCACTTGTAATCTTAGCTACTCAGGAGGCTGAGGCAGGAGGATCTTCAGTTTGACACCAGACTGGTCTCAAGCATTTATCTGAAATCCCAGTTTAACTTCGTTGTCTTTTTTTTTTTCTTTTTTGGTACCAGGGATTGAACTCAGGACCTTGTGCTTCCGAGGTAGGGGCTGGAACTGCTGAGCTAAATCCCCAGGCCTACCTTGTCTGTATTTTGTGTGGCAACCTTCCCCTTCCCCAGCACTCCCCTCTGTCCCCACCCTCAGCTGAACCCCTGCAGGTATCTGGCTGCCCCTGGCTGGGCCCTTTCCCATCACCAGTGTTGTCCTTGGCTCAGTGCACGTCTTTGCCCAGCAGGTGCAAACTGCAGACCTGGCACACTGGGCTGGGGAAGACTGTATTCTGGGTTAGGGAATGTGGGTTTTTTTGTTTTTTTGTTTTTTTGGTACCGGGGATGGAACTCGGGACCTTGTGCTTGTGAGGCAGGCGATGGAACCACTGAGCTACATCCCCGGCCCAGGGAATATGAATGTGACTGCAAAGACCAGATTTCCCGCTGTCTTTTTAACATGAAGCTGTAGCTGCCCGAAGCCCACTTCTCCACTTGGCCCCATTATGTCTCCCAGGACTTAACTTCCTCCCCCTGGGCCCCAACTCCCAGTAGGCAAGCTGGGAACCAAGCCTCCAGCACAGGGCTTGACGGGGGCAACCCAGATCCACACTCCAGCAGCCAGGAGGTAATTCTCCTTCCTGTGCCCACAGCCGACTCACTCACCCAGCCTAGGACACACTGCACCTTCCGGGTGCTCATTCCGCTGTCTCCCAACTGCAGGCTGTTCCTCTGGACGGCGGGGAAGCCAGGCATGGTGACGCACACCTGTAATCCCAGAGAGGCAGAGACATGAGGGTCACAAGTTCGAGGCCAACTTGGGCTACATAGTGAGTTGCAGGCATCCTGGACTACATAGTGAGACCCCCCTCTCCAAAAACAAACACTCACCAAGAAATACCTCTTATAAAAAGAAAATGGACTTTGAGGGGCCTCAACTGAGTGTTCAGTGTCTGTTGCAGGGAAGAGAGGCCCCTGACCTGGGCAGCCGAGAAGCGTTTGCCTGACTGAGTTCAGGACACATTACTCCCAAAATACGGCCCCTTAGCATTTGGGAAAATGGCAGAGGCAGGGATACCCTCTTTCTTCTTTCCCACCCTTCACCCTGAAAGGAGCAATCAAATGATTCTCTGAGTTTCCCCTAAAGTGGGTCACAAGACTCTCATTTCCACACCTGCAGAAGAGGAATGGCCTTGTCTCTGGGACGCAGAAGAACTGGAGCCAGCAGCTTTCCTCTCCCCGCCTCCATGGGTTTATCACCAGTAGATCATATCCTTTTGTTCTCCAAACATATTGCTCCACAGCTCTCCACTTTGTCTTCGTTACTTTCACCTCACTAAGACACAATACCGACACTCACACCTTAAAGGAGGAGAGGTTTATTTTGGCTCAGTTTGTAGAGGTTTCAGACCATAGCTGGCTGGCTCCAAGACAGGGTGGCACAGCAGAGGAGGAACAGTCCATGGCAGGGCAGCAAGAAGCAGAGCGGGGATCAAGGGAGGAGGGAGACAGACTTTCCAGGCCACACCCTCAGTGACCACCTCCTCCCACCAGGCTCCACCTCCCAACCTCACACCCAGCTACACAGTCATCAGTGGACTAACCCATTCACAAGTATCACACCTCCATGATCCAATCACCTCCCTGAAGGCCCGCCTACGAATGCACGAGGCTTTGGGGGCCCACATAGATGTAAACCATAACACACTTCTTTTTCATTTTCTTTTTTGGTACTCGGGATCGAACTCGGGACCTTGCCCTTGTGAGGCAGGCAGTGGAACCACTGAGCTAAATCCCAGGCCCCAAAACACACCTCATCAAGTTGAGCATAAAAACATCAGAGCTTCCCTATTTATTTGGGTCTTTATTTCGGAAGGTTAAGTGTTACAGAAAGCCTCAGTGGGTAGGCTTTTCTCTTGCTAATATTACTGACTTTTATTCTGGGGTCCTCAGCCTTGAACCTTGGCATCGGTGCAGAAAAGATGCTGCTTTTTCTTCCTTGTCTTCCCTTAGAGGAGTCACTCACCTGCCTCCACCTTGGAAGAGGAATTTAACAACCAGATAAAGGCCCCTTCTCTCAGGGCATCACCTGGAGCCCCAGGAAGCCTTCCTTCGTGGGAAAGGGGCCAGGGCCAAAAGGAGTGGAGCCAGACTGTGAACAGTCCTGCAGGCCATGCCCAAGACTTGTTTTCCCAAGAGATGCGATCTTGCTGTGTTTTCCAGGTTGGCCTTCAACTCCAGGGCTCAGGCTGTCTTCCTGCCTCAGTTTTCCAAGTAGCTGAGACCACAGGCATGTGCGACTGTGCCTGGCCCAGAGCAGTTTTTAAAGGCAAAGAAGTTAGAGCCAGGCAGCCCAGAGTTCGAGCCAGTCTGGACAGCACAGTGAGACCGTTTCAAATAGTTACATAACGAACTCTGCATTTTTACTGGAATATAAAACCCACAGGGGCAGGAATTTCGGTGTTCTGCACCCAGAATCCCTGGAACTGACCGACTGAAGGGTGGTGTAGTACGTCTGTGGTGAGTGAGCAGAGTGTGGGAAGGGAGGTCCCCCAGTAGCTGAGAGGGCTGAGTAGTGGGCACAGTGTGGGCAGGGAGTCAGGGCTCCTGGGGGCTGCATGCAGTGGGAAGGGTCCCCTGCACGGAGAGCGGCTGGAAGGGCCAGAGGGGACCTGCGGAGTCTGGGCGATTTTACAAGCGTGGTTTCCTCTTTACTTCAAGGCCCAGGGCTTGTGTTTGCAGTGTCACGTGAGGTCGGTGATGGAGTGTGTGGGACCCTCTGTGAGGAGCAGCTGGGTCTGTCCGGAGCCAGTCCCCGCTCGGCTGGAATCTCCTCCAGGGTAACTCTTCAGTTCTCAAGGCCCCGCTTCCCTCCAGATTTCAGGCTTCTGCAGACATTGCCTCACCGGATCTCTACAGAATCCCCGAAAGGTGAGGATCGTTAGCTAGCAGCGTTTCACAGGCGTGGAAACAGAGGCCAAGAGAGGTCATGTGACTTCCCCAGGGTAAATCAGGAGAGACGATTTCAGACTCAACGGAGCTGGCCTCCCTGTGTGGGACCCTTCGTGCTTCCTGGTGTAGCAGGAAAGCTGTGGCCAGCAGGTGTCAGAGAGCACAGGGCACCAGGCCCAGTCAGGGCTAGGGGCCAGTGCCGTAATAATAATGAGTGCGCCTGGCTGCCGCTCGTCCCGGACTTCCTGTCCGCCAGGCTCTGCTCAGGCACTAGCTCCCAGTCACCTCCTTTATTTCTCAACCCACCCTGGAAGTTGGTTTGTGCTCTCTGCCTTCTACACACAGTACGGCCGAGGGCCCCTTACCGGAGACGCCTGGAGCAAGCGTGTTTCAGAAGAGACGGAGGGCAGGAGAGGAATGGAGACCTGTCATGCGCACTTACCAAGTCCCGATGAAGGTCACTGAAGGTGACTGAAGGTACTGCAAACGTGTACTAATACAGATTAAAACTAAAGGAAGCGTTTGGGTTTGAGACTTTTTCAGAGTCTGGAGTATCTGCACGGGGATGGGACCCAAGTCTAAACACCGAATGCGTTCGTGTCACACCACAACCTGGACTTTGGCTGTCGCTGGGGATGGCACCCAGGGGCTTGGACACGCCGGGCAGGCGCGCTACCACGGCGCTACCCCCAGCGCTTTGCTTCTTACAGACTGTTACTTAGTCTGTTCTGCCCAGTGTAAGAAGCAGGGACGGTCTCTCTCGGCGAGGAGTTAAAGTCAGCCTGGGTGAGACCTGGCTGGGGGAGGAAGGCGCCCTGGGGGAAGCCTGGCTTGAGCAAGAGCAGGGGTGGCCAAAAGAACCCCGTTTTTCTGGAAAGGAGGAGCCCGCGTCCCACTAGCTAAGCCGGCACTGGCGGCCCTGGGGCAGGGCTTGAGGCGACAGGAGGGCGGGGGAGGGCTGAGGACGGAGCTCAGGTACGGCTCTTGCCTAGCAAGTGGGGCCCTGGCTTCCAGCCCCACTGCTGTGAGACGGAAAGGAGTGGGTTAGATTTCCCCCTGAAGCGCTGACCGCTCAGCCACACCCCTGTCACACCCACTTTTAGGCAGCACCTATTGAGGCGCCTGTCGTGTAGACGCCTAGCGGGTAATTACTCTTTAAATTAGTTACGGACTCAGAAAATCAGAACATTTCAAATCAAAATCCGAATTTCCTGTTTCTACTAGAAAACGAGAAGAGCTAGCAAAGTGGACCTCACTCTGCGGGGCAGGAACGGGCACTGAGTCCGCCGCGCTCCTCTAGATGAAGAAGGGGTTTGCTGGGGGAGGCTGGGCTGGCCGCACAGGAGGGATCTGGGCGTCGGGGGAGCAGGGCCGGTGTAGGCCTGGATGGGCCTGGGCGCCCTGGGCCCCCGCACCCCGGGCCCGTCCTGTCCCCCGCTGGTGCGGGTGGAAGGGAAGGGACGCTGATGGCCTCCCACACTGCGGGTGGGAACCGCGCGGCGGAGGAAGCGGGGCTGGGGTGCAGCTGTGGGCGGGAGGGCGGGCACTTCGTGCCGAGGCCCGCACAGCGCAGGGCCCGAAGCCGCGGAGAGCGGTGGGAGATGGAGGAAATTGGAAAATAATAAGAAAGCAGGCCACACACCAAGACTCAGCTTCGCAGCTGGGACAGCTGGGACCACAGCCCGAGGCGCTAGGGGCCCCTGGCGTCTGCGCTTTATTTACAGTGGGGGAGGGGGTGACTCCGCCACGCGGCCCACGTGGCCTCGGCTGCACGCGCTTGTCTCGTGACGGGGCATGCGCAGAAAGGAACAAGGACGCACGCTGTAACTGCGTCCACCATCCGGGATCCACCATCCGGGATCCACAGTCTTAGCCAAACTAATCTGTGGAGGAGAGCGGGGAGGGACCAGGCGAAAGGCCATCCTCGGGCTCGGCTGGCAACTGTGGGGTGCAGTGGGGCAAGCGCTCTGCGCCAGACCCTGAGCCCTTTTCACTTCGCGCGTCCACGGGGTTGCCCCCTGTGCCCAGGTTTTCATTTCCATAAATGTGAAGTGGAAAATCCCAGAGATGACGTGAAAGCTTTAAATAACTCTCACGACTTTTATACTTAGTTCTGTTTACTGTGATTGTTCGCCCCTTACTGCGGTTTATTCGCAACTCACACTTTGCCGGAGGGGCGTGGGCTCGGGGCTGTGGGTTTGGGGTCTCCGCTGGCTGTGGAGCGCCCCCCGTGGAGGGCGCCTGACTGTGAGGCTGGGGCGGCAGCCGCGTGTGTCTCCGTGATTTTTAACGAAGCCTGTTATTCGTTTAGGCTCTCCGGGCGCGCAGGAAGGGCGGGAGCCCGGCTCCCAGGCAGGCTGCAGACAGCGCCCGCTGCAGACAGCGCCCCCTGCAGGCTCCCTACGCCCGCGGCCGCCTTCTCCCTCCCAGGCGAGGCTTTGGTTTGTTTGCAGCCTGCGGTGGGGGCCTGGACGGGGGCCTTGAGCTGTCTGGCGGCACTGTGCCCCGAGACGCGCCTCCGGCCCTTCTCCTCGTCTCGGTCTCGGTCTCGGTCTCGATGCTGGGGCCCTGACCGCGGGCTCCACTGCTGGGCGCCGACCCAGGCCCGGGACACCGATCCCCGAACGCCCCCTCGGGCGCCTGCCCCGGAGTCCCTGCCGCGTCCGTGGGTTAGTGACAGGCTGGCCCGGGGGACGGTCTGTCCTCGGGTGGGTTCGGGGACCACAGGATGTAGGGGGCCGCCGCTGGACCTCTGAGTGAGAAGGGCGGTCCGGGTGGTGCGGAGGGCGGGATTCGGCGGCCCTGAGTCCGCTCCGGGGCTCAGGGCAGCGACCCGGGCTCCTGGCTCAGCCTGACTCCAGCCTTGGGTTTTCCTGCTGGGCCTTCGGGTCCACTCAGGGTGACCCCTCCCTTCTGGGGCTTGGCTTTAAACTTTTTTTTATTAAAACATACTATAAAATACTCATCCTTCCTATTTTTGGTGTTTTTTTTGTTTGGTTGGGGTTTTTTTTGGTACCGGGGGTCAAGCTCGGGACCTTGTGCTTGCGAGGCAGGCGGCGGAACCAGTGAGCTAAAGCCTTGGGCCCTTTTTGTTTTTGGTACTGGGGATTGAACCCAGGGCCTTTGCACTGAGCCCCATCCCCCACCCTCTTTTTTATTTTGAGACACTGTCTTGCTAAACTGCTAAGTCCCCAAAGCTGGAATCAAACTTGCAATCCTCCTGTCTCAGCTTCCCAGGGTGCTGGGGTTATAGACATGAGCCACCACTTCAGCTTATCCTTCTTAGTTTATCTTATCAAATGTTTGATTTAAATATTTGTGATAACAGTATGCTAGAATCAGATCAATTATTTTTGGCAGTACATACATCAGTACACGAAGCTTTCCATACCCTAGGGGCATCACACTAAATTTTTTGCAAGGTGCATATGAGGGGTGGATAATGCCTTCATTTATTTTTAGGAATATTTTTATTGATAAATTATTAATTTTATGAGTTTTATTAATAGATACTTAACAGGAACATAAAATATCAATAAAATATTAAATTTTTACTATATAAAGTGTATTTAGAATAAACATCAACATTTTCAACATTGACTGTTTACCTGCTTACAAGATCTAAAAATTCAGAGCAGAAATAAATTTCTACATGAACGACAATGAAAATACAAAGAAAACTCTACCACGAAAATAAACTTTACTAGGGCCAGGGATTTAGTTCAGTGGTTTCACTGCCTGCTGTGTAAGCACAAGGACCCGAGTTCGATCCCCGCTACCAAAAAAAAAAATCTTTGCTTCAGTTATCACACCCACAGCGATCTTCACACAAGACAGCAGCATGGTCCATACACAAGTCTTGCTCACACTGACAGCATGTGTGCTTCGCTTTCCTTTTCCGTTTGCCAGTCACGCTTGTCACCACTCGTCTTCCTCTTTTGTCAAAGGTTTCCCATTATATTGCCCACTTAGCAGGAAAATGAAATATCAATAAAATATCAAATATATACTGAGTGTTTAGAATAAACATCAACATTTTCTACATCAACTGTTTGCTTACTAAATCTAAAAAATAACAAATAAGTTCCTACATGAACTACAATGAAAATACAAAGAAAACTCTACCACAAAAATGATCTTTACTTCAATTATCACACCGAAGTCTTCACACGTGAGAGCAGTGTGTTCCATACACAAGTCTCACTTACGCTGATAGCACAGGTGCTGTTTTCCTGTCTTCTTTGGAAGGACATACTTGCCACTGTTGGCTTAGGGGGTTCTTGTGCTGTTTCACCTGTCTGTTCAACGGTCTACTCTAGAATTCTTTTGAAGAGTTCTTTGGGCAGATACATACTGTTCTTCCTCTGTTGTAATTGATCATTTATTAATTCCAGTCCCAATCCAATAAGAAAATTTCTCCGTGATATTTTGTGCTTGTTATTTTCTTTGTAAACTATGAAACTATTTATGCCTGATAAGACCAGGATCGAGTAAAACACAGCCTTTGACCAACAGTTTGTTTCAAGTGACATCATAGTTGCTGCATAACTTGTCAACAGCACCTACTCTGCCTTTCATTTTGTTGTAAAATGTGACCATTTCTGGCTTCATTTGTGTTGAACATTCACTACCAATCTTTTTTGTTTGGTTTTTTAAAATAGGGTCTCGCTATGGACTCCAGGCTAGCCTGGAACTCACTGTGTAGCACAGGCTGACCTTGAACTCACAGGATCCTCCTGCCTCAGCCTCCTAAGTGCTGGGATTACAGGAATGCACACTACACCCAGCTTCACTATCAATCTTATCATCATGGTGTCATGTTGACAATTTCAATACTACTTTATTTTTCTTTACCATAAAGGAGGGCATATTATGTCTCTCTGAAATCCAAAGATTGTACTATGTACATTTCTCTATTGTGAACTTGCAATGATTTTTGGTTGTTTTTTTCAGAAATCTTCACTTCGTTCTATGTTCCACATAGTTCTTGTGCTGGTCGACTGTATTTTTTTTCCCCAGCAAATATAACATCAGTGGGTAACTTGTGACGCAACTGTCTGATGTGACATTTGGCTTACTTTTAGAAATAGGTGCACAAGTCTGTTCACAGTATCATATGGTTTATTATTGCATAAATAAACACCGAGTGGCTCAGTTCCAGGACAAATTTCTAAATTCTATGTGTAAAATGTCTTTGCATCTACCAGGACATATATTTTTATACCACATTTGGAAGGTTTATTTGGCATATGTTGCTGCAACCTTCAACAACCATGAAATGATGCAAGTTGTTCCTCCATTGTCATGCATTCACACAGCGTATAAATTGCTTGACAGAAACAAAGATTTCAACAAATGAGCAAACAGCAGCCAAATTGTCAGATTTTTTTCTTTTTTCTTTGAGTCTTTTTGTTGTCAAAACGTAGGCAATTTTGAAAGAAATCAAATCACTTGTTCTAAAATCTCAATGCCACATCCGTCACTTCTTCATAAATCCTTTAGATTCCGATGATTAGAATGAGGATGTCCTGCTATGAGGCTTTTGGTTCAGATAGTGAGGTGTCATGATGAATACATTTTTGAGTATTACTATTGATGCATATAGAATGTTTTCTTGTATTTCATTATTACTGTATTTCAAACATCTTACAGCATGTCGCCCATTACAAACAGTTTCCAACACTGAATGGAAGTGTTGGCTTCTGTCCAGTAGGGTTCACCCCTGGCAAGATCTTAAGAACATTTTCCGACCTACTTCTAACATTGGATCATGTAGGTATACATTTTGTAGCATTTTGACGAGTCAAATATCTATTTACATTCCTGTTTCTTCCCCATCGGATTCAGGTCTTCGTTCTGTACTTCTCTGTCATTCTTGCTAACTTCTTTGGCTCACATGATCCAAGTCACCATCGGTAGCAGAGTCACCTGATGAGTTGCTTTCCACCTCCTCCCAAAGGTATAAAAGCGGATTTTCATGTGACATTGTACTGAACTGGGCTAATTCTACAAGAGAAATGAAAAGAAAATATGTAATAAAACTACAAATACAAGATTGTAATAGTGCGTAAGGTGTGTGAAACTCACTCATCTACACTTTGGTACACGAGTACACACCTTGCTGTCCGACGCATCCCCAGCCAAGGACTGGACACGCGGGAAGGAGACTGACCTCCCACGGAGTGGTCCCGGGTCACGGACTCCAGTGACCGCCCTCTCCTGGGTTCCCCCGGCTTGAGAAGCAGTGGCCACAAGAGGCCGGCAGGAGAGCCAGCTGACTTCAGCAAGACCCTCACTGGCTGGAAAGGAAGGCCGGGCCTCCCGGGGGAGCTCCTCCAGTCTCCACGCGAGGATCCCCGCCGCAGGTACGTGGGCAGAGGCCTTTCCCTCCTCCGCCTTCCTGGGAAACCACACACACGCGCACACATGCACACACACCTCTATCAGTAGAGCAGAGAGAGAAACGAGCTGGCTTGTACTCGGGCGCCAGCTGTGAGGAGCATTCTCTTCTCATCTTCTCCTTTCCTGTCCTTCCTTTGTGGTCATGGGGATTAGATGCAGGGTCTCCACTCTGGGCTATATCCCCAGGCTTTTTGTTATTTTTTATTCTGGGAAAGGCTTGATAAATTTCCTAGGCTGGTCTAGAACTTGTGATCCTCCTGCCTCAGCCTCCCAAAGTGCTGGGATTACAGGCGAGCAACTTTATGCCCAGTATACAAAGAGCATTTTAAGACCACTCTCATTCTGTCCTTATCTGCCCTCTCTACTCCCACACTGGGTTGTTGGGGTTTTTTTCACACTGGGTTATTTTAAAGCGAGTCCTAGACATTATAATATTTCATCTATAAGTATTTTAGGCTGTATCTCCAAAGGATGCATGCTTTGGAAAAGCCTGGGTCCCGGAACTGGCCACCAAAGGCAGAGGTGCTGAAAGCCCAAAGAAAGAGGATAATAAGCCCAGGCTTACACAAAGTGCGGTTTATCAGGGCCTTGTGGAGAGAAGCGTGTCTTGGGTAGCTGCCTGACAGGAGGATCCAGTCAGGAGTGGTAGCGAACGCCCACAATCCCAGCAATGTAAGAGGCTGAGGCAGGAGGATCTCAGGTTTGAGGGCAGCCTTGGCAATTTAGCAAGACCTTGTCTCAAAATAAAAAAATAAACAGGGCTGGGGAGGTAGCTCAGTGGTAGAGCACCCTGGGTTTAATCCCTAGTACAGTGGAGACAGAGGAGGAAAAGGTTCTTGCCGCTAGGCTAGCCACAGGTGGCTGGGCCGGCTGGGTTGTGCCTGGGCTTTCTTAAAACTCTTCACATGAGCTGGGTGGAGCTCAGTGGCCGACACTTGTCTTACTCATACAAGGCCCTGGATTCAGCCCCAGCACCAAACAGACAGATTCCTGGGCGTCAGTGGCTGGGACAGCATGCTCGGCCACCTTTCTTTTTATGTTTATGCCAGGGTCACCCTGGTTATGACCAGGCTTCTGTAGTCATCTTCAGCAACACTGCCACCACCCCGCAGTGTCCTAATGCCCACCTTCATCCAGTCTTCCCAAGAACGTGTGTTTGTAGCTGGTTGATTCCCACCAGGGTGCACCTAACGTGCACACACTGCACTTGGCGGCTGGGCCGCTTAGGCCTCTTTCTATCTGTGGTGCCCTCAGGGCCTTGTGCCAGTCAGGGATGAGGCCGCAGAAGCGAGGCCTCGGTACCACAGTGGGACAGCAAATCCCACCAGGTGGCGCCAGAGCTGTTTGAGAGGCAAGAAGGCATCTTGAGCACAGGCAAGCTCACTTAGTTCCCACAATAACCCCGGAAGGTGAACATTCTGCCCGTTTTACAGACGAGGAAACTAAGTCTGAGGCAGGCTTTTCAAGTAAGTAGAAGGGGGCCGGGGATTTAGCTCAGTGGTTCTGCCACCTGCTTTGCAAGCACAAGGTCCTGAGTTCGATACCAGTACCAAAAATAAAATCAAATAAGTAGAAGGTAAGGTTTCATAGACCATATCTGTTTCTCCTCCAGAATTTCTGTTGACCCAAGACAAACAACAGTGCCAGCTGCCACCGCCAACAGCACCCTCTTGCTGTTTGATCCCACTCAGGGGACTTCTGAGAGTGACAGGGGGCTGCCTCTGACGGTGCTGAGACAACAGACACAAACTTCGCACCCCAGGCCTCAGGGAACACTGTGGTGGTGACAGCCTTGTCCTGCCTCATAACTGCTCCAGATGCACAGCCTCTCTGTGTCTGCATGGACTCCGCTGGACGTGACCCTGGCCATCGTGGGCTGGAACAGCTGTCACGGTCTCAGAGTCACCTCTAGGCTTTTCCTCCGTAGTTCCCCGGAAACTGTGGACAAGACCAGTAGAGAGGTGTGTAGACACAGACAACCAGACCCTGCTTATTCGCTGAAGAGCAGCCTGGCGCATTTTGGCTTGGATGAAGCCACTTTTACCCTCATCAGCGTACACGCCCTCCTTGGGGCCGACATGATGGGACTCCACCCGGCCTTGCTGCTGCCCCGAGCGTGCTTCCACCTGTCGTTGGAAAATCCCCCAGTCAGGCAGACTCTGAGTCCCGCATCCGCTGCCTCTCTCCCTCCAGGCTGAGGCACCAGGGTGGCTCTCACACACTGGGGCCAGGTTGTTGAGGGACAGTTTGGATTAAGATGTTTCATTATGAAACTCTGTGTTTGATAAAGTGAAAAATGCTCACGTAGATGCATGTATGAATACATGTGTAAAGGACAAAAATAATAAAATGAGCTCTTATTTTACCAATAAATAGAAGGCAGGAGTGGAGGTGCAGCCCTGTGGCAGAGCGCTTGCCTGGCAGGCACAAGGGCCTGGGTTCAATCTCCAGTACTGGGAAGAGAGAAGGAACTAGACAGCTGTCTGAGAAGCTCAGGAGCCCTCCCCCAGGGACCCTCGTCCTCCGTACCGGAGGTGACACACTGTGACGAATTTTTATTGTCTCCTCACTCTCCTTTATAGTTACCGTGTATGTGTGTATGTGTAAGAGAATATACTGTTTACTTTTGCTTTTTTGAACTTTATAAAGTTTATTTTCTGCTTTCGGCGGTGGTTTACCTTTTTTCTCCCTCAGCATTATGTTGGAAAGATTCATTGAAATTGATGCCTGTAATTCACTGGTGCTGCTCACAGCAATTCACTGTGTTCCTGACTGACTAAGTCACTATCCCATGGGTGTTTGGGTTGTTTCCTGATTGCTGACATAGGGACTTGTTATGTAGCTCAGGAGAGCCTTGAACTCATTATATAGCTCAGGTTGGACTCCAACTTGGAATCATCCTCCTACCTCAGCCTCCTATGAGCTGGGAATACAGTCCTGTGTTATCATTCCTGGCTTCCATTTCCAGTTTTTTTCCCTTAATTACAAGGAAGGTTATTATCTATCATAAAGAATACACTTGTCAAAAACCAGGCTCTTTGTTGTGAGAAAAAGAAAAGTTTATTCCAGTAAACAGAGACTAAAAATCAGGAAATTTTAGCAGCTGGCTGGGAAAAGCTGAGTTTATCAAATCTGTGTGTGGATGGGGAGAGAGATATTAGCAACTGGGAAAGGAATTAGGCTTATATTGGTTTTGAAGGGGCTAAGGCATCTGGGGTGAAATATTCATGTCTTAGACGTCCAGGGCCGGCCTGCTCAGGTGTGTACACAGTTACTGGACTCCTTGGTTCCAGGGGGGTTGTGTACTTCCTTTTGAGTCCATTTGCCCTATTTACTGAGAAGCTGCTATTATTTGTTAAAAGCAGCCTGTTTGCTTTGTCCCATTTGTTTGTGAAGGACTCAGGACTGACAGTTGTTGTGGGCCCTCTTACCTCTATCCCCTTGCAGCACATGTCCAAGTTTCTCTGGGGCAAATCTCGAGGAGTAGAATTGCTGTAGCAGAATTGACGGACCCTTCCCTGTGTGCACCACTCAGTGCAACCATGCTCGGCCGCCATCTTTGATGAGGGCAAAGCTGGCCTCTAGGTCCCGACCTTGCTTGGCTCTCACTACTCTCCTTCCCCTGCCACTTGGCTCCCTGGGCTCTTCCTTCCTAAGTGAAGAGCACTGGCATCTGGCCTGACATTTTGGAAAAGGATGTGATGTAGGAAGAGCGGATTTATCCTACATTGGTGCCAGGAAGCAAAATGGAGACTGCTGCAGCAGGTACTTGTCCTGAGGCCTTTGCTCTTCGGCTGGAAATACGTAATTTGTTGGGCTACCTTTAAGGAGGGATGCTGGGATTTTTTTCGGTGCCAATTCCCATTCTCAATTGCACTTTTTACAGTGATGTGCTAGGTTTGTTACAGGCTTTCCGTGTCCATGGTCTTCCCCCCAAGTGAGACTTTCCCCGTGAAGCCTTCCATGTCTATTTTAAGTTGCCAGCCTTCCCCATTCCCATTCTCAGCCTTATTTTTTTCTTTGCACGTAGAACTACCTTGCAGGCCAAATGTACTAATTTTATTTATTGTCTCTCACTAACTGGAATGCAAGCTCCATGAAGGCAAGCCCTGTTTTGTTCACTACTGTAAGTTTTAGAACAGCATGGTATCACAACAGAGTTATTTCTCCAGCATAGTAGGTGTACCACTGAGGGCCCTGTTAGTTTTGGGGCTCATTGAATACTTTGGTGTTAGTTTCTCTTAACAGCAGAAGAAACTAAAATAATTAGTATATAATGAACCCAACCTGGGTTATATTCATATTTTATTTATTTATTTATTTATTTATTTTGGTACCGGGGATCAAACTCGGGTCCTTGCGCTTGTGCAGCAGGCGGCAGAACCACTGAGCTAAATCCCCAGCCCTATATTCATATTTTACACCAACACAGTAGTAGAATATAACTTAAAGTATGCCTCCATGGAGGAAATGTCACAGGATCTGAGGAGGTGGGGACATCAGTTTGTCCTCCACGGAGTAGTTTCATTGCCTCTTATCACAAAACAAATTCAGGACATTTTGGTGAGAGGCACAGGTGGGTTTACTGGGCGGAATTAAAGGGTTACACACTTAGGAAAAATAGTGTGGGTGCTCTAGAGAGAGGCACACTTTAGGGTGCAGTGTATGTGTAGTCTTCGCACTGCAGTATCTTTTAAGACTGGACGTCTAAGGTGTCCCAATAAAAGCAACAGAATTATAGTGGGCGACCTCAACATCTCACTTTCACAAGGACAGGGATCAACTGAAAACACTGAAAAGAAATGTCGGAGCTGAAGCACACGTTAGAAGAGATGGACTTGATAGATATCTACAGAGCGTTGTACCTACTACCCCAGAATACACACTCTTCTTAGCAGTACATGGAACATTCTCCAAAACAGACCACATGCAAGTCCATAAAGCCTGCTTCAATAAATACAAAAGAATTGATATCACTGTAGCATATACTCTCAGACCATTGCGGATTGAAACTAGAAATCAATCACAAAACAAACCACAGAAATTTATAAACTCCTGGAAGTTCAGTAATACATTTCTGAGCAATCAGTGGGTCACAGAAGGAGTCAAGGGAGAAATTAAACAATTTCTGGACTCAAACAGCAAAGCCAGTACAACACACTGAACCTCTGGGACAAAATGAAAGAAGTCCTAAGCAGGAAGCTTATTACAGTCAAATTCATGTTAGAAACACAGAAAAAGCTCAGATAAATAACTTAATGATGAATCTCAAGGTACTCAACAACAATCCAAACTCAAACCTACTTTAAGGAGGGAAATCACAAAAATCAAAGTGGAAATTAATAAAATTGAGACAAAAATACAAAGAATCAGTGAATTCAACAACTGATTCTTTGAAAGAATAAACAAAGTAGATAAACCCTTACCAAGACTTACCAAAAGAAAGAAAAGACTCACACCAATGTAATTAGAAATGAAAAGGGAAAGCTGGGCGTGGTGGTGCAGCCCGTAATCCCAGCACTTGGAGGCTCAGGGAGTAAGATCATGAGTTGGAGGCCAGCCTGGGCTACATAATGAGTTCAAGGCCAACCTGAACTATGTGGTGAGAACTTGTCTCAAAAAAAAGGAAAAGAAAAAGGTGAAATCACAATGGATATTACCAAAATCTAGAAGATAGTAGCTACTATTAAAAATTGTACTCCAACAAATTAGAAAATCTTGAAGAAATGGACAGATTCCTAGACACATACAAATTACCAAAACTGATCAAAGGAGACATAAAAATTCTGAAAAATCCAATAACAAGCAAAGATGGGCCCTTATCAGTGGCACTGCACCTGCCTTGTAAGTGCAAGGTCCTGAGTTCAATTACCAATACTGGAAAACAACTTTTAAAAGCCCAATAACAAGCAAAGAAATTGAAGCAGCAATAAAAAACTTCCCAACTAAGAAAAGCCCAGGACTGATGCACTCACTGAGGACCTTTGCTATGAGCTACATGCTACATCCTAGCCCCCTTTTTATTTATCTTGAGACAGGGCCTCCCTGAGTCATCTTCAGTACTCTGTATCCAGGAGGACTTCTGTGAAGGGAGGCCTCAGAGCCAATGGAGTCAGCAGCACAGAGCATGCCTGACATTTAAGAAGTGGGCATTAGGAGAAGTTTTCATCAAGAGCCTTCAACAACAGAGAAAGGGCTATCATCAAGGAGTCATAAAAGTGACCTACAGAGAATTCCACCATTGTGGGTCAGGTCATAGCCCATTTGTGAATGACCAGAAGCAGAATCATTCCTTATTGGGAAGAAGAAAACTGTGATGATTAGCAAGATACCAGACACCTTTCCCTTCTTTTTTTTTTTTTTGGTATCGAGGATCGAACTTGGGACCTTGCACTTGCAAGGCAGGTGCTGGAACCACTGAGCTAAATCCCCAGACCTTCCCTTCTCTCCTGTGGGTGTCTCAGCCTGGGTTAAGGCTACCTTTGGAAATGGAACAACAACAACAAAACAAAATGGAAAAACACCCTTGAGTGAGAAATTGACTTACTCATATGCACCAGACTGCACTGTGCAGCCTTCAGACTGAGATTGTGTGAGGACACAAGTGTCATCAGAACAGTGAGACAGGCCAAAGGCAACATCCATGGTGAGGAGTAGAGACCTAAGAGGACACAGTAAAAGGGTAAGAATGGAATGAAAAAGGAATTTCAGTCTAGTTTGTAGCACATTAGATCTGTCATATTTAATGGACTGGGAATTTTTTAAAAATTCTAATTAAAAATATGGTCATTAAAAGTTTCAATGATGAAAGGAAATTGTCTTTAGTTGTCATGATTTGATCACAGTTCTTGTCTTGATAACATTACAGAAAGATTAAGAACCTTTTTCATTAGATTGGTTTCCTCCTTGTGTTGATGTTTTTGACAAACTTAAGCAATGAGCTCACCACTCTTACCACATTTGTAAACTTGGTTAAACAAGCTCTGTATCATTTTGGTTCTAATTCAGATTTTATAATTGCGGGTAAAGGAGCAGTATGAGAAGGAGGTAGGCATTATTTCACAGTTCTTTCTGTGAAAGGAAGAAAATCAGCACTCTCAGTTCTTCATGTTGTAAAATTTCTACCTCTTTGGATGGAGAAGGAAGTTCAGTAAGCCCGCCATGGCCAGCCCTTCTAACTGAGTGGCTCACAGGAACTTTGGTGATGAGGAAGTAATCTCGACCTTTGGGCTCAGACCTCCATCAGAGGTTCCCGACTCAGGAAACTCAGGGCACGGGCTTGTGCTGGGCCTCAGGAGTCCCACGGTGTCCTGTTAATAGATGCCAGCCCTTCAGCTGGACATTTGAGGGCAGGAGGAGGTGTGGGTGGTATGCATGATACATGAATCTGATGATACCACCAACATAGAATCTGCCTTTTGATTATAATCATGAAGACATGACCATTTTTGAAGCTGTAAAACGAAGTGGCTTAAACTAACTGCTAAAGTAACAGAATGAAATGCAGCAGAATAGAAATTGTGTCAAAATAATGGAAAACTCAGTTTTATAGCACTTTGTGTGTGTGTGTGTGTGTGTGTGTGTGTCCCTGCCCATGTCTATGCCCCTACCCAAGACCCTGGGAAGGATTCGGAAGCAGCCTTCATGCGGGAGGTTCCTCCCAGTGCACTGAGAGCGGGGTACAGGAAGGGAGGCTGGGAAGGACCAGGGGCGCTGTAAGGTGAGCGTCACACAGCTGTCAGGGAGGCAGAATGAGCCCCAAAGGGACAAACCCTGACGGGGCAAGTGCCCCATCCATGAGGTGCATCTCCAGCACACTCGGGAGAAGTCCCCTGGAGCATTTGGCCCTGGCCCTGTTCTCTCAGCAGCAGCTTGATTTTCTGCCCTATATTGCTTCACTTAAACCAACAGTAACATTTCATTGCACCCTGCAGTTAAGAGATGAATCAGGGTTTTCAAAGGAAAAACCCTCATGAGCACCGGGCGATACCCCGAGCCCTCCAGAGTGGTGCCCAGGCCTCTGAGAGCAGAAGCCCTGGTCCACCCAGGCCTGCTGCAGTCTCCAGGGCCTAAGCCAGACCTCAGCACAGCAGGCAGGGAGCCAGGAGCTTTACTGACAGAGGTGGAAGCCTGAAAACCCTTTCCCATGTATTCCTAGGCTTTATGCATGGGGATTCAGCTGTGTTTGAAACAGGTCTCGTCAAACCCAGGGAAGTAAAAAGATTTAAAGTGTGCTAGGTACATGTACCAACTCTCCAAGTTGCATGTGATCACTATGTTTTGCAAACTTGTACTGATAAAAATAAAAAATTAAACCCCGAAGGAAGGCACATTGTTGGGGTAAAGCAGCTCCATGACGAGTGACTGTCGGCGTCACCTGGGGGAAGTGTGCTGGGGCAGCGTGCAGCACAGTTCAAAAACGAGACTCACCCTGGGGTGGTGAGATGGGGGCTCATGTAGGGGCTCCCTGGACGCTGGGCCAGCACCCGCCACTTCCCTGGAACGGAGCAGAGACCGGAACCTGGGTGAGACAGCTCAGCCCCAGGCAGAGGTTTGTGTCGGGGGGCTTCACGCACCGAGCACATGGGCTGGGGGGACTTCTGCCTTCTCACCCTGCCCCGGCCCCAAAGGACTGGAATCCCTAAGGGCCCTCTCCCTATGCAAAGGGAGCGTGTGCAAAGGCCTTACTGCTGTTTTGTACTCCCTGGGGGGCTCATAATACCTGCTTGGGGCTGTTTGTTAGCAGTCAGGTGCTCATTACCTAGATTATTTTTAATTTTTAAAAAATTTTCCTTCCACACAGAGTACTGAACACAGGGCCTTTGCTCTGAACTATATCCCTGGCACTTACATTTTTTTTTTACTTGGAGACAGGGTTTAGCTAAGTCACTAAGATGCCAAGGCAGGGCTCAAACTTGCGATTTTCCTGCCTCAGCCTCACAGAATCCTTAGAATACAGGTGTGTGCCAACATGTCTGGCTGCCCCAATTTTACTGCAGTATAATTAACACACAAAAATATACAATTAGATGCGTTTGGCCATAGACAATTACGTCTTTAGGCCTTGGGAAATGTTAACATTTTAATTGCATCTTTTCTTCTGCATTTATTGGTGGCAAGATAATACAAGAGAAAGTTCTCATCAATAGTTTGGTTACTCAGCAGTCTGCACAGGAAAAGCAAGCTCTGTAGTTCCACATAAAAAGCGGGATGAATGCTCAACCACTGCCTCATATACCAGTTTTCAAAATAATTAGTGTGTTCCTTAGCATGCTTTAGGGTTAACCGAGCATTTATTTCAGTTGCACTGTGACCTTATCTATCCCTGCCTCTCTATCCAGAATCATCCCTTCCACTAATGAAACAGGACTTAAAGAAAAACAAGTCCTTCCCAGCTGTGTTGGTGACTTTTCTCTCATTGCTGAGACAAAATACCCGACACCCAGAGTTAAAGGGGAAAGGTTTATTTGGCTCACAGTCCATAGAGGTTTCAGTCCATAATCGGCTGGCTCTAAGCAGGGCGGCAGAGGGGCAACAGCTCATGGCGGCAGAAGACAGGAAAAGCAACGAGAGATCTTACCAGCGTCTTCCTGCCTCTTTTACCCCATCCAGACTCCCAGGATTAGGGTGGTGCCAAACTAATCACTCACATGTAGTGGTTTAGTAATCACACTCCTGAATCCCAGCATCACCCATTCCAGGTTCAGCCACCTCCCGAAAAGAAAGCCCCGCCTCATCCACACGGGGGGATCGAACCACAAACCTTGGGCCAGGCTTGGGCCGTTTCACCCACATCCCCCTCTCCTCCATAGCAGTAACTCCTTGTTGTGGTACAGATAAAACTGACAACTGTGTCCTGTTAACAAAGTTCATGACACTCTGTTCTCATATGATTTCTAAGACACTGGCTTCTTTCAAGGCAAAGTTACAAAATTGTCGGCCCTCACTTTCCCTATTTGCTGTAGCCCTCCTCAGAGCCCACAGAGTCACCAAAGAGATCTTCTTTCTTAAGGAGAGCTTTCGCATCACTTGCCACAGTCTCAAGGAAATAATAATGCAAGTAAAAGGTCTTTGTAAAGTAAAGGCCAAGACCGATGGGTCCTATCATGACTGAAAGAACCTTCTCAATGTACTGTTTCAACATTTCCCATAAGGATTCCTTGGTCTCCGCTGACAGCAAGTGAGGAGACTGAAGGTTTGCCTTCAGGTGCTCCACAGACACATGCAGCTCCCTGGCCATCTGTTCTA
This sequence comes from Heterocephalus glaber, assembly GCF_000247695.1. The sequence continues at coordinate 41,308,404 of NW_004624733.1, read as the reverse complement.
GTGATGCGTCATCCAGCCCAAAGTAAGACCTGTAGCGGGTTAAGGTCTCCTGCAGCTTCCCAATATCATTGTCACTGAAGAGGCCCATGAGAGGGATGGCTGCCCATACTCCAGCCTTCAGGGCCTCCAGCCAGACCTTCTGCTTCAGGGAATCTCGCTTCTGATCAATGGCAGCTTCCGTAACGCTGGGCAGGCACAGCATGAAGATGTGACGCTTGTGAGCTGGCAGGTCCCTCAGAAGGGTATTCTCCAACTCAGGGAAGTCGTAGTCAGACCTATCAAGGCTGGAAACTAAGAAGACTTGAACAGCAGTCACATTAGCCCTCTGCAACTGTGTCAGACAGTCTTTGTGCATTTTTTGCAGGACGTCTTCCTTATTAAAGGTTGTAGGTTTAGTTCTTTGCTCACTGTTTAATTCATTATCGATTTTTGTTCGAACAAAATAGAATTTCTTATTCATTTTTGCAATGGCTTGGGCTAATTTTGCATCATTATCTTTGAAGCGTGTGGCAGAAACGACCAGGAAAAAGTCATACTCAGCAAACTTTACTTCCTCCAGATATGTTTTGGGAGGGAAGGTGGTGGACCCAAGGCCAGGCAGGTCCCATATGGACACACTGGGAAACACTGGGTGTTTGTATTCAGTTCTGACCATGGTGGTCTCCGTTGGCCCAGTGGCAGCTGCACCTTCTTCTTCATGCCCCACGCCCCGCAGGGCATTTATCAGACTGGATTTTCCTGTTCCACTCTCCCCTGTCACCGCGATGCTCAGCGGAGCATTCTCTATGTCTTTCAGTGCAGCACTGATCACAGAAACTGCTTTCTGAACATCTCCCCGCCTCAGGTGGTATTCAATCAAAGTGTGAATTTCCTCTGAGAGGATTTTACTTTCCATCTTGAAATTTTTGAAATACTCATCAAAACTGGAGGCTAAATCACCATTCTGTGTATTGGAAGATGTGGAGGAGAAGATCTGGCCCATGGCTGTGAGCAGTCGAGGGCACTAGAGGAAGGACACAAGGAGAAGGCCAAAGTTAACTCTGCAGGGAAGACCTTGGATTTTCCCTTAAGACAAAGCAGACTCATCCCCAGGGCCATGTTATAATGGGCAAAAATCTTCCCTTTCTGTTCACAGGCGTTGCCAGGGGCTCCTGGGCTGGCTGCAAACTCAGCCCCACCCAGGCTCTTTCTTTGCCTTGGACACCCCGGCTCCTTTGGGAATGCTTCATGAACTGCAAGGTCTGAGTTTCCATCCCACTTTCCTGGCCCTTACACTTTGTTTACATTGTTTTAGCTATTTTTCTTGTTAGGAAAATCATGTTTCCTCCTGGTGGCCATCTGAAAAGGCTGCAGTAGATGGACCATCACTAAACCGCTTCTGACCTCTAGTGTGACAGCGATGCTTGGCTTCACTACACAGCTATGCGCATCAAGACAGTGAGACGGGCAGTGTGAAAGGAGAGAGAGATGGACCAGTGGAGCCGAGGAGAGCCCAGAAATACAGCCACACACAGTCCACCGATCTGAGACAGAGATGCAAAGGAGAGCCATAAAGCACAGAGAGTCTTCAGGAGAAGCGCTGCACCACATCCACAGGTCAGCGAGTGCAGAGGTGTGGAGCCGACTTTCTTCACAAAAATCAAGTCGGCTCATAGACTTATGTATTACGGGCAAAACTGTAACATTTCAAGAAGAATGTATGGCGATGTTTTGAGATACAATTCCAAACCATGCATGACAGATATAAGTGATGAGGTGGACTTTGCCAAAATGAAAAAAATTCTTTATAAAGGACAGTACCAAGAGAATGAAAGATGGCTCACTGATTGGCAAAACATATTTGCAAGTGCCCTGGGGGTGGCGGTGTACACCTGTGATCGCAGCACCGTGGGAGGCTGAGGCAAAGAGATGGGAAGTTCAAGTCCAGTCTGAGAAACTTACGAGACCTTGTCTCAAAATCAAAAATATAGGGCCGGGGATGTGGCTCAGTGGGAATGCTCTGGATTCAGTCTCCTGCACTGCAAATTAAAAAAAATGAAAACACTCACTTGATAAAGGTCTATAGTACAAAACAGAGATCTCTAAAACTGAACAATGAGAAAATAAGCAACACGATTAAAAATCGGGACAAGGACTTTAGTACACACCTCACCAGAGAAGATGCAGAAGCATAAATGCACGCTGCCTCATATGCTGTGAGGGAAATACAAAGGAAAATAATGGCGAGAAACCGCTATAGCTCCATCGCAATGGCAGCAGTCTGGACAATGACAGCAAGAAATGCTGGGAAGGATGTGGGACAGCAGGACACTTCTCCACTGCAGGTGGAAATTCAAAATGGTACATCCTCTATGCAAGACAGTTTTGCAAATTTTTACAAAACAAACATGCTTAGCATTCAGCCTTCTTGATATTTACACAAAATATTTGCAAACTTTTCTTTACACAAAAACTTGCAGGTCAGCATTTCTAGAAGCTTTATTCATTATTACCAGACTTTGAAATCACCTAGGATGTCGTTCAGTAGGTGAACTGTTTAATAGGATGGTGTTGTGCTAGACAGCAGAATACTATTTAGCAGACTAGAGAAATGAGGCGTGAAACCATGAAAACATCTGAAGGAAGCTAAACCTTATAGGCGTATTTCTATATGAAAGAAGTCAAAAGACTACATATTGAATGATTCCAGTTCTATGAGATTGTGGAAAAGGCAATTACGGAAACAGGTGAAAAAGTTGAAATACCGGTGGTTGCCAGGGTTTGGTGGGAGTGAAAATGCACAACCTAGAGGGATTCTAGGGTACTGAAAATACTTACTGTTACAGTTTATATCTAGATATTCCTCCAAAGCTTCACGTGATCATAGGTGGGGGTTTGGGTGGTGATTGGATTGAGGGGAGTTTTACTCCTCAGTGGACTGTTGTGTTTACAGACACATGTGACTCTGGGAGATAAAGACTGTTCAGGGGACGTGGGTTATTTGGACCATGGACTGCCATGTCCCGAGCTCTTTCCCCTGTGCCATTCCACCCTGCCTGGCGCCAGTGGACTATGGACTAAAACCTCCACAAAGTGTGTGTCAAGGTAAAACTTTCCTCCTTTGAGTTGTGTCCCAGGTACTGTGTCTCAGTGATGAGGAAGCAGCTAGGACAGATTTTGGTGCCACAGAAGTGTGGTGGTTACTGTGACAGGACCTGCTCATGTGTTATAGAAGCTTTGGAATTGGGCTTGGGAGGAGCTGGGAAAGGTTTGGAGACGCTGGCTGGAGAAACAGCCCTAGAACTGTGTAAACCAAGCTTGATGGGAGATTCTGCTGAGTCCAGAAGGGCAGAATACTGATAAGAGAGCCAATGAAAAAGACTAGGCTTGGGCCAGGGATTTAGCTCAGTGGGTTTGCCACCTGCTGTGCAAGCGCAAGGGCCCAAGTTCAATCCCTGGTACCAAAAAAAAAAAAAAAAAAAAAGGAAAAAGACCAGGCTGGGGTGTTTCAGTGGAGAACAAGGACTCCACTGGCATGTCTACTCCAGGCCGTGTCATTTTTATCCTGTCCTGAAAATGTGCAGGAGACTGAGATTAACGGGTGGTGGACTAATTAATCCAGGGGAGGAAATTTCAAGGCTAAGGTTGAGGTGGTGGCATGGGTACTATTGGGGCTTTTAGCCAGCTCTGAGAATCAAGAGTAAAAGGCCCAGCAGAATGAGTTTAAATGTTGTGAGCTTCTCCAGCAAAGACGCGCCTATAAATTTGAAGCCTGCAAAGAGGGAGCGGAGGTGAGCTTATTTGCTAAAAAGATTGGCATTAAAAAGAGCCAAGTACAGTGTTACCTCGGTTCATGAACTGAATTCATTCCACAGTTCTGGAAAAGACGGCTGCATTGCTGTTCATGGGGGAAAGATGGCCTTGGTCATGTTTGTCATCCCATGCAGAGTTTACAAGCGAAAACAAAATTTTTCCAAATGCTTCTGTTTCCAAATCAAGTTGTCTGCAAACAAAAGCCTTGATGAACTGAGGTACAACACAATACAAAGTTCTCCATGAGGGCATGGGAGGAATTTGAAAGAGCCCACCCTTCACAGACTCAAGGGTGGAAGAGGGAAAGGCTTTGCTTTCAAGAGAGCCCAGGGCAGAGTGTCGGCGGCCTACGGGATAGAAATGGATTCTACAGCCCTCAGCTCACCAGGATCCGCCACCAGGCACCCGGGGGCCTCTGCACCCAGCAGCGAGAGGCAAAAGGGACCGATTGGCTCTGCTCCAGCTGGGCAGACCTTGGCAGCACTGACTCAGGCTGGGTTTAGGTGCACAGAGAATGTAAGAGTTGTGAGGTCAGGAAGGCTTCCATCCAGATTGCAGAAAAAGGCCTGTGAGGCCATGCAGTATGGCCCAGACGGCAGTGTGTGAAGCTGTGAGAGTGAGGGTGAAAGCGCAGAGGAGACCCCAGGAAGCTGGAAAAGCAGGAACACGCAGTGTCTGAGGAAAGCTCTGGGAGTGACCACAGCCAGGGCAAGAGAGAAGCCACGAGGGCAGGGCCCCCGAGCCTGCTGGAGCTCACATCTCTCCACAGCTGGCCCTGGGTGCTGCACTTGGAACCTGAGGATTTGATGTTTGCTCTGCTGGCTGTCAGTCTTGCTGCTGTCCATTCCTTTCTATTCCCCTATCTCTCCCTTTTGGTTTTGTTTTTTGTTTTTTGGTACCAGGGATCAAACTCGGGACCTTGGGCTTAGGAGGCGGGCAGCGGAACCACTGAGCTCCATCCCAGGCCCTATCTGGCCCTTTTGGAATGGGAATGTTTCCATTGTGCCTGTGTATGTTATAGGCCTTTAACGTTCTTTCTGATTTTTACAGGGGCTCACAGCTAAGTTTGCCTTGAATCTCAGAGGAGACTCTGGACTTAGCCTTTTCAGCAGTGCTGAAACTCTTAGGACGGTGGCAACTCTTGGAGATGGACTAAATGCCTTCTGTACAAAGGGATGCGCTTGAGTCTTCTGGGTGCGTGGGAAAGACTGCTATGGCTGTGTCTAGGAGCCCCCCAGATCGCAAGCTTTCATAGGTGTGGCTTTGGGAAGGTAAGTGGATCGTGGAGGCGTGGCACTCACGAGTGGATGAGTCCACTGATGTGCTGACAGCCAACTGTGATGTTGAGAGGCGAAGCCTGGTGGGGACAGGTGAGGCACGGGGGACGTGGCCCGGAAGGGTCCATCTCAATCCCTCGCCCCTCAGTCACCCACTGCTCCATGACCGCCATGCCCCCAAGCAGTTGTCCCCTGCCGTGCCCCTCTGCCATACCACCCTGCGGTGGAGGCAGCAGGCTATGGACTCAAACCTCTACACACTGTGAGCCAAAACAAACCTTTCCTCCTTCAAATTCTGGTGTTGGGTATTTTGTCTCAGCTATGAGAAAGTACCTGGGACATCCGATACGATGTGATTCTATAAGAGGGCTTACATGGCATTATACAGTTAATTATGCAGACCCTTGAATGTACCACTTCAACAGCCAGTCCTAAACTACCTGCTTATGCTGTGTCAGAGTAGGTTCACCTGTTGTAAGAAATGCGCCACTCGGGGAGGATGCTGATAATGAGTGAGGCTATGCATGTGAAGGGACAGCGAGTACCTGGAAAAACTCTGTGGCCCCCTTTACATTGTTCTCTGAAAGTATAAGTGCTTTAAAAGTTAAAGTAATAGAAAAAAGAGAGAACATGCAAGATTATCACCTTGGGACTTTCTAAGAGCCAGCGCACCTGACTGGTGGCCCAGTCCTCACCAAACTTCAGCTTCCGGTATAAAGGGTCCACAGAGAAGCGACAAGGGGACTGATTAGTGCAGAGAGCGTCACCGGTAGAAGACAAAGTGTGAGGAAAGGCTGCAGAAAGGGCTGAGGAGCTGGATGGAGTCAGGCAAGGCAGGTGCTCCCTCTGTCACTTCCTGATGTTGCTGGAATTGTCCTGGTTCTAGAGTCCCTGACACTTCCACGCCTTTGATAACAGTAGATGTAACCCTGAGGCAGGGCCCAGAAGGAGCCACATGCCCGGGACCAAATATAAGGGATGATGTGGAAGACCTGTGGCCTGAAGCTCGCAGAGAAAACATTAGTGATTTATACTACCAAGTGACACTTCAAGTCAAGTTGATGTCCTACAGGCTGAAGAGGTCCCCCGGCTACAAGTGTAGGATCAGATACACCCTCCAGGGCGTCCTGGAAGTGACCTACCGAAGCCCAGGAGGACAGGACACAGCAAGAACAGCTTCAGAGAGGAAGTTCCTGGGCAAGCATCCAAGATCTGGTTTGGTGCAGCTGACCAGGGATGCAAGCGGTCTCCATGGAACTGAGTCCCGGGGAGAGATCTGTTAGCCCCTAAGGGGTGTGATGTCAGTCCTTCTGACTGCCCGCAGGAATTTTCTTCCCATAGATGAGAGGGGAAACCTTGAGTATCTGGCTGCTGCAACCCACTGCTTCGGGGAAAGCAGCCCGAACCTAGAGCCCTCTGGGAAGCAGGTGTGCCAACACAGAACCAGTAAGCCTGAGAGCTGGAGATTCACACCCAACCAGGGCCTCGGGGAGGACCGACTAGGAGAGACATCAGCCTCACAGGTGCGGCTTCAGAGGACAGCAGGGTGTGGGACACACGAGGGCGTGCCGATGTCTGCCTGAGACCGGTCCTGAGGAGCCGAGCAGACAGAGTGGGAGCCGAGTGACAGCAGGGAGAGAACACGTGGACATCCGAATTCTGTGTGCTGAGCACATTTCAACAAAATAAAATCCATGCCTGTTGTTCAAACCCCACAGATCGCCTTATGATGTAAGTGGATTTCTGTTCAATATTAGTTTTTATTTAACAATTAAGTTGTGGTAGCTGGGGCAGAGCGCTTTCTGAGACGCCTGTCCCAGAAAGTCTTAGAGCCATTCAGAGAGCACTCATGGAGTAGGAGAGCAGTGGGCGGCAGCGTGAGAAATACCTATGACTACCTTAGGAGACTATCTATACCGAAATCCTCATCTCACCCTTGTGGCTGTGCAGGACCATTAACATGGCTCTCACATCCAAATGAAGGATCAAAGTCACTGACAGGCTGTGAGATAAGGGTGGTCTAATCCTTAGCACAGCATGATCAGTGCTGGCTTCCAGGAGAATGCTATCTAACTGCAGAGCTCTCTGCCAAGAGGCAAAGGCCACACCCAGGATGTGGTGGGAGAGGCGCCCAGGGCTGGGCAGGGGGTACAGACCCCTCGGCAGCTCTGCCTGGGTTACAGTGCTGTGTTCTGACTGAGGGTTTAGATGTGGCACCCGGAGCTCCCAGTGCAGGACCCTATGCACTGACCCTGCTGTCTCTCCCGGACCCTTCAGCCATGCAAGGGGGACAGTTTGTGTGTGAGCAACAGAGGTGAAAGTGTCCAGACGCTTAGAAGTCTGAGTGCTTTATAGCTGTCCATGCACCTCCCCCTCCTCAGCTTTTAAATCCCTCACACCCCAAATCGAGCATCTAGGTCCTTCTAGCCTCAGACCCATGGAACTATCGATTCAGAGGCCTCTATTGATTCCAAAATATTTTCTCTCTCACCAGCTCCTTGTTGCAAACAGAATTCTGGTGCGGGGGTTCCGCTCCTACTTTTCTCCTAGAAGAGCTGAACGTGTGGTCGGTGGAGCCCCCGGCACAGGAAACACCTTCTGCCCACACCTGTCCTCTGGTCAGGGCAGCCGGGCTCGCGTGGCCTGCACACAGGAAAACTGTGCCGAGCTCACCATGGATGTCTGCCTCCTGTGAGGACTCTGAGGACTTAAATCATCTCTGGCTTCTGCCCTCCTCAGGCAGGAATCTGACAAACCACAGGGAAGGGAGGAGCCTCAAGCGTAGGGCACTGGGACTCCAGACCTAGAAAAGTGAAACCGAAATTCTAGAAGCTCCTCTTCCCAGAAACAGAGCCCTTGCTGGGCAGTGAAAGTGAAAGGCACAGTGGTCATGGTTTTTCAGTTTGGGGATACTGGTGAGGGGAGGACACAGGGGCCAGGACAGGGCTTCCCCGTGGCTGAGGAGAGGTCGCCCTGAGCAGGCTCCGGCTTCGGGCCAGGCGGGATCTGATCCAGTGGGTCCAGAACAGAAGCTGAGTCCTGGGCTAAGGACTCTGGCAGTGAGCGGAGTAAACAGCAGGTCTGGGCCACGTCCTTGACCCCAGGCACAGAGCTTCCAAAGCCCTGGCGTTTCCACTGCAAGGACTGTCTTTGTTAACTCACAGAAACCAGGAGACTGCTGTCCTTCCCCCTGAGGTGTGATTCTAGGGGCTCCCACAGGGCGGGGTCTGGGACGGAGCAGAGCCTCCCCAGCCTGTCCCGGGCGCAGACATTTGGCCCCTGAGCACAATGACCCATTTGTCACCTGTACACCTCCAGGGGGCCTTGGCTCAGGGGCTGTACCAACGCACTCTGTATCAAGTTTGGTGCAACCACTGGCCATGTGAGTGATGTCAGGCCCTTCTCTTTTCCAAGGGTTAACGTTCTCCACATCACAGCCATATATTCATTCCAGTGGATGGTGTTTCCAGTGACTAGACCCTATCCGAAAGCTACCCGGAAAGCCCGAACAAAGTTTTATAATACATATTATGTAGAAGATGACTATGATAAGTCAAATCAGCATGCCATGAACTGTGGGTAATTAATATCCTGAAAATAGCTAACCAGCCTAATGGAAAAAATGAATTAAAAATATACTTATTTAAAAAATAAGGCAGGTAGAAGAAAAAAGACAAAAGAAAAAGGAAAATAGCAAATAGGAGGACAGCAGATTTAAATGCTGGCATGTAAATAATAAAGAAGCACATTACATGTTGACAGGTCTTGGAAGGTGGCAGAGTAAAATCCAGCAGCCTATCACAGCCTCTATAGGACCCGTAACTGTGAAGTCTGGAAAACAATATAGCAAAGAAGAGAAAAAGAAAGAAAGATAGATAGATCCGCAAATCAAAAAGAGCCAACAGGAAAGCTAGAAATCAGAGAAACTGGAGAAATTGCAGACAACACAGGGAAAAGAACAAAGCAGTCTGGAATGCTAACTTGGCTCCTGAGGAGGAAGACTTTCCTTGAAAACACAAGGTAAGCCCAGAGAAGGCCATCAACCTCAGGCAGAAACAATAGACCAGGCCTGAAGCACCAGACTCAAAAACAACCCAGTTATTGTATGCTGCAAATACAGTGTGAGATTTTATTCTGAAAGTGAGTCTTACTTGGCAGGCTACACGGCAGCACCTACCATATTTCAGAGTGATTAATCAGGATCTGTGTTGCATACTTTTCCCATTGCTGAGACAAAATACCCAACACTCAAAATTAAAGCTCACAGTTTATAGAGGCTTCAGCCCATAGGCGCCTGGCTCTAAGGCAGGGTCATGTGGCAGAGAACAGTTCATGGTGGACTGAAGGTAGCAAAGCAACAAGGAAACAAATAGCATCTTTCTGCCCCTTTTATCTTATCCAGACTACCAGGATTAGGATGGTGCCAAACCAATCAGTGGACTGATTCAGTAATCACACACCTTTAATCCCAGTGTCACACACTCTAGATTCAGCCACCTCTGAGAAAGCCCTAGGACTGCATGAAGCTTTGGGAGGACATCTAGACACAGCCGTAACAGGAGCCATTGTGGGAAAGCGTTAATGGTTTAAGACTGAAATACTCAGAATCAGAAGCTACAGAACAACTACACTTCAGGGTTTCTGGGGTCACCCTACCACAGTGACTGGGTGGGAGGTGGCCACAAGGGACATTTGCAAAGAGAGGACAGTGAGTCATTAAACCCACTGAGAAGTTTAAGCAGTGGTGAGCCCAGGCTGGTAAGGATACAGTGGACAAGCTCAAGCCAGGAAAGACAGTGGCCCTGCCCTTCATGGTGAGTAGCCAGGTCCCTCCCATATGGTTTTCTGAGCAGGCTGAGTCTAAAAGCACTGGGATTAAGTACAGCAGACTTTGTAACCTTGCCCCTTTGGTTCCTACATCCACCACTGTGCTCGGCGGTCTGTTTGCTTTTCCCATCTGAAAACATGATCGAGGGAACACCTGGGCTTGCATGGTTGCCACAACCTGAGGTGTACAGCAGAGGGGCTCTGAAGCAGGTGGGGCACTGTCCTATCCCATAGGCTGTAAGTTAGACAGACAGAGTAGTGACTTCATGCGCATGGAGTGGCACAAACACTAAGAGCTGCTAGAGTGAACACAGCCCTAAGGGAGACAACACACCATTGATTGAACTTGCCTGGAAGGAAAGGAGAGGCAGGACAGCATACTTTCAAAAAAGTGGGTGTCAAAACAAAATAGAACTCATTATCCCTCCTCCGTACTTAAGGGTTTCCAATTGTTGCGGGCTCAGGTTAGAAACCACTTATTCAAACACACAGAAGAAATTTTTGGACTCATTGGGAGGGGGGGAGTTATTGGGGTATTTGCTTTTTTCTTTCTTTTGCTGTTTCTTTTTTCTTTTTCTTTTTCTTTTTTTTGATACCGGGGATCGAACTTGGGTCCTTGCACCTGTGCAGCAGGCGGCAAAACCACTAAGCGAAATCCCTGGCCCATACTTTTTAGATCTTTAGTTGGCTGTATGCTGTTTATTGTTGAATTCTTTTCTACCATCAGTGGTGACACAGTTGCATTTAGTAGATATTTACTGTATGTCATTACTGGTTTGACTTTATATTATTATTGCAGATCTCTATTCTATTGTCAAGGGTGATATAGTGGTAGCTTTTATAGCTTTTTATTCTGGTCAATATTCAGTTTATCTTTCTTTCTTTCTTTTTTGGTACTGGGGATCGAACTCGGGTCCTTTCGCTTGCTCAGCAGGCGTCGAAACATCAGTTTATCTTTCACTCTATTATTATTGTGGATTTCTTTGCTATCGCCAGTGGTGACACAGCTGTCACTATTAATTGGTTTTCACTGTTAAGTCACTGTCTGATTTGTCTGTGTCATCAGCATCGCTGTGGTTTGTTTGCTTCTCTTTGCATGGTGCTGGGGCTCAAGCCCCCAGAAGAAGGTCGGACACTAACATGATGGTCCAGTATGAAGCTGAGTATGTTGAGGAGGGGTGCAAACACCAACACCTAACCAAACACAAGGACATATCACAGGGAGACAGATTCTTACTAAAGAGGACTCTATAGCAGTGATTGAGTGTTTCTAACCCAAATGCTTTTCAACTTGTACCACAAAACAATAGAATGTTTTTTTTGGTACTGGGGATCGAACTCAGGACCTTGTGCTTTCGAGGTATGTGGCAGCACCACTGAGCTAAATCCCCAGCAAAACAATAGAAATTTGAGAAAGCAAGGCAACAAAATACCTCCCCAAACCCTTAACTCTCCAAAAGCTGATTTCATGGACACTGAAGTGAAGGAAGATACAGGCGAAAAATTCAAAAACTAAATGTCAGAAGAGCTCAAAGAAGAAATACATAAGCAAATTTATATTACCTTTAGCAAGCTTAAAGAGAATCTTATTAAGCAGATAAAGGAATTTACTAATAAAATGGTCAAAAAGTTTAAAGAATAAACAAACAATAAACAATCAAGTTAAACAAGACAATACAAGATATGAATGACCAGTTTGGTAAAGAAAAGCAAGCAAGCAGAAAACCAGAAAATTCCCCAGCAAGCATGAGATTTGATAAGAGCAAAATTACAACTGACATCACTGAAATCCAGTGGATTATAAGAAACTACTTTGAAAACTTATATTGCAATAAATTGGGGAACCTAGAAAAAAATAGAGAAGTTCTTAGACACATATAAATTATCAAAATTGAACCAGGAATATATGAAAATTCTGAACAGACCAATAATTGGCAATGTCAAAGGCAATGATAAAATCTTTACCAACAAAGAAAAGCCCAGGATCCAATGGATTCACCACTGAATTCTATCAGAACTTCAGAAAAGCTGCAATGAGCATAGTCCTCAAATTCTTCAATAAAATTTAAGGGGAAAGAGTACTGCCCAGCTCATTCCTGGATCCTGGCATTATCCTGATACCAAATTGGGACAAGTAATTAGCAAAAAAGAAAACTACAGGTCAATTTCCATAATGAACATGGATGCAAAAATCCACAACAAGATACTGGCAAATAGAAAGCAGAAAACCATTAAAAGGATCATACATTGTGACCAAGTTAACGTCGCTGCAGGGATGCAAAGATGGTTCTACATATGTAATTCAATAAATGTAATATATCATGTAAACAGAAGAAAGGACAAATACCACGTGATAATCTCAATAGATGTAGAGGGGCGGGGGATTTAGCTCAATGGTTCCGCCATGTGGCTCACAAGTGCAAGGTCCTGAGTTCGATCCTCTATACCCAAAGGGAAAAAAAAAGATTTCTTTTAGGGCCGGGGATTTAGTTCAGTGGTTGTGGCGCCTGCCTCACAAGCTCAAGGTTCCGGGTTTGATCCCTGGTACCCAAAAAAAAAAAAAAAAAAAAAGGTCCCATTCAATAGATGTAAATAGATGTAGAAAAAGCCTTTGACAAAATCTGACATTTATTCGTGATGAAAACCTTAAAGAAAATAGGAATAGAAAGAAAGACCTTATCTCAATCTGACAAAAGCTATTTATGAAGAACCCACTCCAGGTATCCTATTACATGGGGAAATACTGAAAGTTTTTCCCTCTAAAATCAGGAACAAAAGAAGGATGCCTACTCTCACTACTCCTGTTAAAAACAGTACTCAAATCTTCAGCCAGAGCAACCAGGAAAGAAAAAGAAATGAAAAGAAACATATAATAAAAGAAAGAGTCAAACTACGCTTATTTGCAGATGACATGATCCTTTAGATAGAAGACCCAAAAACTCGACCAAAACACTGCTAGAACTAATAAATTCAACAAGGTGCCAGAATACAAAATCAACACCACTCCTATACACCAACAATAAACCCACTGAGAAAAAAATTAGGAAATTAATTCCATTTATAATAGCTTTGAAAATATTACATACTTAGTAATTAACCTAACCAAGGAAGTGAAAGATTTCTGTAATGAAAACTATAGTACCCTGAAAAAGGAGATCAAAGAGGACATCAGAACATGGAAAGACACCCTGTGTTGCTGGATAGGCAGAATCAATATTCTCAAAATGACCATATTACCAAAACTGATATACAGGTTCAGTGCAACCCCAATAAAATAACAACAGCATTTTTCAAAGGATTAGAAGAAATCTTAATATTTATGTGAAGCTAAAAGAGACGCAGAATAGCAAAAGCAATCGTGGGCACTAAGAACAAAGCAGGAGGCATCGGATTCCCAGATTTCAAGTTATATTACAAAGCTACCATGGTAAAAATAGCGTAATACTGGAACAAAAACCGACATGTGGATCAATGAAACAGTACAGAGCAGTGGTGGCAAACCTATGGCATGCATGCTGCGGTAATCAGGCAGAGCCCTGTCTTTGGCATGCGAGCCAGGTCACCCAGCATCGCCCCAGCAGCCGAGCATTGGATAACAGTGCAATGTTGGTACTTAGTTTGGCACTGCAGTTTGGGCAGTCGGTCTCTAGAAGTTTCGCCTCACTGTTATAGAGGATGCAGAAACCACCCCAGGTACATTCGGCCACTGGAGTTTTGACAAGGGAGCCAAATACCTATGCTGGAGAAAAGATAACTTCTTCCTCTTTTTTTTTTGTTTTTTTTGGTACCAGGGATCGAACTGAGGACCTTGTGCTTACGAGGCAGGCAGCAGAACCACTGAGCTAAATCCCTGGCCCCCAAGATAGCTTCTTTAACAAATGGTGCAGGGGAAAAGTAGCTATCCATATGCAGAGGACTGAATCTAGACCCGTATCTCTCATCCTGTACTAAAATAAAATAAAAATGAATCAAAGACTTACACATTAAAACAGAAACAATCTGGGGCCAGGGATTTAGTTCAGTGGTTCTGGCGCCTGCCTCGCAAGCGCAAGGTCCTGAGTTTGATCCCCGGTACCAAAACCAAAACCAAACAAAAAAACAAAAACAGAAACAATCTGCTAAAAGATAAAATAGGTAAAACTCTGAAGATACAGTCATAGGCAAGGTTCTGAACAGAAACTTGCTGCACCAGAAATAACACCAAGAATCAAATTAAATAGCTTGGCCTGGCAAAAGGAACAGCCAAGAGTCAGAAGAGGCAACCTACAAAGTGGGAAAAACATTTTTCTGGCTACTCCTCTGATAGAAGACTAATATCAAGAATACATAATACAGTAAAAAAAAACTAGATACCTGCTACATAAAAGAATCAAAAGCCAGGAAATTAAAATGAATAGGTATTTCTCAGAATAAGAACTTCAAATAGCCAGTAAGTTCAGAAGAACTACAAATGGCTAGATATTCAGCTTCTTTGGTCATTAGAGAAATGCAAACCACAACAAAACTGAGAATCTATCTTACTCCAGAAGGAATGGCCATCATCAATAACTAAAAAAACAATAAATACTGGTGAGGTCGTGGAGAAAACGGAACCGTTCTACATTTTTGGAGATGTAAACTACTACAATCACTGCAGAAATTAATGTAGAGATTCAACTGAAACTAAAAATTCTGTTTTACTCAACTATTCTCCTGGGTATCTCCCTGAAAGAGGTAAAGACATCATATTACAGCAATACAAGCATATCTATCAATACAGCAGCACAACGCATAAAAGCTAAATCCTGGAAGCTGCCTGTATTCCCATTAACAGATGAATGGATGAAAACATGTGGTATGTGTACACAATAGAGTACTACTCAGTGAGCGAAGAGGATAAGTATGAGTCACTTGTAGTAAAGTAGATGCACCTGGAGACCATAATGCTAAGTGAAATAAATCAGATACAGAAGGTTAAATAGCACATGGTTTCTCTTATATAAGAAACCCAAAATACAAATAATTTAAAGAGTAAAATAAAAGATACATTATCAAAAACAGGGAGGTAGATCTTCTGCAGATGAAGGGAAAAAAGAGAGAGCAGTGTATGAAGAAGGAAATAGAGCTAAGGTACAATATGTACATGTACCAATTCCCCACAATGAAAGTATTCATTATGTATCACAAACATGCATTAATAAAAAGTGAATAAGGTAACAACTCAACGAAAAAACAGGGTGAGATTGCCAGACTGGTTAAAACAGTCAAGACATACTATGCTACCAATGAGGAATCCATCTTAAACTATTTAAAAGTGAAATGGTGGAAGAGACATGTGACACTAGCTTAATAAAAGACATTATAATAGCTACACAAACATCAGAAAACAGAGATTTCAGAAGAGAATGTAAAAAAAAAGAGGGATATTTCAGGGTGGCATGTGGTTCAGTGATAAGAGTGTTTAATCCTAGTACCACCAACAACAAAAAAGTGGGATATTTCATAATGATAAGAGGTCAACTGAGCAACAAGACATAATAATTCTAAACACACATGCAACAAATACCAGAGTTTCAAAATACTCAAATAATAAATTGATCTGATGGAAAATGAAATAGAAGACAAGAGTCTAGGGGAAAAGCACACTTCACAAATACATCTTTATGTAACTGATGACATACACAAAAAAATTAGTAAAGAGATAAAAAACTTGAACAACAGTATAAATGAACTTGACCTAATTGACAAATATAAAAACTTCATTTAGAAACTACAGAATAGAGGAAGAGGTGAAAACAACTTGACCAATGATGTAGAATTTAAAGTGATATAGCCATAAGTCAAGGAATGCTGGCAAACACCAGGAGCTAGAAGTCAAGGAATGGATTTGGCTTCAAAGCTTCAGGAAGCACAGTCCTATTACTACCTTGATTTCAGTGGATTAAAGCAAAATGCAATTTGGAAACTCCTCCTCTGTCTACCTGGTTACATGACTGCAGAGAAGTGTACTGAAGAAAAACTAAATAAAAAATTAGACGGAACTAACCAAAAACTATTATATATATAAATATACATAATAAATAATATATAATATATATATTATTTTCTGGCACTGGGGATCGAACTCGGGACCTTGCACTTACAAGGCAGGCAGAAGAACCACTGAGCTGAATCCCCGGCCCTTATCCAGAAAATATTGACCAGGTGCAATACAAAGACTTACCTACCAAAATGAAAAGCAAGAGAATATTATGGAAGAAGAATAAAGAAATGTAATTGATGGCTTGTGTATGTAACTCAACACACCTAGGTGCCAGAGACTCCGGCAGTAAATCTCTAGTCCCCACCTGCCCAGTGTGCAATGCAGGTCTGAGAAAAAAATACACTAAGAGACAGAACTAAGAGAGAGAGAGCAGGGTACTAGGACAACCAATGCCAGTGCAATCGACAAAGTTCAGTCAGTTCCAGGCACTGACTTGTATGTACAATCAGGGTAAAGGCAAGCTTTGTGCAGTTGCTATGGGAATTAATGTAAACAAGGCTCATAAAGGAAAAGACAAAGCATTTTCGAATTAGGAACAGAATCGACAAAATATATTATTGTAATTAGAACATTGTCCTTCTAGTCTGAAGGTTTTAGTTGTGGGAACGGAAATTTGGGTGGGAGTTACTCTGACCTCGGCACATAGGCTTTGGGCAGACTCACTTCTATAAACAAGCCAGTTGTGGGGTTAGCTCTTCACAGCCTGCCTTGGGCATAATCAACATTACAGTCCTCTGCATCTGGGGATGTGGATATAGCTTAGCGGTAGATTTCTTACATAGCATGTGCAAGGCCCTGGGTTCAATCCCCAGCACCAAAAGACACACACACACACACACACACACACACTCATACACACACAATCTAACATAAGTATATCCTAAACCACTTACTAGTTAAATCACAATAATTACTGATCAAACTAATTTACTCAAGGACACTGTTGATTCTGATTTTGTGGGTGAGGATGTATTCTCTAAGCATAAACTGCAAACATCCCTTTGAACCAACTGAAAATATAAATTATCAAAGAAAACTTCAAACTTTTAAACACAGAAACATCAGGACCTCAACAACTCAAAAAAGTTGTAACAAATTAGATCATCATATGTATAAGTCGGTTTGGCAGCAAACAGAGACGATGAATTTATAATCCAAGCTTTTGACAGGGGTGTAAGACAGTCATGTTGCGAATTGCAGCACTGGCCAGAAATCAGGAACCCAAGCCATCTGTCTTCCCATGCATGTATGTTTTCTGACAGAGCTGAACATGTAGGCAGTTAAGAGTAACAGTATTGGGCCAGGGATTTAGCTTAGTGGTTTCACCACCTGCTGCGCAAGCACAAGGACCCCAGTTCGATCCCTGGTCCAAAAAAAAAAAAAAGAATAACAGTATTATAGTTACATATGTAAGAATGAGAAACCATTTAGGCATATGTGCGTCACAGTTAATGACCATGGCATGGTGTAAACGATGAGAGATTACTTGCGGTTGTTGGCCAATTCAAACTCCAAGAAGGCCCAGAGGGACTGTGCCCTTAACCTAGACCCTTCAGTGTGAGAGAGTCTCATAAAGACAGCCCCAAACTGAAGCTTCTGTGGCTTTTTATTGGTTGAAGCAGGAAGCAAGGATAAAGGGCAAAAGAAGGGTGTCAGTGCAAGATTTCACGTAGGGGTCACGGGAAGGTCAGGGTGATCTGTTACATGATTGAACTTAGGGCCAATCTATGTGATAAATCGAAGAATGGGAGGAGAGGGCCAGAACATTCATTCCTTAAGGCAGTGTCTTTTGATCCTACATGGGCTTGTGGCCCTGTAGGTTATCTTTTAATCTCTAACCATGCATTACAGGAGGATTCAGAAATGTGGCTATAAAAGTCTCTTATCACTGCATATCCATCTCATACATACCTCTGGCCAATGTCCCTACATATGTTCATGAGTACACTGATGTAGTATTCCAAAGAGTAATCACAGATATGTGATTAGCAAAATCTATGATTATTTAACAGATTACAGAATCAGGAAAAAGGAGTAGGGGTTGCTTTTAAGACTTACTAAAGTTTGCGTCTGATTTTTTAATATTAATGTCAATAATAAAGAGAAAATCATATATTAGACTTTGGGATGGTATTAGTATAAAAAAGCATTGTCTTCAATATTTTTCTAAAAGAATCTATTGTTTCTTATGTTTTATGTTTTACATGGCCTAATTTTCCATTTATTATAAAAGTTACTACTTGGGAAGTAAAGAAAAAAAAGGAAACTATAGAAGTTATTTTCAAGAATGTGATTCCGGCACCTGCCTTGCAAGCACAAAGTCCCGAGTTCGATGCCCGGTACCAAAAAAAAAAAAAAAAGAATGTGAGGAACTTTCATCCAAATAGATGTGATTAAAAAAAACCCCAGCCTTCTAATTTTGAGAAGATTCAAATTACATAGACTGTGTTCTATGACCACAATAGCATTAAATTAGAAACAAACAACAATAAGAAACATAGACAAACCAAAGTATTTGGAAATTAATCACATTTTTTTTTTTTTTGGTACCGGGGATCGAACTCGTAATCACACATTTCTAAATTACTCATTGGTCAAAGAATTAATCCCAAAGAAAACCAGAATATCTTTGAAACTAAATTAAAATACATCACCATGAATGGGATGTAGTTTTAGACATTTACAGCTTTGAATACCTATGTTAGAAAAGAAAAAAACATTCAAAATCAATGCTCTACACGTCCACTTGACAGAGGTAGCAACGAACAAACCCAACAGAGTAAGTCAAAAGAAACAACAGAAGGAAATAAATGCTAAAGTGAGAATTATTAATGAAATAGAACACAAGTCAAAGAAATTAATAAAGCCAGAAGATTCTTCGAAAAGATCTACAGAACTGATGAATCTATTAATTGACCGAGAGTTCTCCAATTTGTGGACTTCGGGGCCAGTGGTTATCTGTTGGGCGAGCAGCTGGCCAGCTCCGGTCAGGACATCTGCAGCATCGAGGGGCTCTGCTCACCACACGGAATCGGTTGGCGAATATCTCCCGGGAAAACTGCCCAGTTAAGGACCACCGAGGTAGATTCATCCAGAAGACACAGAGAAAAAGGTGAACAATGTCTGAAATTAAAAAGTGGATTTCGCTACAAATATCACAAACACCAAAAAGCAAGTTATTCCTCTTGCTAGTGTTACAGACTGAAAACAGCACAAATTTATTATCGTACAATTCTCTAAAGCAGAAGTCGAACAAGAGTCTGCTGGGCTGACATTAAAGTGTCTTTGGGGCTGCATCACTTCCTGGAAACTGTAGGGGAGAATCTTTCTTCCCTTATCAGCGTCTAAAAGCTTCTCCTTGGCCCTCTTCTCTGCTTCAAAATCAGCAAAGATATATTTGTCTGCGCGGCCTTCAGAAGCCACACCCCCTCTCACTCTCTCCGTTGCCCTGCGCGGCCGTGTTCAAAGATCTCTGTGATTACACTGGGCTCAGAGGTATCCAGGGTAACCTTCCTGTGTTATTTTATTATTTCTTTAACCTTCCTGTTTTAAAGAGTGTATTATCAACTTTAATTTCATCTGCAACTTGAAATTGCCTTTGTTTTGTTTTTAAAAATTAGTGTATTTTTATTAGTTTGCAAAGAGTCATCACTGGGAATTGGTACACACACATAATGCATCTTGATCTTTTTTACTTCTTGCTCCTGTCCTGCTCCTCCTCCTGTCTCCTGTTCCCAGGTGCCCTTCCTATCTTCACAAAGTTTATCCCTATGTCTTGTATTATCTATCTTTTATTTTGCTTTTTAGATTATTTCTACTTTGAGTTCCTCATATAAGAAAAACCATGTGATATTTAACCTTCCATGGCTAATTTATTTAATTTAGCATTATGAACTCAGGGTACATCTATTTTCTTTTTTTTTCCAGTACTGGGAATTGAACTCAAGACCTTGTGGTTGCCAGGTAGGCACAGTGCCACTGACCTAAATCCCGGGGCTGGTACATCTAGTTTCTTACAAATCACTCAAACTTATTGTTTATGCTTGAGTAGTACTCCATTGTGTGGATATAGCAAATTGCATGTAGGCTACTTCCAAGATTTAGCTGTTATAAGTTGTGCTATCAACATAGGTGTGCATGGATCACCGAAACACAATGTCTACAACTCTTACTGGAAGATACCAAGAAGTATAGGTGGGTAGATGTTTAGTGGTCTCATATTTTTTGTAATGGGAAGTTTTTCCTTCTTCATCAGTTGTGAAGGTTAATTTTGCAGGATATGAAAGTCTGGGCTGACAGTTATTTTCCATTAGGGCTTGCAGAACTTTGCTTCAAATTCTTTTGGCCTTTAAGGTTTGTGCTGAGAAATCCATTGTTCTTCAGATATGCTTGGCTTTAGAAGTTACTTGCTATTTTTCTCTAATAATTTTAGCTCTGTCTCTCCTTCCTCTCTGTATCTCTGTAATTTTGATTATAATGCACCCTGGAATGATTCTTTTCCACTTGTGGCTATTTGGGGTTCTATATGCCTCTTGTATTTGAATTCTTTCCCTAGACTTTGAAAAGTTCTGCTCTGATTTCAGGGAATAAACTTTTTATACCTCCTGAGCCACCTTCTAATGTTTTCATTTCTGTAATTCTGAGTGGGGCTTTATCTAGCACCCTTGGATCCTGCCTTCATGGTGTCTTGTTGTATGTGGATGTCACCTCCCCATGCCCTGCCACATCGGTGGTCTAAGGGGGTCCTCTGAACACACACACTGCCAGGACAGTGCCCATCAGTTATGTGGACAAGAGGGTGGGCCAGGAACTATGAATTCTTTCAGACTCTGGAGACACTAAGGCCGGAAGGAGGTAGCACTTAGCTCACCCTGGGGGGAGCAGGTGCCTGGCCAGGGCAGATGACAGTGCTGGGGGAGAGCAGAGGCACCCAGGGAGGGAGCTGCAGCAGCAGAGATGAGTGGCAGGAAGCAGCACTCTGCCTGCAGCTATGGAGGTGCCGGGCCTCTTGGGGTCTGGACGGAGCCCTTGCACAAGGTAGATGCCCTCCTCTGAGCTGGGGTCTCAGGTGGGGAGCAGCAGGGTCAGATGCAGTAGTCTCTGATCCTGTGCTGGACTGTCCTGGTCCCAGAGCAGACTTAGGGCGCCCCGGAGCTGGGCTCCTGCAGCACTCTAGCTCTCTCACCCCTCCTGAGGAGAGTGTGGGAACTGCCTGACTGAATCCTGGAAACCAGTCATTTCCAGGAAATAAAAACTGAAAGCTGGCCTGGCCAGAGTCCCTCCTGTGAGACAGAGGAGGCAGGACTCAGGTAGAAAGAGCAGAGCAGTTAGCAGGAGCCCGCTGTGGCCTGAAGTCTGGAAGGAAAGCCAGGAAGATCAGACTATCTTTTCCAACCTTTCTTCCCTCTGTTTAATGCAGTGTTCCTTTGAGGAAGAGTATTTATTGAAATCATTGATCAAGTTAACTGGGTTAAGTTTGTAGACATTTTGCTTTCAGTTGTAAATGTGATATATATCTAAATCAGTCTGTTTTTCTCTCGAGGCACTTAGAGTTAATTCTTCACTAGAGCCTTTTCTTACTTTTCTCCTTCCATTTCTTAGACTTGCCTGGTAAACACTCAGCCGGGACGTTTAGAGGGCAAACAGGGCTGGTTACTACTGTTCTTTGACTTCTGTTGGGTGCTGGGGACCAGACTCCAGGCAGGACTTCTGCCCACCTGAAAACAATCAGTGTCTGAAGAGGGAGTACTGAAAAGGAGGTTTCTACGAGTCCACTTCCGGTGGAAACAGAGGTCCTCAGCAGACTGTATCCTGGGTCATTTGGGGAGATGCAGAGGATGTTTCTTTCAAGTGTGCGAGGGAGATGCCAGGAGCCCACAGGGAATGTGCTGGCCCGACTGCACAGTAGTGAGGTGTGGCCTCCTTAAGGCAGGGACAGGCAATGTTTACATTGATTTTCTGGTGCTATAAAACTTACCCAAAGTATGAAATATAAATGAAAGTGATATTTATTTACTCACAGAAGGAGGCTGAAATTCAAGAACACCCATTCAGCTTCTGGTGCATGTTTCATTGCGGATGGCACCATAACCTTAGACGCGTGTGGAAAGGTGAGAAACAGTAAGCAGGTGAGACAGGAAGCCAGAGAGAGCTAAGCGCCAGACTGCCCCACTTTACAACAACCCACTTCCACGGGACCTGACTCACTCCTAGAGACTAGCCTTACTCTTTCCCGTGTCCTGATTGCCTTGTAGGAGGCCCCACTTCCTAGCCATTCTGCTATCTCAACACCACCATGCTGGGGCCCAAGATCCCCGCACACATACCTCTGGAGGATGAACTCAAACCCTATACCAATACAAGCAGATGCACAGCAGGGCAGACTATTGGCCCTGGAGATGGTGGCTGATGGAGGGATGCATCTCACAGCTGCGGCTGCAGGAGGAGCTCACCTGACTCCAGATGCCTGGCAGAGGGAGCAGAGAGAAGCAGACCTCTGGCCTTGCTCCCCACCCTTCTCGCGCTTCTGCTGCCCATCAGCCAAATCCCAACTCCTTCTGGAGGGTAAGATATAGTCTGGCTCATCATCCCTCTGGGGGGTCTAACAGAATGGAGAAGGGCAGAGAGTCCACGTGGGATGGAAGGAAGTGGTCATCCTGGAGTGCAGAGAAGTCTGCAAATTATGAAGCTGTCAGTGCCTTCAGTAAGAAACACGGCGAATGATCAATTCAAGTGGCAACATGAACCACAGTTGTGACCTAAGTACAAGCAGTGCTCATCACCCACTTTGCTTTTTAACACAATTTTACAAATATTTGAGTTAGGAGTATTTGTCTTAGTTAACCTTCTCGTTGCTGAAACTAAATACCAGACACCCAAAGTTAAAGGAGGAAAGGTTTATTTAGCTCATACATTGTAGATGTTTCAGTCCATAATTGTCTGGTTCCAAGGCAGGGTGGCATGGCAGAGGAGAGACAGTTCATGGTGGACAGAAGACAGCAAAAGCAACAAGGAAGGGATGACTATGGCTCTTCCTGTCCCTTATAGCTTATCCCAACTACCTGCCTTTAGGGCAGGTAGCACTGACACCCTTAATCCTAATCGCCTTGGTCCTAGCACTGCACCATGAATCAATCCCAGTGTCATATATTCTAGATCCAGCCACCTCTGAAAAAGCCCTGCCTATGACTGCTTGAGGCCTGGGGAGGGATCTAGACACAGCCATAACAGTAGCCCACTGCTAAACACATCCAGAGCTAATTTAGTCATCAGTATTTACCTAATCTCACGTCTGCAACAAGTTACTGCCTTCCCATATCCTATCTCAGATCGCTCACTGAGCAAGGGACCAAGCAAAGATCTAGATCTCTCTTTCATTTATGCTCACAACACCCTGAAATACATACACCTTGTCCATTTCACGTGCTTCATATGTCACAATTATTTGCTTCCCCTGCTATTTCTCCAATGGACCGCAGCAGTTTCGTGATCGCTCTCTCATTTACCCAGGCATTCCCTACACAGTTGCACACAGCTTTAGTTGACCCTCATATGTGTAGGGTGACCAGATATCCCGGCAGGAATGAGATGATTTGTTTTCATTTGTTACAGTGTCATCCTTTGGAGGCTAATTTTATGGTCATCTCACAAGCTTTATTTCCCTGCTCGTGTCCCTGAGATGATAATGGCGCATCAGTTAGTCTAGTGCACCATTCAAGAACCTTCTGTGTCTCTAGCCCTCACTGCCTACCACTTCTGAGACTGGAATATTAGCTCCAGCAGCAGGTTTACTTCATTTCTCCAGGTGTTTCAAACTACCTCATTTTCTGGGTCTGTGTTCATGAGCTTCGCTATACCTCAAGGAATTTTCCTTCTTCCTCCCATTTGCCTTACTTACTTGAACCTGTCCTTCCCAGCCTTGCTTGGACATCATTTCTGTACAAATATCTTCCATGATGATCCACAGTAATCTTTTCGGCTACAGCCTCTGCCGGTAATCAGAATAGCGCTCTGCTCGCGTGATAATGAATGTGAAGCTCGCCAAGTGGTAAGTCTGAGTATCTGATTATCAGGATAATCTTTTCAAAGCAAAAGGATGAGAGATCTCCTGGAAAATCACTGGCCCCCTACTTTGCAACTCCCTTCAGTGTCCAGGCTGAAAGGTTATCAGTCACATCTGGCACCACTTTGGTTATTTGAGAGCACACTGGGAAAGATGCAAAATGAAGTCCCATTAGACTTTTTGCCATTTTTGGCTTCACTGTATCTTTCGAGGATATCCTTAAGAATCTTTTGAATGCTGGTTTGGTGATCATGACTTTTGCAAGATGTTCTTTGTCATGGAAATACCTCACTTTCCCATCAATTTTGAAAATAGTTTTCCAGGAAATAGGTCTGAGTTGGAAATCATTTTAAGGGCTCGAAACACCTCACTCCAAGCTCTCCTGGCCTTTTAGGTTTAACTTTAGAAGTGATTTGTTGCTTTTCTCTAACACCTTTTATGATTCTGTCCTTGTGTTGAACTTCTGTTCTGGGATTTGGACTGTTATGTGCCGTGGAGAAGTTCTTCTGGGCCCTGGCTCTTTGTGGTTGATATGTCTTGCTTATCTGTATGTTAAATTCTTTCCCCATTCTTGGATGTTTTCTCCTATTATTTCTGTAAATAGGTTTTTTATGCTATTCATGCAGTCTTTTGATGTTTACTAATTCCAATTAATCTTGTGTAGCCTTCTTTGTGTCATCTATCAGGTGTGGATCCGTTTCCCACCACCTCTTGCTGTTTTCAAGGTGTTTCTGAATACACAGTCACAGTCATTAGTCCCTATCTTCCATTTCGGAAACTCCTCACATTATTCACTCCTGTTGCCCATACTTTCAACAGAATTTTTTTAGTCTCCTAGACTTCTGTTTTCTACCTTTTCAGGGAGTCCATTTCTTTGTAACTTGGTCACTCATGTTTTGTATTGTTTTTGATAGCTCAGCTAGCTTTTTATTTATTTGAGCTCAATGATTATTTTGAATGGTATCATTCATTTTTTTTTTTTTTTTTTGCTTGCATAAACATTTACTAAGATACAGCCAAGAGAGATGTGTCAGGTCCTTCCCGAGAGCACAGACTTCTTTATTGGTGTGTAACAGGGCCCGGGGGCTGGATGCACTGTATAATCAAAATCAAATGCTAGCTTTTTTGCAGACTTGGTCAAAGCATCACAGCCCTAAACACCATTTAAACTGCAAGAAATCTGAGCATTTCCTAGCTTTATTTTTTATTTTACTTGACATATACATTTTAATGTTAATGTTCATTGCAGAAAAAACAAAAACAAAAAGAGCTCCTATTTAAACTTAGCAGAAAGCTGAGCCATCAGTGTGAAGGACAATGTGAATGCAGCTGCTTTTCATCCATAATTAACTACATCAGAAACATGCTGCCATTCTCAGGGGCTTTAGTGACACATGCACATTAACAGTGAGGGGCATGAGTTTCCACCCAGTATCTTCTCTTTACTCTGGGTCCTTGTTCTCATCTGAAAAATGGGGGACAGACTTCTTTGCGACAACATTGTCCAGCCTCTGTCCTTGCAGATACAGATTGACACTCCTCCGCTTCCGCCTCTGTCCTCCCTTCATCTTCTCATAAAGGAGTTTCTTATTCCACTTTCCCAAGTCTGGGTAGTCATGTTCTGGATGAAAAAGGTGCTGGTGCAACTGGAATTCTTGACTGAACTCCGCTGTGTCAGGGGTGTTTTCTAGGCATCCATCATCTGTTTTGCCAACAGGACAGGGATTTGGAGGGTCAGGATAACCCTGATCCTCGCTGAAGTCCTTAGGAATGTTGTCGCCAGTGAACTCTGCCACAATGTTGGGGATGCTGCCAAAAGGACCCAAGTATTGCAGACCTTCATGTGCTCCACCTTCGATACTCTGTGGGCCCACAAGATTCATGGCCTGGTGTGGAAGGCGGTGTTAGCTATGAAGATTCCATTTTAACTTTGCCCTCCACCGTAAAGGACAAGATATCAGCTCTGGGAATACTCTGTCCCTGCCAAGCCACATGCTTATCTTTAAAGATTGTCCTGTGCCATGATGAATGTTCTTTTACCCAGAGATATAAAGAACTAAAAGAACAGGGAAATTCCAGAGAATGGGGAAATTCCAAAGAAAAGAGAAGTGGGCGTTTCTGTATCAAGGCCAGGACTAAAAATAGCCACAGCCTGTCCAGTGTATAAAAGATCCAGAAAAAATAAACTTGGGCTCTCAATCTCTCTGGGAGCCCTCCCGACTCTATCTCTGTGTCTTTCTTTTTCTTCATCCTCACTCCCCCATTCAGGTGCTGTTCGACAAGTGACGGCGGGCTCCGTCAGCCTGGTGAGCTGGATATTCCACCCGTGGCCTGGCAATGCCCAATTGCTCCATAACACCATGAAGCAGGCTCTGGATATCTGTTTCGGAGACTTGGTCAGGAGCCCATGGGCTGTAAGCGAATGTTGGAGTCCATCCCAATGCCAGCCAAAATAGTAGGCCAGAGAGCATGGTAGAGACCATTCTAAAATACCATGTATTTTGTTTAGCAAGTCATTTTGTTTAGTTACATCATTTTTGAGCTCACTGAGCACCTTACTGATCTAGTTTTTTGTTTGTTTGCTTCTTCTTTCTTCATTTCAGCTTTTTTATGCTGAAGACTGACAGTTGATTAGCGTGTAAAGACTTTGTTGTTACTATGGAGTTGTCTTTAGTTAGTGTCTACTTTCCATTGATATTACCTTGGCTTTGTTTGCATTCTGTTATTTATCTACCTGTTCTACCTCCTTAATTCAATAGGATCAGACACAGTCATTTTGTTTCAAGAAGAGAATCCCTAGCACTTACATCAATGTCACCAGATCCAACTTTACATCAATCGTGTACATTAAAACTTGTTTTTAACAATTTCACCCTTTATCAACGCCCAGTACAGATTGTACTATACTGCTACTAACAGGGATGGGGGAAGGAAAAAGAAAGAGAAAAAGAAGGAGGTAATTCAGTTAGAAGAGGAGAGAACAGAAATATCAATAGATGAAAAAACAGATGGGAGATCTGATTTTGTTGGAATTATTTTACAACTGAAGTAAAGGGCTAGTGTTGAGGGGCTTTGAGAAAATATTTGTGGGAACAGGAATGGGGATAGAGAGGGAAGGAAGCATAGCTGGAGATTCAGAGAAGTTGTGAGTATCAGAACCTGTTGAGATTTTGGTATTTGGCTCGTGTTTGGATCCTCTATGCACAATTGGTCCCCAGTACCAAAAAAATCCGCTGAAAAAAAATAAATAAAAGCAGTGTCTAATTCTTATTTTCCTTTGCATATGTAGAGACAACTCCTACACATATGCAGATGAAAGGAGGAACAGAAGTGACAGAAGATAAACGGATAAGAAAGAGGAAGACAGAGGAGGAGGAAAATAGAAACAATTAATAACCCCATACAGTTGCAAGAACACAGAATTAAAGCAACCGCACAGCCCCATTTATATTGCCGTCTGAGTTCAGTTTCTGATCTCTGAGCTTGTTCTTCACTCCCTCATAATTGGCTTGGTTGCTTGCCTGTGAGTGAGAAGCCTGCCAATCTTGATGACCTGTCAATATCCCTCCCATCTACAAACCATGGCTTTGGGTGTGGTGAACTACAGGGCTTTGCCTCCCTCCCGGGATCAAAGCACCTCAGCTAATTCTGGAAGGCAAGGCTGCGATGTAATTTGCCCACCACTCAGTTCTCTAGAAGTGAACTGCAGTACTGTTGATGACAAAAAGACAGCTATTGGCATATAGTAAAAACCAATTAGCAGCAACAACTATACCACCACTGCCAATAGCAAAGACAGCAGCAGCAGTAATAGAGTCAAAAACAAACTGGATATTAACGTACCATAAGAACCAATAAAAGCTACCACTGTATGACCTTTAACAATTGACAGGAGATCACAGCAATAATAATATAGTCACAAAGACAAACCAAATATTAACATGCAGTAAATAGGTACTAAATGTAACTATAGCACCACTAATAGAAAAGAATTCACAAGAGCATGGTCAACTAAATATCTAAAAATTAAGTTTGATAGTTACACTAACAAAAGGAAAAAATGAAAGAAGAAAAATTTGAAAAAAGGGAGAAAATTAAGATATTTAATTAAAGAGTATAAGAAAATTAGATAAAAATAACAGCAAAGAACAAATAAGAAAAAGAAAAATGAGAAAAAAGAATAAAACAAAGATCAAAAGAAAGGAAAAAGAGAAGAAAAAAAGAGAAGAAAAACTCGAACTCCAAAAACCAACAAAGAAAAAGGGAAATGAATCAAAAAGTTTTCGGATGAGTGGTTTCTTTCCAGAGCATGCAGTATAGGAAGCCACCAGATGTGAGGAGGACTAACAAGTCACTACTAAGCCCTGTTTTTATTCCACACTCACTTTGTGTGTGTGAACAGAGTCCTGCCCTGCCCGTCCTGCTGGGTGAGGTCTGTCAACACTGCCATGAACCGTGGCTCCAGCCACTCGGTCATTGACCCTGTTTACACAAGGCATAGTCATCTCTGCCCAGCTGCACGGCCTGTGGGCTTGTGGGGTACCCTCTTCGCTCACGAGTCCCCTGTCCACACACCAACTGTGGCAGCCATCCAAGCTGAAGCACACCAGTCACGATGGCACACAGGGAAAGCAAACAGACCACTGAGACCTGTGCTGCATGTAGGCAGTATTTTCACTTGCACATGTGGAATATGACCGTTTGGAAGCTGTAAAAGCAACTAAGTGGCACAAATTAATATTTAAACAATAGAATGGAATGGAGTAGAGATTATGTCCAAAAATTAATGGCAAATTTTATAATAGTGTGTGTGTGTTAATGTTCATGCATCTACACATACACACTAACCCAAGATCCTCAGCAAAGCAGCAGGGAAGCCATAGTTCATTACAGAGAGTGGTGAAATTCTGAGAAGTTCGTTCCCATTTATTGTTAGGTTTTGTGAATGTGGTCTGAGCAGAGTTTGCAACAGGTTCCTTTAAACTGAGAGAAGACACTCAAGTGGGAGTAGTGACACAGCTCCTGCCACCTGCAGGGTCACCTGGGGCCAAGAGTGCAGGCATAGCCTGGAAGAAACAGCCCAAAGGCTAGTGTCCCCCTCCCAGGGTGAGCTGGGTGAGGGGTCACGCAGAAGGGCTGCTAGGAAACCAGGAAAGTGCCTTTGGCTTCTCTAAAATGCACCAGAGACCAAAGCTTGGATGAAGACAGATCACAGCTCACACAGTTTTATATCCAGTGTGCTTCACACAGCAAGGAAACGGGCTGGAGGCCACTTTTGGCTTCAGTGTCCTTATTGTGACCAAACAGGACTTGACCCCTTAGTGGCCCATGGGCCTGGACAGAAGAGAGGTATGAAGAACTCACAGGCAGGAAAATAAAATATTTTAAACATGGTTAATGTTGATCAGTGTGCATCAGCTGAGTTGTTTCCGTAGCACCAAGTGTCTGGCATATGTCACACACTGCTCTACGTTCAGGGCACAAAGCAGTGAAGAAGAAAGCCACGCTGTGCTGGAGAGGATGTTTGTCACACGACAGGGAAGAGCTCTCCTTGCTGGCTGCCATCCCAGAGGGAGTGATTCAAAATCTAAAGCGAATGCATTTCTTCACCCAGAACATGACTATCTTAGATAACAGAGGCATAAGAAATTGGCTTTCTAAATAGTGTTATTTTGGAAGTTCTGAATTCCACTCTGCAAGACTTACATTTTTTAAAGCCAGACTCTTTTTTTTTTTTTTTGATACCAGGGATCGAACTTGGGACCCTGCACTTTAGAGGCAGGCGGGGGAATCCCTGAGCTAAATCCCAGGCCCTCCCCACGATTTTTAAATGAAAATTCTACTTATTACCAGTCATAAATATTTTAGCAAGTACAAAAGGTAAAGGCACTTTTTATATATACAAGTATACCAGACATCCCTGCCCAGTACTAGCGGGCTATGAGTGGCACCTGCATCTTGCTCTCCATAATTCAGCTATATTGTTTTACATCAGGAGTCAGACCGCAGCTCTACTGGACTCCAAAGGGCATGTCAGCTGGCAGAGTGGGCGAGCATAGCCCCTCCCTCAATGGCTGCCATGGAAACCCAGGCCCTGGTCTGGGAAGCGACAGGGCTCTGCTGAGTTATGTGCAGCTGAGGTCAGCATGCCCCCATTAAAACCCTTTCGCCTGGATTATGGCTTCTCACTGACCCAACGGGTTGCTTGCTAATTGCACCTGGTCCCAGTACCGGTCTGTTCCATCCAAGCAAGATAAACAGCGCCAAATCCCTAACCGCCCTGCCTGGTGCCGTCGTGCCAGGTGTTCAGCAGTATCTCACTAGATGCCTTCAAAGCTCCCCTGCTCCTTATTCCTTCCCATGATTCTATTCAATAAATACTGGGTGTGCTTGGGGGCTTTTGTCTTTGCTGCCATCAGCAGCACCGACCAGGACCCAAGACCCAGCTTCTCCATTCTAACTCTTGTTTCTGTCTGTTCTTGAATTTGCTTTGTGCTGTGGTGGCTCCGAGGCCAGGACCCACGGCAGTAGTCCTGGTAACGTCCCTTTCCCCGCTCCCTACATACAAGAACAATGCCATTATCATGCATAAAATTGGCAGTCGTTCCTTATCATCAGAAAATGGCCAATGTTCAAATTTCCCTGGTTTTCACATAAACCCTGTTATGTTTGAATAAGCCTCTCCTAAATTCCACAGACTGCAATTTCCTAAGTTTCTAATTTCGCCTTTAATCCACTGGTTCCCTACCACCAGACTTTTTCTTTTCCTTTCCAATTATTAGATTAAAAAAATGTACTTCAGAGTTTCCCATACTCCTTGAATTTGATCATTTTGTTCATAAGGTATCATTTAACATTGGGGCATGGTCTCTATACTTCCAGAAGCCTTCTTCAGAGATCTTGATTTGAGCAAGAAAACTTCTTATTGGTTAGCTTTGTACTTTCACTGGGAGGTATAAAATACCTGCTTGTTGCTCTTTTTGTTAGCAGTCAGAGATGATCATTGCCTAGATCTTTAATTTTTCTTTTCTTTTTTTTTTCTTTTTTTTTTTTTTTTACAGTATTGGAATTGAATCCAGGACTTCACAAGAGCTACATATACTTTACATTTTTTCTTTAAATTTAGAGACAAGTTTTTGCTAAGTTGCTAAATTGCCCAGGCTAGATTTAAACTTGCTATCCTTCTGTCTCAGCCTCCCAGGCTGTGCCACCACGCCCAGCTTCCCCAATTCTACTGGGGTGTGATTAACATACTAAGTATACAGATTGGGAAAGATCTATCTCCCTATTTCCTAAGGGGACCAAGAAATGGAGGCAAAGGGGAGGGAGAGGAAGGGAAGGGGACGAAAAAGAATTAAGAAGTGTTATGTACATGGACCAATTCCCCAAAGGAATATGATCATTATGTACTTCAGGCATATACTAATAAAAATTAAAAATTGAAAAAAGATGAGAGAATGCTTTTGATCAACTTTATGCCAATAAAATCGAAAATTTAGAAAAAACAAAAAATATACAATTTGGTGAGCTTGGGTATGGATTTTTTACTTCTTTAGATGTCCTTTGCGAGGGCTGTGCTAGGGACTGAACTCAGGGCCTCACCCATGCTAGGCAAGTACTCTATCTCTGAGCTACATGCCCAGACCCCATTACTTTTTAAGCTTTAGAAAACGTTAGTATATTAAGTGCATCATTCCTTCTGCATGTTTTGGCGGAAAACTGATATGAAGAACGAGTTCTCGTCTATCATTTGGTTGCTATACAATTTGTATAGGAAGGGCAAGTATAATACTCCCACATAAAAAGCAGTAATGATTTATTCCCTTGTATATCAGCTTTTTGTTTTTTGTTTTTGGTACTGGGGACTGAATTCAGATCTTTGTGCTTGCAAGGCAGGTGGCGGAACCACTGAGCTAAATCCCCAGCCCACCGGTTTTTTGTTTTTTAAGGGTGGCTGCTTCCTTAGCATACTTCAGTTAATCAATAAAATGTATTTTAGTTGTGCTGTGACCTTACTGACTTACTAGAAACAAACTGGACATGTTTCAACTGCAGTTGTGGTACACACAGACTCTCCAATTGTTCTACTTGTTTTCCAGTGGGAACTTTCTCAGATTGTCTCTGAGTCGTTTGACATACTCACAGCATTTCTGGACAGTTCTGCTGATTTATGACCATATAATTCAGTTTTACCTTTATATCTGCTGGACTGGACTGAAAAGTCCTCCCTGGTTCAAATCACTGCTCCAGACTACGGATTGTACATAGTGTTCTAAGGCCCTGTGTAGATGGCAGAGTGGTCGTATGTTACCCTATGCCTTTTCTAACTGGACAAACAAAAATACGTTTTTAAGGAAAAATGTCCTGCATGTATACTTGCTATTTCCTTAACAGATTTTTACTTACTTTTCCTTTTTTATATCCGTGCCTTTTGCTGTTTATGTGAAAATCTTATTATTTAACGGTACTGGCATTATTGCATTTGCTTTATGATAAAGTGACAGCACATGATATTCCAAGGAAAGCAATGCCATTACAACTATGGCTGTTATTATCACTAGTGCTGCTGAAAAAAGTGTAAGATTTGTTTAGTTTGTGCCTGGTTTTGTGTGTGTGTGTGTCTATTAAGAATTTATTGGCGAGGACATCAAACGAGAGCCCCCAGGTCCCCTCAAAGGCATCCTCTCAGAACCACCTCTAAAGTGTCTCCAAGGGCAATGACTTAAATTGCTTCTTGGACTTTCTAAGTGGCGAAAATGGGGTTAGGGTGGAGGGAGCCACACCAAGCCAGGCTTACCTTCATGTTGTCAGGGGCGTCTCCTTCGCCTGTAGTCGCACAAACAAATATCATCAGGGGCTCCCTAATCAGATTCGCCTCAACGAAAAGACACAAGTGTAAGAGCTCTGGCTGCCACGAACAGGCCCGACATGGCGCCCTTCTCTCAGAGTGACGGCAAAGGGCCAGGTCGGCCGCGCCCTGCAGCCAAGCCTCCTCTTCCCCGGCTTCGGCTCCGACCAGGCCCAGGGTCTCCCGCCCGGCCTCCGAGCCTCACCATAGTAGGAGTCCTGCTCCTTCACGCGGCAACCCAGCCGCCGGCACCCAGCCTCGCGGCCCAGCCTCTCCGCCACATCTTGGGCAGTGCCCGTCTGGCTGCCGAAGACCACCAGGAGCTGAAGCCTTCGCATCACGACGGGCCGGAAACCAAGGTCCCCGACCCGTGCCCCCTTCCGCTTCCGGTGTCGACCGGAAGTGGTTTGTCATTTCTTATAATGTAATCCACCAGAAATTTACTTTTATCATGACATGTTTGAAAATCTTAAAATAACTTTTCTTGGTTTAGGCCAACGAGCTGAGATTAGTTTGTTTGATTTTGGTTGTATTTCTATAAATGTAATTTTAAAAATTTGATTATGCGGGCCGGGCATTTAGCTCAGGGGTTCCCACTGCCTGCTTTGCAAGCACAAGGTTCTGAGTTCGATCCCCAGTACCAAAAGAAATTTTTTTGATTATGCAGCTATAAACATTTTCAGGCTCACAAGATAAAATAATACGTACTAAATGAAATCTAGTGTTTTCCCCGTCCCTCCACCCAGAAACATCTCTTCCTCTAAAAATAAGACATTTAGCCGGGCATGGTGGTGCACACCTGCAATCTCAGCACTGAGGAGGCTGAGGCAGGAGAATCACCTCTAGTTCAAGCCCTGGCCGGGCTACCTAGTGAGTTCAAGACCAGCCTGAACTACATAGCCAGACCCTGTCTCCAAAAACAAACCAACCAAACAAACAAAATAATGACACTTCATTTCTAAGATTGTTCCATTCTTTAATCTAAGATATGTGCAAAATATATTTATGTTTTGAACTTTCTTGAACCAGAAGCAATTTATTGTATACACATTATTGCACCTTGCTTTGGACATTTTATGTATCCTGCAAGTGACAGACAGGGTATTCCGCATTCCATATTCTGGCTGTTAAGGCGTCTGTTTTGTGATGAACCCTATTAAAGAACATTTGAATTGTTTGCAATCTTTCCCATTTCAAATAGTGCTGCATCCAGGAACCTTCAGCATATAGCTATTTGTACTCTCCATACCTTTAGAGCATAGATTGTTTAAAGTGGGATCATTGGGTCGAACATATGCATAAATTTCATAGAGATTGTCTAATTTCCCAATTATAGCTTTTATCATTTTTCTATTGGCAGCAGCTTTAGACATAAAATGACATTTTTTGACAATTTCACCCATAAACTAAATTTTGCAATTTTCCCAAATATAGGTGAGACACTATCTTGGTGTAGATAGTTTGTAATTTCATTTCTCTTATTAGATGAGAGATGGAACATGTTTTCATATATTTAAGCAACATTTATATCTCTTATTTGTCTCCTACATTTAATCTTATTATTATATTCTTCTCTCCCGTTTCCTAACCTCTGAAGATTGGGGAACAAATGTGCTGTGTTAAGGACCTGGCAGTCCCCAGGTCCCCGCATGCACCCCCTGGATGGTGCTCTCATTTCGCACACTTGCCCTCTCATGAGGCACCCGAATGAAAGTTTGACTTAGCCAGCATCTCTCCTTCATGTCTGGTCACTCCATGCTTAGCTCACTATCTTTCATATTTACTCAATAAATGATAACCCTCGAGGGAACAGGAGATGTCAGTCAACATTAACTGTTCTATTAATGATCAGAATGTGTACACTTGTAGCAGAATGTCAGGAATACTGGAAACATGCAATGTATACATCCATTCAAAAATATTGTTGAAATATTACTGAGTACCCAGCAATTTTTTACTGTTGTATCCTCAATAAGAGGAGTCCTGGGTATGAAATAACCAGTATACAGCAAGATGTTCTCTCCTCTTAGCATAAAACTCCAGACTACTTACTTTATTTACCCAACAGTGACCATGCCTGAGAGCATCTCAGCCTGGCCTGGCTGCCTCAGGAGAGCCCTAAGCTGCCTTCCTAGTGTCCAGAGCCATGAGCACAGTGGGGCAAAGGCAGAGGCTGGCTTCCTCACATCCCCTATTTGCTGTAGCCCTCCTCAGAGCCCACAGAGTCACCAAAGAGATCTTCTTTCTTAAGGAGAGCTTTCGCATCACTTGCCACAGTCTCAAGGAAATAATTTTGCAAGTAAAAGGTCTTTGTAAAGTAAAGGCCAACAGCAATGGGTCCTCCCATGACTGAAAGAACCTTCTCAATGTACTGCTTCAACATTTCCCATAAGGATTCCTCGGTCTCCGCTGACAGCAAGTGAGGAGACTGAAGGTTTGCCTTCAGGTGCTCCACAGACACATGCAGCTCCCTGGCCATCTGTTCTAGTGACGCGTCATCCAGCCCAAAGTAAGACCTGTAGCGGGTTAAGGTCTCCTGGAGCTTCTCAATATCACTGTCACTGAAGAGGCCCATGACAGGGATGGCTGCCCATAGTCCAGCCTTCAGGGCCTCCAGCCAGACCATTTGCTTCAGGGAATCTCGCTTCTGATCAATGGCAGCTTCCATAATGCTGGACAGGAACTGCGTGAAGATGTGACGCTTGTGAGCTGGCAGGTCCCTCAGAAGGGTGTTTTCCAACTCAGGGAAGTCGTAGTCAGACCTCTCGAGGCTGGAAACTAAGAAGACTCGATCAGCTGTCACACTGGCCTCCTGTAACTGCCTCACAAAGTAATCTCGGATCTCTTGCAGGACTTTGTCCTTATTGAAGGTCTTTGGCTTACTTCTTTGCTCAGTGATTAAGTCATGATCAACTTTTGTTCGAACAAAGTAGACCTTCTTCTTCATGTTTGCAATGGCTCTGGCCAGTTGTGCATCACTGTCTTTGAAGCGGGTGGCAGAGATGACAAAGAAGAGGTCATAATCAGCAATTTCCTCCAGGTACTTTGGTAATGGGAAGTCAGTGCCGCCGTGGCCAGGCAGGTCCCACACTGTCACACCGGGACACTTCAGATGATGGTACGCAGTTCCCTCCGTGGTGGTCACCACTGGCCCAGCGGGAGCCGCACTTTCTTCCTCATGCCCTACCCTCCGAAGGGCGTTGATGAAAGTAGATTTTCCTGCTCCGGTCTCCCCTGTCACTGCGATGCTCAGTGGCACATTGTCAATGTCTTTCAAGGCAGCTTTGATTGCAGAAGCTGCCTTAGGAACGTCCCCTTCCTCCAGATGTGACAGAATTGAATCCCAGGTTTCCTGTGAGAGGATTCGACTTCTCATCTCGACATCTTTTAGAAGTGTGCCAAGGCTGTAAGAGGCGGAAGCTCCACCTTCTGTGCTCCAGGGCGTTCGGGAGGCCTGATCCATGGCCCAGCTGCCGAGCACACTAGAGGGAGGACACAGGTGGGAAGAT
Organism: Heterocephalus glaber; assembly: GCF_000247695.1. The sequence continues at coordinate 41,272,067 of NW_004624733.1, read as the reverse complement.
TAGGAGTGAGCACAGCAGGGACGCCTCAGTTTTCCCGTACAGTCGAAACAGAGCTGCATCCCCAGTCCTGCACCCTAACAGGACAATCTTCCGTCTCTGATGACAGATGTTCCCTGGGCCCTGGCTTACCTGCAAACCTGGCCCCATACAGGCTCTTCCTGTGCCTTGGACTGCCCTGCTCCTGAAGAATCCTTCATTTATTTCAAGGCTGATTTTCCACCCAAACATCTCTGCCTCCTTATACTATTTACAGTGTGTTAGCTATTTTTTTTTTGGTACCAGGGATCGAACTTGGGTTCTTGTGCTTTCAAGGCAGGCGGTGGAACCACTGAGCTATATCCCCAGCCCTGCGTTAGCTATTTTTGCTGTTAGGAAAATAATTGCATGTGGTGATCATTTAGAAAGGCAGCAGCAGAAGTAGGAGGACACCACTTTCCACTGTCATGTGACAGCAACACTTGGCCGCATGACTAAGCATAAAACTATGATCATCAGGACTGTGATGTCTGGGAAAGAACACACAGATACATGAGTGGAGTGGAGAGAACAGAGTAAATGTAACTCACGTAAATGTGGTCAACTGGTCTTAGACGAAGATGAAAAGACAATACGAAGGGTGAAGATATTCTCTTCAGAGTAAGCGCTGGAACAACCAGACAGCCACATGTAAGAAAGTGCACCTAGATAGAGAACTTATATCCTTCACAAAAATTAACACAAAATTGGTTCTAGGCCTAACTGTAACATGCAAAACCATCAAACTTCAAGAAGGTAATAGAGGAGAAAACCTGTATGACCCAGGGCATGGCAATATTTTGGGGGGGTTTTTTTTTTTGGTACTTGGGATCAAACTAGGGACCTTGCACTTTTGAGGTAGGCAGCAGAACCACTGAGATAAATCCCTGGCCCTGTTTTGTTTTTTAAATACAACAGAAAAGAAAAACATGAAAAAATTTATAAGGTGCATTTTGTTAAAACTTTAAAATTCTTCAATATGTAAGACAGTATTGAGAGACTGCAAAGACAGTCTAGTGACTGGCAAAAAATATTTGCAAAAGATCCGCATATGGTGGTGCACGCCTGTAATCCCAGCACCCTGGGAGGCTGAGGCAGGAAGATCACAAATGCAAGACCAGCTTGGAAACTCAGGTCTGGTGATGTAGCTCAGTGCAAAGGGTCTGGATTCAGTCCCTGTTTCAAGAAAAAAAACAATGCAAGAGACATAGCTGATGAAATACTACAATTCAAAGGATGCGAAGAACAGTAAGAAAACAAACAACACTGTTAAAAATGGGCAGAAACTTTAGCAGACATCTCACCAGAGAAGATACAGAGATAGAAGTATGCTCTGCCTCACATGCTACGAGGGAAACACGAATGAAAACATCCACGAGATGCCAGCACACACCAGTGGGAACGGCCACAGTTGGGAGCACAGACAGCAGCAAGTGCAGGCGAGGGTGGGCAGCAGGACCCTCCACTGCAGGCGAGAATGCAGAACTTCGCCTCCGCTTTGGAAAGCAGTTTGGCAGTTTCTTACCCACCGAAACAGCTTAACCTACAGGATCCTGGATATTGACAGAAAGTAGCCGAAGACTTTTGCTCACACAAAAACCTTCACATCGATGTTTCTAGATGCTTTATCCGTAATGCCAGACCCTGGATACAACTACTGTCCGGTGAGTGAGTGGATGAATAAACTGTGGTCCTTCCAGAGTGGGACATATTCAATACTAGAAAGAAATGAGCCTTCAAGCCATGAAAAGACTTGGAGGAAGTCAAACCCTAAATGCATGCTACTGAATGAAAGAAGTCCAAAGACTACGCACTGTGTTAGTCCAACTTTATGAGATTCTAGAAAAGGCAAAATTATGAACAATTTGAAGTATCAGTGGTTGTCAGGATGGGGGAAGGCACAGCCCAAAGGACTTTAGACAGTGAAAGCCCTTGGTGTGCTCCTAAGACAGGACACAGGCAGTGCGATCGTCCAGCCCTTGACAGCACCTCACCAAGAGCAGACCCTGTCGCCGGCTGGGCGGTTATGTTGTGCTGGGAGGCTCATCGGCAGCACTCTGTGGAGGGTGCAGAAACAGAGGGGCTGTGCACCTGCAGACAGTGGGCGTATGGCGCGCTCTACATTCTTCACATCTTTTTTCTGAAACTAAAACTGCTCTAAAAAATAAAACCAAAAAAAGAAAGAAAAGAGAATAACATGCTGATTACCTGCTTGGGATTTCCTAAGAGCCAGCCCACCTGTCCTGGGAGCCCACTGCTCATCAACCCCAGCTTGTGTAATAAAGGGGCAACAGCCTGACCAGTGCGGAGAGCGTCATCAGGAGAAGACAGGCATGAGGAGAGGCTGGAGGGGGCCTCAGAAGGGGTTCTGTGAAGGGGAGCAAGCCAAGGAGGTCTCTCTGCCACCTTCCCCAATGTCAGGGGAATCGTCCTGCTTCTACAGTCCTGGACCTTTTGGATAATGGAAGACTTATTCCTTTAAGACAGGGCACCAGGAAGGAAGCACATGCTCAAAACTAAATAGAATGAGCAATGTGCAAGACCTCTGTCCTGAACCTCACTGAAAGTGTAGAATTTTAGAGCAGGAATCAAGACACCTCCAGTCAAAGTTGCTGTCCGGGCAGAGGACAGGCTGAAGAGGTCCCCTTGGCTCTAAGTGTGGGATCAGATACACCCTCCAGGGCGTCCCGGAAGTGACCTACTGAAGCCCAGGAGGACAGGACACAGCAAGAACAGCTTCAGAGAGGATTTCCCTGAGCAGGCATCCGAGATCTGGTTTGGTGCAGCTGACCGCGGATGCAAGCGTTCTCCATGGAGAAGAGAATGGGGAAGGCCTGCATGTCACCGGGTGGGTGAGGGGGCCGTTAGTCACTAATGCGTGTAATGTCAGTGCTTCTGTCTACCCAACAGGAATTTCTTCACGTAAATGAGAGGGGAAACCTTGAGCATCTGGCAGCTGCATGGTGAACGGACTGCTTTGAGGAAAGCAGCCCACCCTGCAGCTCCTCAGGGAAACAGAAGGCGTGCCAACACAGAGTCTGAAAGCCTGAGAGTTGGCAACCACACCCAACCAGGGCCTCGGGGAGGACCGACTAGGAGAGACATCAGCCTCACAGGTGCAGCTTCAGAGGACGGCAGGGTGTGGGGCCCACGAGGGCGTGGCAATGTCTGCCTGAGACCGGTCCTGAGGAGCCGAGCAGATAGAGTGGGAGCCGAGTGACAGCAGGGAGAGGACACGTGGAAATCCGAATTCTGTGTGCTGAGCACACTTCAACCACACGGAGCCCAAGCCTGTTGTCCAAGTCCCACACATGGCCTTATGGTGCCTGTGTGAACGTCTGTTAAATAGTACTTCCTGCTGAACAACTAAGCTGTGGTAGCTGGGCAGAGCACGGCCCAGGATTCCTGGGACCTCACCTCAGAGCCCTTAGCAGTGTGCGTGTCCACTGGGTGTGAGTAGGAGAGACATGGGAGGGAGGTGAGACATACCTAAGAGACCTGACCTAGTCAACCTCAGGTGTACCTGCACATAATTCCTCATCTCAGTCTCCCGGCTGACGAAGACTTTCTAATGACTTCAAAGGAGGGATTGAAGACACTGAGTGGTTGGGAGAGAACCATCCTTAGTAAGCACCAGGGCTGGGGTTCAAGGCGAATCCTCCCTCCTAGTGCAGAGCTCTTTGCAGAGGCAAAGGACAAGCACAGTGTGGTGAGGAGAGGCACCCGAGGCTCAGGGAGAAGGTGGGGAGGCCTGCTCCCCTGGCAGGAGGATCTCCCTGGTCTCCCGATGGCTTAGATCAGCAGTGAACAGGGTATGAGTTTCTCGGTGAAGGACCCCGTTCATGACACTGCTGCCCTTCCCGTGATGGTTCTGCAGGGCACTGACTGGCTCTGAAAATATCTAAAGTATTTAAGCTCTCTGACTGGCTTACAGCTGTCATGTACCACCCCCTCCTCACCCTTCTAAATTCCTGACACCTGGAACCAACCATCCAGGTTCTCCAGCTTTGGACTTACTGATCTGAAGTTCTATTTTTAAGGCATGTATTGACACCAAAGTATTTTCTCACTCACCAGCTCCTTGTCGCAAACAGAATTCTGGTGCGGGGGTTGCGCTCCTACTTTTCTCCTAGAAGAGCTGAACGTGTGGTCGGTGGAGCCCCCGGCACAGGAAACACCTTCTGCCCACACCTGTCCTCCGGGCAGGGCAGCCGGGCTCGCGTGGCCTGCACACAGGAAAACTGTGCCGAGCTCACCATGGATGTCTGCCTCCTGTGAGGACTCTGAGGACTTAAATCATCTCTGGCTTCTGCCCTCCTCAGGCAGGAATCTGACAAACCACAGGGAAGGGAGGAGCCTCAAGCTAGGGCACTGGGACTCCAGACCTAGAAAAGTGAAACCGAAATTCTAGAAGCTCCTCTTCCCAGAAACAGAGCCCTTGCTGGGCAGTGAAAGTGAAAGGCACAGTGGTCATGGTTTTTCAGTTTGGGGATACTGGTGAGGGGAGGACACAGGGGCCAGGACAGGGCTTCCCCGTGGCTGAGGAGAGGTCGCCCTGAGCAGGCTCCGGCTTCGGGCCAGGCGGGATCTGATCCAGTGGGTCCAGAACAGAAGCTGAGTCCTGGGCTAAGGACTCTGGCAGTGAGCGGAGTAAACAGCAGGTCTGGGCCACGTCCTTGACCCCAGGCACAGAGCTTCCAAAGCCCTGGCGTTTCCACTGCAAGGATTGTCTTTGTTAACTCATTGTAGACTCTGAGCAGAATTTGCGACTTTAGGAAGGAAAAAATACATAAGGGGCTGAGATTCAATCATTCACTCAAATGACTCACAGAACTCTGGGGACTGCTGTCCTTCCCACTGGGGTGTGATTCTAGGGACTCCCACAGAGAGGGGTATGGGAGGGAGCAGAGTCTCCCCAGCCTGTCCCAGGCGCAGACTCCTGGCTGCATTCCTCAGCCTGGCAGCTCCAGGGCCCTCGGCGTCCAGGGACTGTACTGGGTCTCACTGGCCAAGATCGATTAAATCACTGGCCGTGGGATTGAGGCCAATCTCTAGGGCCTTTGTCCAACGTAGACAAGCGCCTGATGACGATACTGAGAGAAAGAAGGTATTTCATGACAGCACTTGCAGGCGGAATCTGGAGAAGTGTCAAACTTAGAGAAAAAAGCAAAGACAATAGTCGTTTCCAGGACTGGGGTGTGGGCAACATGGCAAATTTTGGTCCAGGAGTAAAACTTTCAGTTATAACATGAAGAGGTTCTATAGATAAAACATAACGTGGTAACCATAATTAATAAAAGGCATTGTACACAGGTAATCTGCCAAGAGAGTGGAATTTAAGTGTTGTAACCACACACACACACACACACACACACACACACACATGCTGTGTGAGGTGATAGGTTAAGTAGCTCAATTGTGGGATCATCACACAAGGTATACTTGTACCAAAATACCACGTTGCGTGCTGCAAGTGTATAGTTATCCTTTTTATATATTTATAATTGTTATTTGTCAGTCATATCTTAGTGGTATAGAAAGTCCATTTTCCATTTTATAGAAAAGAAACACTTTTGTTGTAGAAGTGATATGGAAAACTAGTGCAACGTGACAGAACGGACTCTTCCAGAGAGCAACTGTTGGTGACATGAGAGTTCTCAGGGTGAGAGGAGGGCGCTGTCCATGGTCTCGAAGTTCGTGCTCTGTGCTAAGAACACTGGACATGCGCTCTACCTCCCTGATGAATTTCTCAGATTATCTTACCTCATTGTTGAATCTAGGTAGAGTGTGGTAGAGCAAATCTCTAGACGTTCTTTGTGCTCCTGACTGAAATTTCATTTCTGTGGATGAGTGCCTCCATGTTTCCCACTCCTGCCTTCCAGCCTGTGCCAACCAGCATTCCACTATTCGATTCCATGCCTTTGACTCTTTCATTTGTTTGGTTTTTTGGTACCAGGGATCAAACTCAGGACCTTGCCCTTTCAAGGCAGGCGAGGTGCCACTGAGCTCCATCCCCGGCCCATTTGACTATGTTAGATACAGCCAACATGTGAAATCATGTAGTATCTGTCTTTCTGCCACGGCTGTGTTGATATAGCATAAAGTCCTCAAGATTCATCCACATTGCTGCTATTGCAAGATTTCCTTCTTCTCATCGCTGCATAGTATTCCCCTATGTGTCTATACCACCTTTTCTCCATCCACCCACCTGCAGATAGACACTTAAATTGTTTCATGCCATGGATGGTGTGAATAGGGCTACACGGAAAATAGTGCTGATAATTTCCTCAAGATCCTAATGTCAATTTAACATACATTCTCAGAAGTTCACTTGCTGGGTCATATAGGGTAGTGCTATTTTTAATTTTTTGAGGCAATTCCATATTGATTCCTAAGGAGCTGCACCATTTTACATTCCCACCAACAGTGTTCGGGGGTCCAAGCTCTCTGCAGCTTCCCCAACCCTCTGCCCTCTCTTTAACAACCAGCCAGCTGGAATGATAAAATGAGAGTTATTCATTGATTTACAATTTCTCAATGATTAGAAGTATTGAGAATTTAAAAAACAAAAAGTATTGAATATTCTTTTCACGTATCTGTCACCCATTTGTATTTCTTCTCTGGAAAAATATACTCATGTTTCTAGCTCATTTTAAAGTGGAACATTATTTTATTTGTTTTCTTTTTTGTTATGTTAAGAGCAGACAATATATTCAGGAATTTATTTTCTGATTTTAAAAAATTATTGAATACAGTAATTTGATTTCACCCTCAGGGCACAGAAAATTTAGTTAATAGGGCTGAGGTTTCGTAAATAAACCTTTTATTATGGAATAAATGTAGATTTATAAGAAAGCGTTGAGGCCGGCATAGAGAGTTCACGTACACGCAGCCCTCACCTTTACCTCCGGAGGTTCCCGCTCAGCCCTTTCTCAACCAGCAGAAGCTGACCCTGGTGCAGTCTTCACCATTCTCCAGACTTGGCTCGGGTTGGCATCACATCATTTTCTTTCCCACAGCTCCAAACTGCTCTTCTCAGCTGTGACAGTTTCTCAGTCCTGCCTTGTTTTCAGTGACCCTGAGTGTTTTGGGGAACACTGGTCAGAAATTTTGTAGAACGTCCTTCAGTTGTGTTAGCCTGATACTTTCCTCAGGACTGGCCTGGCTTGGGGTCTTTTGGGAAGGACATCTCAAAGGCGACTGGCTTGTCCCATTACTCCGGTGTTTCTCAGGGAGCCAGGTAGCAGGTGATGTTCAGTAAATCACTTGGCTAAGGTGGGAAGACTCACCTGCTGCTCAGTGGCTCGGGATTTTTGTCTGTCTATAATCTGTTCTTCAGAAATGAGCCGCTGAGTCCATCCAGAGGTGAGAGGAGGAGGTGAGACAGGAGGAAAGTTAACCTTCACCCCAGTTCATAAGGTGCACATACATAGGTAATTTGCATTCCTTAATATGACAGACTTGTCGGTTCTCCTTTGTTAGACATTTGTGTCAGTGGGGACCGGTGCATTTGTTTTATACTTTGGTTTACACTCTACTACTATTGTATTTATATGGGTGCTTACATTGTTGCCAGTTTGACCACTGGCAGCTCTCTTTACTTCTGTGTTCTTTCACCTAAACCCAAACTTTGGTTTTGTGCCGCAGACCAGCTGCAGTTGATGTCGATGCAGGGTAGGAAGGGGAGATGTCCTGGGCTGGCAATGAGAAAAGAATCTTCTCAAGCAATGTTCAGGTTCCCTCTGAGAAGTCTCAGGGTCTGATTTATTTTTATATCTTTAAGCAATAGCTGGGAGGCATTGGGCGGAACATGTTTACATTTTAAATTGCCTTAGCAATTTCTATTGAAGTAAAGGTTATTTTTTTTTGTTAAACAAAGTACAATTCCTCTAAGCTGTTTCATTTCATTGAATGTCATGAATACATATTTAAAAATTACAATTGTTCCCTTATTTACCCACACCTAAACAGAACAGAAAGTAACTTAATCAAAATCTTTCTATCAGCGGGGGTTCAAGCGAGATTTAATCAACTAAGTGTCAAACTTGTGGTTGCCAGCTGGCCCTTGAGAAACTGCACAATGGTTAATATAGTTTGCTATTAGCACCCTATTTTTCTATACCTCTATTCATCTTAACTAAATGTCATTTGGGTTCATAGTCCATGAGCAGGAGATATTTACAGCACTTGGAGAAGTACTGAGTAACTTGTCTCCTTAATGCATTTGCCTGTCTTAACTTTCTTTCTTTTTCCCATTTTCCACTCTTTCTTACATCTAAAGTCTGTCCTTCCAATCTCTTCGTAAGACCCCTTTAGTAAAAAGAAGGTCAGCAATAAGAGGGGGAGTCATAGGAGTGGGGAAACGGGGTTTGAGGAGAGGTTTCTTTAGGAGTGGAAGTGGCAATAGAACTAAGAGAAACTGGAATTTGGGGCTTGTGAGCCAGATCAGATTTCAATATGTCATTACCAATGTGCCTCATGGAGAGTTTGTTGTTAGTCACAAACACAGTGACTCCTGTGATCAGAGTAACAATTATAAACATTATGGCAAGAAACAATAACACATGAGGGTCCGATGTGTTCCACCCTTTCTTTCCCCCAGCTGGAACTTTGTCAAGCAGCATTGGGGGTCCGTTGGGCTTCGCCAGTTTTGGAGCTCCTGGGCTTCCTCACTCCTCAGCAACACCAGACGCTCCAAGCTCATCTCCTATGTTCCCTGCTCAGCCGGAGAATGACCCAATCCCTCCCAGGAATCCTGGCTCCTTTCACAAGGTTCAGTACCAGGAAACCAAAATCTTGACTTGGGCATGCTTGCTGTTCCTGCAATGACAGGAAAGTTTCTGAGGCCAGGGCCACAGAGCGCACACACGTGCTAGCTAATGTATGTGAGCATGTTTCTAAGTATTTCTGTGGCCACTCATTTGCATCTGTGTTTTACGTGGCATGGACTTGTACCAGTCCTGCTTATACTTGGATTTAAAGAGTAGCAGTGCACTCAGAGAGGACAGCAGACACGAACTCTTTCTTGATAGCCTATGCTATGGCTTGTGTCTAGCTGTCCCCCCAAAGCCTCATGCGGTCACGGGCGAGGCTTTTCAGAGGTGGCTGAATCCAGAGTGTGTGATGTTAGGATCAAGGGTGTATGCTTACTAAATTAGTCCATGGACTGGTTTGGCATCATTCTGGGTAGGATTAAGGATGCTCCACTCAGGGTATGAGTGCTACCCATTCTAAGGGTATCCTCAGTAGGATGTAAGGGACAGAAACAGGGCCACTGCTTGTCACTTGTCACTTGCTGCTTCTCTACTACTTCAGTGCTTTGCTGCCTTCTGCCTGCCATGAACCGTTTCTCCTCTGTGATGCCCCTCTGCCAGGCCACCCTGCCTCGGAGCCAGCCAACTATGAACTGAAACCTCTACAATCTGTGAGCCAAATAAACCTTCCCTCCTTTGACTTGGCACTGGGTATTTTGACTCAGCAATGACAAAAGCAACTAAGACAGCCTGTGGCATCCACAAGCTCTTTATACCTCTGAGAATCAGTATCATCCTTGTCTCTGTATCCTTCCTGGTCAGATGTTTTCAGACAGTGGGGTTTTGTGAACTTCTATAGCAAACTTAATGAACTCTTCAACTGTGGATACTGAAAACCTATTTCTTTTACATTACACAATTTGGATCAGTTTTAGCATTGTAAGGATTTTGGGGGGGTATGATGGAGATATGGGAATAATTGCTGTATTCTCATGGATTGATCTTACTGGTCAGCAAAATCAGGTTTTTGAATACAGTAAATCCTCAATTTATGAACTTGATTGGTTCCTTGGTTGTAACTCAAGTTAGTTGTGAGTCAGTAAGCTGAGATCTGGAAGTTTACCTGGGTACACGCTATAGATAACAAGAGGCAGATGAATCTTTCATTAACCTAATTAATCCAAGTTGTTCCTTTGTCAGGCCAATCGTAACTGAGGGTCCACTCTAATTGTAATTTTCTGCTTTTTAACTTTTGTTAATGCTATTCATCACAGGGCCAAGCACGTGATCTAAAATGTCACCAAAACATCACAAATGAGTTAACAACTCAAAACCAAACAGCTAGCAGAATGTTCTTCCTAGAAGATCATAGGTGAGGAGCTGACTGCAAAAGTCCCAGGGGGTTCAGCTTTGCTTAAATTCGTAAAACGAGATGGTTAGCTGGTTTTTAAAATTCCCCATTGACTTGTCATCATTGGCTTGGAGATTAACATGCAACAGTCTTTACAACAGCTGTTATTGTTACAACTAATGAAGCAAAATTTAACAATATGTAATCAAGATCTAATTAGCACCAATGGTTTGGCATTGAGTGTACTTGTTTGGGGCAGGGAATCACAAGTATTTCTGGTGTGCTCCATTAATCCTCTGAAATCTTCAAAGCCGGAGGTGGGGCCGGGGATTTAGTTCAGTGGTTCTGGCGCCTGCCTCACAAGTGCAAGGTCCTGAGTTTGATTCCCGGTACCAAAAATAAAACAAAAACAAAGCTGGAGGTGATGGGCCTTAGATGGTTCTTCTGAAATTTCACTAAAGTAGGTCAGGGTTGTTCGTCTGTTTAGGTAAAATACACATAGAAACCTTGCCCAACAGTAATGGCAAAACCTGGCTCCTGATGCCCATGTTGGCAGAGGAATTTGGATCCTGGACAAACGAACAGAGAAGACAATTTTGCCTGTTCATAGACAATATTGGCTTAACTCTCTGACTTGAACTTCAGACATGCCATATCTGTCCGATGTTTACTTTGTGTTGCTACTTATATATTTTGTGGGTTTTAAATTATAGATTTTAAAAAAGATTTGCAGCACTGTCTAAAAAAGGTACTTAGAAGCGCTTGCTGTAATTGGCAGGCCACCTTGAAATTCTACAAGCCCAAGAGAAAGTGGAGACGGGCACCTGTAATCACAGTCTACAGTGCCAGTTTTACCCGAAGAAGGGTGAGGCTGTTAGGGAGATTGGAAGAGAATCAAGCTCGGGGAGCCTGAGAGCTCCCTTAGGAAGCAGTCAACAGCAGAGAGCTGGAGGCGGATTCCTCCTGTGGGTGACGCATCATTTAACACGCTCCACTCCAGGCCTCGCTCTGATCCAGCACACGAGCGCCACATTCTGGACCTGATTTTCACCATCTTCTCAGCTGCATGATTGAGAGGTTTGTGTTTATTTTGCTGGCTCAATTTCTTTCTCATAAGCTGACTTTGTGACTCTCAGAAAACTAAAGGAACCATTAACTGTTAACTGGTTTTGCTGAGATCTGGTTGTTGCCCATGTCAATCAGTTGTCTCAGCATTCAGAAGAATTTTAGTGGAGTAAGTACTCGGTTGGAAGATCCTTAATGTGTACTGTATTCTTTTTTTCCTTTGAAAGCATCCCAACGCCAAATGCTTTTACTGATTTAAAACTAGAATTGGCAGGAAATAGGGGGATGAATATGATCAAAGTGCATTATGCACACCGAACCCCAAACAAATGTGAACCAGGGGCAGATGGACAAGAAGGTGAGGAGGGGATCCTTAACATGCGCTGTGTGCATCTACAAATCAGCCAAAACGAAGTTAACAGGCATAACCAATATGCACTAATAAAAAATGCGGGGAAGACACCCAAAAAGCAAAAAAATAAAAAATAAAACTAGACTTGACTTTCTGTGATCAAATTCCAAGAACTGAGTCACATGCCTGGTATCAGTGCTAAGGAAATCCTCCTGTGGACTGCACAGGTCCTTCCCGACTGGTCTTGTTTTTAGACAGTGATTTGTTAACCTCAGGCTCCTAACTCCAGCTCCCAGTTCCCATTCACATTCCTCCTAAAGCCTATACCAAAGGAGCTGTCCCTGAGAACTACCGCCTCGAGGGCTTGAATTTTAAACTTTGACTCTGTGTTAGTCTGATAGGGTCCTAGAAGCCAGACCTACAGATGCCCGATGGGTAACTGAAGCTTGGCATCTCTGCTTTCGTTTCTTCTCTATTACTTTAAAACTTTGGGTCAGATCCCTGCTCAGCCCTGCATGTAGGCATGCTAATTACTGAAGGAGTGTCTATAATACAAGGTGTAGTATCCCTGAATTTACCAAGCCTACCTCATCCTCCTTCAATATTGAGGACACCAAGATATAAGTAACTAAAATAATTTCAGAACTGCTGGGACACTCAATTACCAGTTTTTACAATATCTAGTTCCCGATCCAATGCCTGAAAATCTCCAGTCATTGCCCTAAATGTGATATCACATTGTATTCCAGGAGAAATGGAGCTTGGCAGGCCACTGTCCTCTAGCCGGAGCAGTTACCCAGTGAGAACTGTGCCCTTTGCTCCCCAAGCATGAACAATCAAGCACGAAATGGAATTTTCCCTCAAGCCATAGGATATGTCTGGAGGTAAAAAACCAAGGTCGAAATAATGATCAGCCAGACCCCAGCCCACCCCAGCACCCATAATACTGGTTCCCATTCTTCTGTCAATGGACCAGTCTGATCTTCTTTGTGATGTCTGTGTCCCCTTCAGTTCCCCAAGCTGAAGTCCTTTCCTATTTTCTCTTATTTTCCTTTGTTAAGGGTCAGCCTTGATCTTTGTCAAATCCTTAAGCTAAACTCCCTTGCCAATTTCTCTTACTTTCCAATTAAAATGTTTCCTTACAAATCTGTGCTGGATGCCTCAAGTTTTAATTTCTGTTATCACTAAAGCAAGGACTCTGCACCAGCTGGTGGCATTAGGAGTGGTAGGAGCGCACTGAGAGGAGGAGCAATAAAACCACTCATACCAAAGACAGGGGCCCCAGCCCTTCTGCCAAGGAGTCCTGGCCCAGGGCCACTCAGAACTGGGCTGCACAGCAGGAGATAAGCAGCAGGTGGTGAGGCTGCATCTGTATTTCCAACCTCTCCCAGCACTGACATTGCCGCCTGAGCTCCACCTCCCGTCAGATTAGCATCAGCGCTAGATTCTCATAGAGCTCAAAGCAGGACCATGCACACGAGAAACCTGGGCTGTGCACTCTTTATGTGAATCTACTCCTGAAGCATCCCTCCCACCCCATCCATGAAAAAATTGTCTTCTGCAAAACCATTCCCTACTGCCACAAAGGCTGAGGACCCCTGCTCTGAGGCCCAACCTCATTCCATGCCTGTGGCCAGTGGTTGAAAGAGGAAAAAAAAAAAAACTGGAGATGATGAGGAACTCAAAGGATCAGAAAACAAAGTAATTCCATGAACTTTCCACAAAAACATACAGAGTCCTTGTATAATAGAACCAGAGGAATGAAACTGATCTCTATTAAAATGCAAGAAGTTTTTGCCTCTGATTTTTTTGTATGACAAAATGAACAGTTTAAATTCTGTAAAATGAATCAGTATCTTTGTAAAGTTGAAAAAATAAATTCTGAATAGGAAATGAGTATTAATATCTGAAAAACATTTTTTTTTAACGAAAATGATGGTCATCAGGTAGCGTGAAGAGATCTCTCCCCATTTATGTTGCACACATCTGTTAAACATGTGATGACACACAAAGTGACTTAGCTAACTCTCCAGCCCTGGTGAAGGCTGACTCATTTTGTACAGGATCTTCTCCTATGTGGGGGAGCAGGGAAGGATGGAGTGACTATGGCCTGTTCTGTAACCCCTCCCATGTGTCAGGCCCCCCACACCCTGGGGACAGCTTGCAGAGTGAGGTAGATCTGACACACACCCTCTGCTTCTACAGGTGTGACACTGAGCAGCGTGACAGGAAGCATAAGAAAGTTGCATATATGGTGACTGTGACACAGGAATAAGAGTCCTCAGTATCAGAGACCCCTGCAGCAGAATCTGATCACCTGCTTGGTGCTATGATGCTTGAGAAAAGAAAGACTTAGAGACAGAATTAAAGAGAGAAAGATGGGGAACTGGGATGACCAGTGCTTGAGCAAGCAAAGGCCCCGAACAGCCAGAACCGTCGATATTTATTGGTGACACAATCATTGTTAATTGGGGGAAGGGGGCTACATGTGGTTGCTAGGGATACGTTGCTGATGCAGGCAAGGCTTATATTTTGTGGGTGGAACAGAGCAGACAAGATATAGGTTGTAGTTAACAACCTTGTCTTTTTAGTTACGAAGGTTTTAATTTTGGGAACAGAAATTGGATGCAAGTCACTCTGACCTTGGCTGAGTAATGTAGGCTTTGTTTGGACTCACGTCTTAAAGCAAGCCAATGGCAGGGTTAACTCTTTATAGCCTGCATTGCTTATAGCCTGCTTTGGACATAATCAACAGGGTGGTCTCCCAGGCCCCAAACATTGAGTCAGGTCCATTTGATTATCCCATTTCAGAGGTTTGAGGTAAAGACTTGAGTAAGAGCAACCAACTTTCCTTCTTAATGCAGTTCAATTCACTTTCACTCTCCCATCTCCTGTTCTTCATTTTGCCTCATCCATTGGACTTTCAGCCTATCCAGTGTTGAGAAATTCCTAGAGACAAAACCGAGGGTCTGAACATGTGATATCCAAGACCATTTCTCTAATCCTCTCTCGGCCTCCTCCCTCCAGGTCCTGCTGCATTTTCCCAAAACACTTATTTTTACTATTCATTTAACCATGTGTCCATATTTGTGGATCTTCTCTTATTTTGGTGAAGAAGGTACTGAAATGGCAATAGAGAGAAAAATAATAAAAATAACAAAATGAAATAAAAATATAAATAAAAATAATAAAATGACTATAATATTTATTGTGATTATTACAAAATGTTTTCTATCAGAAGAAATAATGGAAATTAGCAGACTACCTCACATGTGATTACCTGAAAGCTGATAGATACTATGGTAGTGTCAGGATTCAATCAAAATAGATCAATATCTTCAGAAAACAGGCTATGGCCAAGCTATATTTGCACAGCAGTGAGGTACCACATGCAGCTATGGCTGGACAGACACTTCTTCTACCCTGGGGGACACTGGCTCAGGACTGGCAGGAAGCCCACCATCCCTTCCAATGCAAGGCCTGCGGTCCATTTCCAGCTCTTTGAGGCCAGGCGCAGTTCTTCTACCTCATTCACTCAGGCTTGAGCGCTTATAATCTTGCGCAAGAGAAGTTTAGCATCATCAGCCACTGTATCGAGGAATTTCAAACGTAGAAAGCAGATTTTCAGAAACTGGCAGGCAACAGATGCGAGACCTCCATTCACTGAGCAGAAGGTTTTGACACAGTGCATGGCCTTTGCTACTATACTGTCATCCTTCACAAGGGGCCAGAAATCCAAGCACTTGGTGTAGCCCTTGATATCCTGCACAGAAGTGCCCAGCTTCTCAGCAATCTCTTCAATCGACTCATCATCCAGACCGAAATAGCTTCGGTAGAGCTTCAGGCACGCTTCCTGCTCAGGCAAATCAAAGCCTTTGACGATGGGTGCAAAGGGGATGAAGGCCAAAGCCGAGGACTTCACAGCATCCAGCCAGATCTTCTCCCTGAGGAAACCTCTCTTCAGCTCGACAGAAGCATCGGACAGCGTGGGCAACATGAGTGCGAAGGCTTGGCGCTTGTGAGCAGGAAGCTCCGCCAGCAGAGTCGTCTCCAGGAGGGGGAAGTCGAAGTCACACAGATCAAAGTTGGAGACCAAGAAGACGCGAGCATCAGGCAATCCTATGTCGCTGAGGTTAGCCAGGCAGTAGTCTCGGATGTGCTGGAGAACTCTCTCCCTCTTGAAGGACTGGGGTTTGGCTTTCTGTTCGTTATCTAAATCGCTGTCCACCTTGGCTCTAACAAAGTAGAATTTCTTCCCCAATTCCTTGATTTTCTGGGCCAGGAGAGCATCACTGAGGCTGAAGCGGGAGGAGGAGATGATGATGAAGAAGTCAAAGCTGGCGAACCCCACTGTCTCCAGGTAGGTGTCCGGGGCGAATCTGGCCGTCCCGGTTCCAGGCAGGTCCCAGAAGGTCACGTTGGGATATTTTGGGTGTTGATAGGGGGTCTTCTTCATGGTGGTCTCCACGACCCCCACATCGGCTGCCCCCTCCTCGCCGTGAGCAAGCCCTCTCAGGGCGTTGATGAAGCTGGACTTGCCGGTCCCGGACTCCCCGATCACAGCCAGCTCCAGGACCGCATTTTCTGCCGCACCGAGTATTTCTTGGATCAGGTCCACCACAGCCTGTAGATTCCCCTCCTTGAAAGCCGCTTGGATTCTGGCCAGGGCTTCTGGAGGGAAGATGCCTCCGGTCTCACTGATTAAGGTAGCATACTAAGGCACGAAATCGGCAGCCAATTGCTGAAAATTCCTTTGCGACAAATTTGTCGGGAAGGCCGAGATGAACTCATCCATGGCAGTGGATTAGGCGAGGTCTGTGGAAAGGAGAGACAGAACTAAGTTACAGAGAATGAAGCATCCAGACAGAGAGACAGGGTCAGCTGAGGAGCCATGCGGGGCTCTCTGGTCCTTCCACTCCCTCACACTGATTCCTGTCAGTCTAACCAGTTTGTTTCTCCTGTGAGTTTAGGGTCCACCGCCGCAGAAGGGCCTACCTACTCTCCACGCTGCTGGCGTCTGTCTCCCAGGAGTTTGGACAGAGTGATGGCCTATAAAGGCAGCGACATCCTGCCCCGGAACCTGTGATTGTGTAACCTGTGTCAAAGTTCTTCGGGCGTGACAACGCTCCAGGGTCCCCAGGTGGCTCAATAACACGAGAGAATCCTGACATGATTTAAGGCAAGAAGGGCAAGAACAGAAGGAGGAGGCGGGAGGACAAAGCACAGGTGGAGTGGGGAGCCATGGAGAGAGGGCCAGGGCCAAGGACTCAGAGAAGCCGGAGGTGCTGGAGGACACGAGGGCGCGTGTGTCCTGCAGGGAAACTGGGGCAGTCCCTTCTTGCTTGTCTTTGCTTCTGAGCCAACATAAGGGGAGCAGGCAGCTGCACCCGCACTCCCTGCCTCGAGAAGCTCCACACCACAGCCCTGAAGCTGCAGCCTCTGAAACACGAGCCACAGTAATTTCGGATCCTGTCACACTGCGAAGCTGACTGATGCACTGTCACGCCCCTCTCTCCTTTCCAGCCTGCAGACACCAGAATTCTATTCTCTACTTCTCCCTCATCATCTTTTTAGCATCCACACATGAGTGAGAACACACCTATCTGTCTTTCGGCCTATTCATAATGCCCTCCGTTCTCATCCATGTGGCCACAAATGACAGGACGTCATGCTTTCCTACGGCTGAGTGCCAGTCCGCTAGTATAGAGACCGCATTTTCTCTTTCAATTCATTTGTCGATAGACTCATAACTTCGAGTCTATGTCTTGGCTCCTGCTACCCCTTCCAGTGGCTTTCAGGGCCTGAGCTGAAGCTGTGTTGTTTGAAGTATCACAAAGTTTGTGGCAAATCGGTACAGCAGCGATGGGGACCAATGAACAGTTCCTGCTTTTCCTGAGCCCTCTGTACAGAGCTCGGCAGATTTCTGTCCTGCAGAAGGAGCCACTTGAGCAGCCCCTGCATGAGTACAGAAGACTTCAGACTGCCGAGCCATGCAGGAAATCAGCCCGGGGCTGCCTCGCGGCAACAGGGCAGGTGCCAATGAGCCACCCGGCGTCCACAGTCACTCTTGTCATCACTATGCCGTGGTAGCCTAATTAACATTGGTCTCCCTCATGCCAAGGAGGCATCTGAGTGGGTACTGGACACCAAGTCACCCAGGATGTAAACAGAAGCTCCGACTGTCCCTCTTAAACACAGTGCCATACAACTTTTTAATTGATTTTTGGTACCAGGGATTGAACTCAGGACCTTGCACTTGCAAGGCAGGCTTAGTGCCACTGAGCTACATCCCCGGCCCTTACAACTTTGAAACATAAACATTTGATGAAGCCAAGGCAACCCCGGGAAATATTGTTTTAGTGGTGGGCCCTTCCCTCTATCTAGCACCTTCAGATAGTTTTCAAAACAATAAAAATCATGACTCTCAAACAGATATAGAATGAACACATTGTTAAATCTGGTGGGTCGGGGGTGTAGGGGTCCCCAGACTCACCGTTGCTGGGCCTGTCTCTCTCTGACACAGAAAGCGGAAGAGGAGTCGGAGAACAGAGCACAGTGAAGAGATTTTATTGTAGGTGTTGTAGGAAGCAGGACAAAGCCGCCCCAGAAGGAGTGGTGTGCTCAGAGCTGTCACCCTCGAGTCCTCTTTTATACAGTGGGGGTCTCACCTCCACCCCTCAGGGTCCACACTTGATTGGGCTTGTTAGGTTTGGCCTTGTGGGCTCTGGGGAACTTTCCAGAGCAGCTTGTTCGGGGAAGTCACCCACTCGAAGGGACACTTGAGGCGGGTGGTGGCCTGCACAGACTGGGTGTGAAACCACAGGCTGTCAGCTTCAAATTACCAAGTTGCCTGGACGTTGTTTGCTGCCCTCAGCCACACAGAGCCTGCATTTTCCACCCTCTAAAAAGGGCCTGGATCTTGTCACCCTCCGAGGGGTCCCTTCTGACCCCACAACAGGAAGGATGTTATGGATTACGAATGAAGTAACACGGCAGGCGTTGGAAGCAGCAGAGTTCTTTTAGACTCTGAAGGGTGGACACATTCATCCTGGAGTGCCTTTCTGTGAATGTAAACATGAGACAAAGTCCTGCCTGCGATGGGGAGGAGCAGGAGTCACTTGGACTCAACAGATTTTATGTGTCAATAGTGAAACACACTGCATATCAATTATGGAAAACAGACTTGTAAAACATTTCTATGCCAGTGACGCGCTAGAATCACGAAACCCAGATATTTGGACGGCACACTGCACAGTCTCCAAGGGGAGGCACCCAGCAAAGATTCTGCTTAGTCCAAATTTTCTCACAATTTCACAACCAACCACACAACAACAGGAACACCGAAAGGAGTCTTCAGACACAAGTTTCCCTGGCGTGTGAAGTGGTGAGCGGACTCACCTTCACAGACAGGCAACCCTGCGCCTGGCCCCCAGGCTCAAAGCTGGACCCAATCCCTGCAGGATCCTGGAGCTTCTCACTCACCGGGTCAGACAGATCGTTGGTGACAAGAACAGGTCTGGTGTGTCCGCTGAGGGGGAGAAATGTTGAGCCGGAAGTGCTCGCTGCCGTCCACAGCACAGCGACGAAGCCCCACTGAACGCTGTCCTCCCAGAAAGGGCTCGGTGTCCTCCTGGGTCAGCACAGGGAGCGGGAGGGGAGGGACGTGTGCCCCGTGCCCTTCGTGTGCTGCAAGGAGCCCCGCTGTGCAAGGAAGAAGGGAAGAGCCTCCTAGCCTCTGCCTCAGCAGGGAGTGGGCTGGCTGTTGATAAAACAAAAACGAAACTGGCGGGCT
The DNA here is from genome assembly GCF_000247695.1 of Heterocephalus glaber. Next base: position 41,252,739 of record NW_004624733.1, on the reverse strand, counting down.
GTATGTTCTTTATGGTCAGCAGAAGCATTTCCAGGAAAAGAAAACTGAACAGTTTGTGGCTGCGGGGGGGTATGTTTAGGGAAGGAGAGGTCAGAGAGAGACTGGAGACCAGGGGAGGCAGGTTCCTCAGGACCTCCGGGAGGTCACAGCCAGGACCCGGGGGATGGGTTTCCAGGGCCAGAGGGGGTCCTGGGGACACGTGGGCAAGTTTCCAAACCTTCCAAGAGAGGAGAAGCATTTCCCAGCAGGAAGAGGACTCCAGGGACTGTCCCGTTGTGACTCCCCGGTAGGAATGCTGTGCTGACTGCACACTTTGCCAGCCCTGGCACCAAGCCCTGGCACGTCACTGGGGACCCCTTGACCAGGGTGGTCATCATGCATGATAAGGGAGTCAGGGTGCTCAGAGGGGCTCTGGGAAAACGGAACAAGACACCAGGGAGGAGACCTGGAGAGGGAAAGGGGAAGGGCCTGGGGCTGAAGCCTCCTGTGCAGATGTTGCTCTGGGGCTGTGGATGGCCCGCCAGAGGATCTGCAGGTCTCTGCCCACCACGCTCAAGGCAGCTGCAGGCACAGAAAAGCAACCAGCTGTGCAGGGCTTAGAGAAGTGTCTCCAAACAGGTCCCGCCTCCTCCTCTAGGTCAGCAGAGTTAAGTTTTGGGCTTTCTGAGTTTGACAAAAGTAGAAGGAAGATCCCCAGCCATTCGGGAGCTAGGGATATGGATATTTCTTCTAATGGTAAACGCAAACGTAATTAACAACGGGCAGAGGAACTGCCCAGGATCCTTCAGGTTTCCCTGTGCCTTTCTCTGCAGTCTCACCTGGAGCTGAAACATGGGTCTTGCATCTGACCTGAGGGGCAAGGCGAGCGGCCTCCGAATGCAGGAGACAGGAGGCCCCACAGCACCCTCTGGCATCGAGGCCGCACCTGTGTGGGTGCAGGCAAAGGTGAGAAACAGGCTTTGCAGACAATCGAAAAGCAGAGTGGACCTGAACCCAGGGTCCAAGAACACTTGAAATGTGGATCAGCAATTTGTGGCTAAAAGGAAGCAACTATGAGGAGGAGGAGGAGGAGGAGGAGGAGGGTAACTGCATACAGGGAGATAAGGACAACGCCAACAGAGACAGCAGAGCAGGAAAGAAACCCAAAGGCTGAGAGCAAATCACTCCCTCAGGCTCTCAGGAACTTGAGGAGCCACCTGGTCACAGTGATGACTTGGGGGTCACTAAGCAGGTCTTCCTGAAGTCCACTAGCATCTCTGGATTTACACAGGAGCAGACATCGTGTGGTGGGGAGAGGCCCAAGGGGGTGAACCTGTGACTTCTAACCCAGTCCTCTGACTCTCTTCCAGTGGCCCCGACAACCTTGATGACCTGTCACATGGTCAAATTGAGATTCGTTATTTCTAACCAAAATACTGACTTATTTTGACTAAATTCCACTACGAACTAGTCAGAGGAGGGGCTGACTACCAGAACCGAGGCCAGGGTGCTGGGACGTCCTCTTCTTGATTTTGTAGCTCAGAACCCCTGAGTCCATTATCAAATTAAAGGGCACAACCAGGAGGGAAGCATTTTCGGGGAGGTGAGGTCCTGTCTGTGCCCTGACCATGATACCACCTCAGTTTCTTTTGGGGAGTCAAAGGACAAACTCCAGAGGTACTGAAGAATTGGGCTGGGCAGGTTCATGATTCTGGGATGATCCTGATACATCACCTCCCACCTCGAGGTGCTTTGTGGGATGAGGAGGGAGAGAGGACAGCAGCGACCCTCACCCCTGGTCATCAGGAGACCAGGGAAGGCCTCCGGGGCTCTGGGATGCAGTGAGACAAGCGACACGAGAGTCAGGGTCACTCATGGGAGCTGCATCTGTGCGAGACAGAATATGCTTCGTCCAGAGCTGAGCCACTACCACTGTCTCGGCAGGGAGCCCAGGATGTGGGTGACTTCACCACCTGGCGCAACGGAAGAGAAACGGCTCTGTCTGTGTCGGCCTGCATGTGTACAGATGCGTGTGCCTGCATGCATGTGCTCGTGGGTGCTCACGACTCAGGGCTGATGGCTGCACACGGGCACCTGCGTTTTAGCACCTGCAAGCGGAGGAGCACGAACCCCGCAGATTCAAATTGCTGTGAAAGCTGAGTAACTAACGATCACGAATGCATCAGGGGAGCACTGGTGAAGGCGTGGGGGAGTCAGTAGGGAGACAGACCTCATGGGACACGAGGGGCGGGCGGGGGTTGAGACAGGCAGCACTCACGACGGCAACTCGTCTTCCCTCCTCCTCCCTAGTGGAGTAAGAGTAAGTAGAGAAAAGGCTTAAATCTGACACAGGTGTGTGGGACACATCCAGCCCTCCGTGACTGCACGCAGCCAAGACATGTGCCAAAGAACTCGGCCAAGTCGGCCCCACACTCGGCGTTTACTGACCATCCTCATCAGTCAAGAGGCCGACCACGGGGAAACAGGGGTTAACTCAAGCCGGCTGCTCTGCGTGTGTGGGCACAGGTTTGTGTGTGCGCGTGGGTGTGCCACGCCTAGGTGTGTACATTGTGCATGTGTACATACATGGGTGTGAGGAGAGAGATATGTAGGGTTGGGTGACGTCAGCCTGAACATATTGAATTTCCTCCATGTAGAAAATATACTTGGTAATCCTGCTCTTTTCTGTCCCCTACACTGCTGGGGACAGTGGTGACTTGTACCTGCGCTCAAGAAAGTGGCACAATAAGCCAGGGGACAACCCAGGCCCTAGGTGTGGGTGTAGAAAAACACAAGCTGTCCGTGGTGAGGTGAGGAGTGGACCAAAGGAGGCACTTGCCAGCCAGCCAGAGCTGTGCCCTCCAAGCCCCAGGGCGGTACGGTTGCAGCAAGGGGCGACCCCGGGTGCTGAGCTACGGGGAAAGCAGGGAGAGCCCCATGGACGTCGAAAAGGACGAGGTCTCTAGACGTGGGGTGGAGGGGAGCAGGCAGGGTAGGGAGCCCCGCATGAGGCCCAGCTTAGGTTCGGCGGTGGAGGCAACAGTGAGCGCCAGGACCAGGCACAGATTAGGACGAGAGAATGGAGGCTGCTGGGTTGGGTGGCTGCGGCCCATGCCCGCTGAGGTGGTCCTGGGAGCGATGGCTCCACGAAGCCAGCACACCGTGAGGAAGACTGGGGGTGTGGGGTCGCGTAGGAACCCTGAGGAGGAAAGCAGAGAACTCCCCCGACATGGAGACTCACACGCTGCAGGCCGCGCGCTCACCAGTCCTTCCCAGTCCTGCGTGCGGCACATCCCAGAAGAGGCAAAGCTGGGGGCAGCGGAATTTCTGTCTTCAGTCTTTTGAGGACTCCCCCTCCCCCCGCGATCTCCACAGGGGTTGGACCAGTTTAACAGGTGACTCGGGGAAGGGGAGCGTAGGTGCTGCTGGGGCAGGACTGAGCAGGGCTCGTGCTCAGCACCCCGGGCAGGGCTCGGGCCCGCTCCGTGAGGGTGTGGGTGCGGGTGCGAGTCTCCTGTGCCTCTCACCGTCCAGCCCCTGAGGCCCCTCTCCCTCCACGGTGACCGGGACACACTGAGCTCTTCACCCAGCCTTGAGAGGGGCACTCACCAGGAGGGGGTGGGGGGACAGCGGGCCAGATTGCAGGGCTGCCCTGGCCCTGAGAGCAGCGCGAATCCTCTGTCCGGACCCCTGCATCACCCGCGGGGAGGCTGTCCCCCTCCCCTTCCCCGAGTGGGAGTGTCACTCGGGGGTCAGTGCTGTGTCCGAGCTCAGGGTGACCAGTGCCGATCCCCCCGAAGCCCACTTTGTCTAATAAACTCCAGACTTAGGAAACTACAACCACCTCCCTGGCCCGGCCCAGGCCCTCCTCCCCGGAGGGAAGTGAGCAGGGGCAGAGGTGGACTTCCCGCCCTGACTCCGGCCTGCTGGGCAGACCGGGCCAAGCAGGCTGGGCAGGAAAGGACTCTCAGGAGGACAGGGCCCTCCTGGCTCCACGCTGTCCTGTCTGATGAGGGTAGATCCTTGTCTGGGGTGAGTAAAACACTACACCAAGAAAATAACTAGCGATATGAGCTTTAGAAGGACGAACAAAATCACCTTATTGGAAAGGGAAGAGAAACAGGAAAAAAGATCACTTTAATGGGAAAAGGAGAGAAACAGGGAGATAGACAGCTACCTTGTCGGCAGTTCGGGAGCCCGAGCCGGGCCTCAGGGTCTTTGTTCTGAGCCCCTGGACTCGGTGGCAGGAGAGGGACTCTGCCCTAGGGTGTCAGTCCTGACGGGCGGCCCTGGGCTCTGAGCCGCTGGTCCGGCCGCTGTCCTCCCACTGCGCACGCGTGCATTGCTGGATACGCTGCGCACGTCTTCCGAGTCTGCGCAGAGTCACATTCAAGGCCGAGTGAAAGGGATACATGCGAATCCTAGCGTACTAATATGGCGAGAGAATAATAAAATGTGCATGCTCTTATATATAGGTGTGTGTGTCTAGGTATTAGTGTGTATTTTATGTACTGAGTTTCTGTGATTTAGCCCCTCCCCCCATACACACTGTTTCATTGTGCTTAGCTGGAGGAGGGGAAGGGGGAGGAGGAGGATGAAACTGAACCTTGAGCCAGAGTAGGGCCTTATCAGCTCTCTGTCTGTCTTTCTCAGCCGCTCTCTGCAGCAGGGGTCTAACTCTTTATTCGCCAGAAACCTCCCTTGAGCCCCTTTAACGTTCCCTGCCCAACCCCCAGCTTCCCTTACCGCGCGGTGCGTTCTGCTCACAGAGAATGTCCACCCGGATGTGCCCATTTGTGTGTCAAGGACAGGACAGCCGGGACCTACAGGACTCCTGTCCTCTGCTCATTTTCTGCAAATGGTGAGCGACCTGGTCCTCTCCTGCCTAACCTCGTCTTACCCAGCAAAGCCCCTGTCCACAGACATCCTCGCGTAATGGGCTTCCAGCTGTACTCTGAGTGGAAGGAGAAATCAGGGGTGGCGAAGTCACTTTCAATATCTCACAGCCACATCAGGGCTTCCTAAGTTATCAACATCTGAAATCCTGCCCCCACATCCCACAGACTGACTCACTCGGTCCGGTTACTGCTGCCTCTCAGCCCCCAGGTGAGATGAACTGGGACACACACTAGGTTGGAAGGAGGTGGCGCTTAGCTCGCCCTGTGGGGAGCAGGTGCCTGGCCAGGGCAGAGCAGAGGCACCCGGCTGGGGAGGGAGCTGTTGCAGCAGAGCTGAGTGTCAGAGCTGAGTGTTGGGAGCAGCACTCTGTCTGCAGCTGTGGAGGGGCTGGGCCGCTGCCATCATGGGGGGGGGATCTAGGTGAGGAGCGGCAGGGTCTGACTTGGGAGGCCCTCCTGGTCCTGGAGCAGACAAGCAGACTTAGGGCACCCTGGAGCTGGGCTCCGGCAGCACTGTAGCTCTCTCACCCCTCCTGAGGAGAGTGTGGGAACTGCCTGGCTGAATCCTGGAAACAGCTCATTTCCAGGAACAGAAACTGAAAGCTGGCCTGGCCAGAGTCCCTCCTGTGAGATGGGGGAGGCAGGACGCAGATGTATAAAAAGCAGAGCAGTTAGCAGGAGCCCGCTGTGGTCCTGGGTCTGGGAGGCCAGTCAGGACGATCAGACTCTCCTCTCCTGCTCTTCCCTTCGTGATTCTTGGCTTTTCCGGGGAGGACCTCAGCCCTCCACACCTGGCTCCCATCCTTTCTGAATATATTTGGTCTGCGTTCTCATTTGGGGTCATCCAGAAGGAGCAGCCCCTTCCCCGAAGGTCGAGACGCTGTCCCAGAGAGTGGATGACTTCCAGGAAGGGCCAGTGACACCTGATCACACTTGCCCCTCTGCAGCAGGTAAGTGGAAAGCTCCTAACTGCAGCTCCGGCTAACAGCTCTGCTAACACAGGCAGTGCAGCTGGAGCCCTGAGGCCACAGAGGAGAGTCTGAGGTCTGACTGGTTCTGCTTACGGAGTGTCCACAGCAGTGCGCCCTCTGACGCCCTCAGAGGCACAACAGTATTTTCGGTGAATCAAACCCACCCCCCACAGCAGCAAGGCACAGCTCGTGCCTCTCACCTACGTGTTCCTGGTATTGTGCCTAGGGACCAGGTTTGGGGAGAGAGGGCGGGATGTGCCACCTGGCTCTCTTGGAGTCCAAGGTGGAGCCTCCTGGCTTTCCCTCAGGGACAGACTCCCAGGGTCAGATTCAGCCCCAGGCAACATCTGGGATAGTTTGGACTTTTACAAGCTATGAGTTCAAGTATTTCATCTGCTTTGGATAAACTGGATCATGCAGGGCCTCAGTCATTTATTTATAGATTAATGGGGTAGGGGTTTTCTTTGTTGTTTGTCTGTTTTTCTGTGTGTGGTTCATTTCACTTAGTGTCCGTTGTGTCCATCTATTTTGTTGTGAACGACAGGATTTCATTCTTCTTCCTGGTTGAGTAATCTTCCACCGTGTGTGTGCACCACGTTTTCTTCATTCATGCACCCACTGATGGTCACCTAAGCTGACTCTGGGTCCCAGGTCTCATGAATGGTGCTATAATAAACACAGACAGACAGCTGCATCTGGGTGTGCTGGTCAGTTTTCCATTGCTGTGACTGATACCTGAGAAAAACACCTTAAAGGAGGGAAGAACTACTTTGGTTCCTGGTTTATGAGGCTTAGTTCATGGTTGCTCCTTGTCTATTTCCTTCAAGCTGACCACCTTGAACAGAAGGTCATCCTTCAAAACTGCCCTTATGAGGAACTCTTACAATACACAAAGTGCGTCCAACACTGGGTTTGAACCTGACAACAACAGGCAAGGGAATCAGAGCTAGGCCTGAGAACAAAATGGTCCTAGATGCCACTAGCTCTTTTCCTCTGGTCACTCCTTCCATTGCAGAATATTTTCCCATCTTAGCCCTAGTTCCGGATTCCATCCACCGGGCTTCTGGCCAGCTCCGCCTCTGCCTGCACCAACCCACCACTGAGCCATTCACGGCTTTGCCCAGATCAGCGTACCTTGGCTCCCTGCAGCAGGATGCACAGCCTGACATATAGCCCCAGGACTGTCCCTGGGAGCCATGGAGAAGGACTCTGAGTGGCGTGGTCAGCCACCTCAGGGGTCTGCAGGTCCAAAGCCTACTTGATGTGTGATGGTGGTTTCCCCCTAACTCTACCTCCCTCTGAACTCTGGGCAAGTCCATGGTAATTTCACTAGGCTTCTCCCTCTCCTGATGGGTGTACAGTCCCCAGAATGGGCTCTGAGAAGTGGGGCCAATGTGGGTGTTATGGTTTGTATGTAGATGTCCCCCCAAAACCTCGTGCATCCCTAGGTGGGGCTTTTGGGAGGTGACTGGATCATGGAGGTGTGGATTAGCCCACTGATGGGTTTATAGCTAAGTGTTATGTCGGGAGGTGAAGCCTGATTGGAGGTGAGTCACTGGGGCGTGGCCTGGAAGGGTCTCTCTCTCTCTCTCTCTCTCTCTCTCTCCCCACCCCCGTTCCTTGATCTCTCTCTCTCTGCTTCCTGCAACCATGCCATGAGATCTTTCTCCCCTGCCAAGTCCCTCTGCCATGTTGCCCTGCCTTGAAGCCAGCCAATTAAGGACTGAAACCTCTACAAGCTATGAGCCAAAATCAACTCTTCCTCCTTGTGGGCATTGGGTACTGTGTCTCAGCGACAGGGAAGTAACGTAACTGAGACAGTAGGAATTTTCCTGCACCACTGAAAACCAGGTTGCAATGCGAACAGGAGGAGCAGGAAACACTGGGTTCCGGTCTCTCCCCACATTATGAAAGGTGCATCCTGGTAAGGGAGAGTGATGATCAATATAGTAAGTGGGCCACTGTCCCCAAGAGAAACATTTCAGCATGCAGCAGTCACCAGTTCTGTTAAACAAGATTGACTGCCATCCAGAGAGGCAGGAACTCACTCTGGTGTTCACGCATTGCATCATCCCTCACACACGCTCCTGTGATTCAGGACTTGTTATTTATTCCTAACACTCTACAGTTTTCCCACCATTACATGTAATAATAGCACTTATCTAGTTGAGTTTGAAGATTAAATGAGACAAGGCACACAAAGGACCCAGCCCAGACATACTCACAGACACAAGACCTCCCTCTGTATTGTTAAGCAGGAGAATGAAGGAAGAAGGAAGAATTCCCTGAGGAGTGACTTCCTCGGGTGTCTCCACCAGACCAGCGCCCTCCGTGCGGGAGCTGAGAGCCTGCCGAGAGCTCCACATGCATCCTGTAGTGAAAAATCCCCGCGAGCCCTGGGAGGTGGGTAGCGTGACGTGCCCAGGGCACAGGGCAGAAAACCGGGGCTTCGGAGACTTGGCTGCTCCAGAACAGCCCCATCCTCAGCCACAGAGAAGCTGCCTGCCCTCTACCTCCACGGGGGAGCTGAGGCCGGGCCTGGGCCTGGACGAGGGGCAGCAGGTGGGGAAGCTGTGTCCAGCCGATGGCAGGAGCCACCCCAAGAAGGGCGTGGGGAGGGAATGTGTGCAGGGAGCTTGTGGAAGACAAGAAGCAGCACCACGGGACCTGCCATGGGCATGAAGCTCGTCCCCCAAATGGGGCAGTGGGGCTTGGGGCCAGCACCAGGACACTCCACTGGGAGGACAGGACAGGTTTCCAGCCACTTCCAGAGACCCGAGGGGCAGGTGAAGCTGGGAGCTCCTCATTTAATAGAGAGATCCTGGGAGGCTCAGAGAGGAACTCCTCAGCAAAAGACATGGTTTTGAGTTTTAGAGTCTTGAAAATGTGCAGTCATGCACAAAGAAAGGAGTAGAATAGACATGCAGCGGAAAGTCAAACAGCAGTCACTCGTGATAGTGGGGCTGTGAAATCCCGTCAGGCAGGAACAACACGAGTGCTAAAAGCCTGAGCAGAGTCCAGTGGGAAATCCCAACCAGTTCTTTTCCAATTCCTACCCCACAAATGCTTTAATCTCATTTCAAAGACTCAGCCAATGAGAGACACGTGTTCCTAGAATACCCTACATGCCTTTATTAACCAGACTGCCAACGTCCATACACAGGAATGTGCAGACAAGTATTTAGAAATCTTAGGAGACATTTGGAAACGTTGCCTTGACTTCTCCGTTGAGGTTGATAGGTGACAGGTATTTACCATGCGTGCAGTTATTGGGGAATGCTGTCCCAATTTGACTGGGAAAATACCTTGAGAAAATAAAAGCCCTTTTCATAGTATTATTATTATTTTTTTGGTACTGGGGATCAAACTCGGGACCTTGTGCTTGTGAGGCAGGCGGCTGCACCACTGAGCTAAATCCCCAGCCCCTCTTTCACAGTATAAATAAAAAATAATTTATTCTTGACGCAGAGGGACAACCCCAGTGGGGACTCTGGGCCCTTGCCAGGGAATGACTGTGTGGAGAGCTGCCACAAGCTGGTGCTGCTGGCGTTTCCAGTGGCCTGTCCTGCCCACCCTCTTGTGGTGTGTAGGGATGTGCACTGCCACTCAGGGACCTGCCTGACACTGTCCTTCCCCAGCCTGCTCATCCGCAGCCCTGCTTTGGGCCAGGCCTGACCTGACAGCCGCAGAGCAGCCCCAGGGTCTCCTCCCTGCCTGCACCCCGCGTGAGCGCTTGTTTGCCCTGCTCGCGATTGGAGCATCATCATTGCTTCTTTGCTGTGGACGGGAAGCCCTGGCACTGGTGTGAAGCGTGTCTTCCTAACTCCCGTGCTGCTCTGCCCCCACAGCTTGCTCCACTGCTGGCCAGCATGACGGAAGACCTGATGTCCCATCACACCCCACTGTCCACCTCCTTTGCATCGGTGGCATCTTATCATGCAAGCTGCAGCGTCTCACCTGAAGCCAGCAGGAAGCTTGAGAAGGCCGTGAGAGAGGGGAAGCTGCTGGAAGCAGTTGCTGTGGTTAGGGAGACAGTGGAGACTGTGTCCAGACTTCCCGTGAGCATTGCTGTGGCAGGGGACTCTGGCAGTGGTGTGTCCTCCTTCATCAACGCCCTGCGAGAGACTGGGCACGAGGAGAAGGCCTCAGCTCCCACCGGGGTGGTGAGGACCACGCTGACACCAGCCAGGTACACTTCCCCCAGGTTTCCCAACGTTTCCTTGTGGGACCTACCTGGCATGGGTGCTTCAGGCCAGAGCCTCGACAGCTACCTGGGGGAGCTGCAGTTTGGCCAGTACGACCTCTTCATCATCATTGCATCCGAGCAGTTCAGCCTGAATCACGTGAGGCTTGCCAAGGCCATTGAGAGCGTGGGAAAGCGATTCTACGCCATCTGGACCAAGGTGGACAGGGACCTCAGCACGACTCTCCTCTCCAAGGCCCTCCTCCTGCAGAGTATCCAGGAGAACATCCTGGACAGTCTCCGGAAGGAAGGGATATGCGATCCCCCCATCTTCCTGGTATCCAGCCTGGACCCATCACTTCATGACTTCCCCACACTCAGGAGGAAGTTGCAAATAGACATCTCCAACATCAGGTGCTGTGGTCCCTTACAGGCTCTGTTCCACATCTGTGAGGTGACCGTTAATGAGAAGGTGACTTCCTTGAAGGCAAGAGTGTCCTCCAAATGTCTGCAGGATGCACCTGGCGTCTTGCATGCTGAGGACCTGGAGCAGTGTCTGAAGGCCTACCGACTGCACTTCGGTGTGGATGATGAATCCCTTAAGCAGGTGGCCTGGAGCACGGGAAGGGTGGTGTCCGAATACAGGGACACCCTGAAGTCCTGGTGTTTCCCCGAGCTGTGCAGAGCTGACTGGAGGCTGAGGCTCGTGACCTGCTCAGTGGCGAAGGCCTTCCTGCGGCTGCTCGGGTGGATACCATGCTGCGGCTCCCGCGCCGTCTGCTTCTTTGTGTGCATGATACACAGTTGTATACTTCACTTGGTTGGCCAGGACACCAAGGCCATCCTGAGGAAAATCCTGGACGACTCCAAATGTCCTGCCTGAAATCCAGCTGTGGGTGTGGACAGCACGCTCACTCTCTCGTGAAAGTCAGGCTGCCTCCAGGTCTCTTCACCAGAAATCAAGAAATGTAGACTACTTTCTTTTTATAAGGAATATGAGATTAGCTAACTTTTTGAAAGGAATTTTAAAAATCCTTCATCTTCCTAGCCTCAGTTTCAATGCATTGTTCCTTTGAGGAAAAAGTATTTATTGAAATCATTAGCCGAGCTTCCCAAGTTCAGTTCATAGGGATTTTTATTTCAGTTCTAATTGTGATGTGAGTCTGAAGTAGCCTGTTTTTCCCCTGAAGCAAATCACAGTAAAGTCTTCTTCCTTGAAAACTTTGTATTCTTTTTCCCCTTCCTTCCCCTGCACACAGCAGCTGAAGGTGCACACTGTGAGTCTGGGGGAACCAGGTCTGGTCACAACCGCCCTTTGACCCCACCGGGTGCTGGGGACCAGATTCCAGGCAGGACCCAGCCACACAGGTGGTCAGCCTTCACGCCTCCTTCACCAGGTGTCCGGAAAGAGTCCACGTCTCAGGAGCATGGGTTTGAGTTAGTCCACATCCAGGTGGAAACAGGTCCTCGGCGGGCTATATACTGGATCCCTTGGGGAGATGCTGAGGGTGTTTCTTTCAAATGACTGAGGGAGATCCTAGGAAACCACCAAGGGAATGCGTTGGTCCCTGACTGAACGACAGCAAAGCCTAACCCAGCAATGTTTGGGTTTGTTTTCTGGTGTTAAAATGAAATATCTAGCTGGGTGTGGTGGTGCACACCTGTAATCCCAGCACTCAGGAGGCTGAGGCAGGAGGGTCACCACTAGTTTGAGGCCAGCCTGGACTATATAGCAAGACCCTGTCTCAAAAGAAAACACAACAGGGCTGGGGATTTAGCACAGTGTTTCCACCGCCTGCCTCACAAGCACAAGGTCTCAAGTTCGATCCCCAGTACCAAAAAAAAAAAAAAGAAGAAAAAGAAAACACATCAAAACACAAAATACCTAAGTGAGTTATACAAGTGGAAATGTTTAATGACTCACAATGTCGGAGTTCAATGTCGATAGCAGCATCAGTTTTACCCCTGGTAAGAGCTCTACTGTGGAGGGCCTCACCATGTGAGAAACATGCCTGGAAGAAACCACATGGTCAGACAGGAGCCCGGGGCTCACACGCAGATGTACCCGCTTTATAACGACCCACTCTCCAGAGACCTAACTCGGTCCCAGACCCTAGTCACCGTCTTTGCTGGGGGCGGGGCCCCCCGGACCGGTCACTCGCAGGAGGCCAACTTCTCAAAGGTGCCGTCATCTCAGCGCTACCATGCTGGGCCCAGGCTCCCAGCCTCTGGAGGCCGCGCTCAAACGGAATGAAGATACAAGCAGACCCTGGAGGGCAGACCTCCTGGCTTCGGGAGGAGGCGCTCACCTGACCCGCTGCTGCCTGGCCGGGGCTCGGAGAAAAGCAGACCTCGCCTCGCTCCGGCCCTCTCCTGCCTCTGCTGCCCACGGCCAAATCCCAGCTCCTCACAGACGCAGTCCCCGCGGGCAGAATGGAGAAGGGCAGAGAGCAAATCCGAAGGGAAGGAACGAGGCACCCCTGGGGTGTCCAGAAAACGTTTGCGAATCAAGAGGAAGCCGGTGCGATGCGATTCGGAAGGAGCTCGGAGAATGTCGGCTGGAGCGGCGGTTCTGGGTTCTGAGCAGTGGCCGAAGCACAAGCAGCGCTCACGCTCAGGCAAACCCTTGCCTCCTGACCGCGCCCCACTGCTCCGGCAAGGGCCCGGGCGCGACTGCTCTCCCCGTGGGCTCCCTGATCCCCCGGCCGGTGAGGGGGAGAGGCGCGGCCGGGCGTCCTCTGGCTGACCCTCCTCACCCGCCGGCTGTCAGTCCCGCATCCCTCTCCAGGCCAGGCCGTGCGTGTCTGAGTGCGCGGAGGACAAGACTTCAAGTGGCTGCGTTTGGTCAGCGGCGGTGTCCCTGGCCGCTGAGTCCTCCGCTCCTCGGCATGACAGGTGTTTCTAGTGCTGCTGTGTGCGTGCGAGGCGCCAACCGTGCGAGAAACAAAGAAATGCCAGCAGCTGGGGGCGGGCCGCTCTTCCTCTGCCCGACGACCTCGAAGACCTGGACGACCTCGCACTTCTGAGCAGCACGGCCTGAGCCCGGCCACCGAGCCTGCTGGGCAAGCTCGCAGCCGCCCCGCTGCAGCCTCGGCCCTGGAGCGCCTTCGTGCATCTCCCTGTTTAACTTTCGGTGGTGTTTTGGACAGCCTGCTTGGTCTTTTCCTAGCTCCCTCACGACCCTCCCTTTCCCCCTCTTTTTCCTTTCCCACCCTTCTACTTCCCTCCTCCCCTTCGCTTCCTTCCCCTTTTCTCTTTTCTTGTCCTTTTGTTATCTGCCCAGCACTCCCCGCCCGCCTTTGCCTCTCCCCGCTCAGCGTCCGGCCGCGGTCCCCAGCCTGTGGCTGCTGCTCCAGTCCCCAAACTGCGGACACAGGGCCAGGGTGTGCTTCGCGAGGTCTTCGCTCCTTTTCTCCTTGTGGAGACACACTACCCGACGCGCAGAGTTCGGGGAGGAAAGGCTTCTTTGGCGCACACTTCGTGGCGGTTTCGCTCCTCGGCGAAGGCGCGGAGTCCGGAGGGCGGTGCCCGGGGCCGGCTCTGTCGGAAACTGCAGTCAGAGGCCGGGCCGGGTCCGCGCAGACGGGGAGAAGCGCGGAGACCGCCTGGCGCGGAGCCTGAAGAGAGCCGGGCCTAGCGAGACAAACGTGGGCAGCAGCCCGAGGTCGGGGAGCCCAGAGAGGCCTGAGGCCCAGCCCGCCCGGAGCACGCCGCCCCGCCCCTCCCCGCCCCTCCAGCCCCGGCTCCTCGGTGCCTCGCTCCGTGCCTCGCTGCCGCCTGCTCGGTACCAGCTGAGCGGCTCCAGTGCAGTCCTTCCGGTTGGCTGGAGCCTGGCCGCGTCGTGACCTTCGGACAAATCACCCCTTTCAGGGCCTCGGCGGCCGCCACTCGGGACCCCTCCTGAAAATCCAGGAGCTGCTCACCTCTCCTTGTTCCCAGTAAAACTCCCAGCCTCTTCCCATGGTTTGTGGCCCTTCTCCGCGAGACCCCCGGCCTGGCTCGCTGGCCACCTCCCAGGTTGGGAGAGCAGCGCAGCGGAATCGGCCCGGCACCAGGGGGCTCCTGGTTAGCAGGTCCCTCTCGGGCCTGGCCGCGCGGGTCTCCTGGGGTGGCTGGTGCGGTGAGCGGCCTTCCTGCGTCCGTGCCACGACCTGCGGGGGCCAGGCCGCGTCTCTGGTGTGGGGGCGCCCTGTGCGGGGACGCACGGAGCGCCCGGCAGGTTTGCTCAAGTGAGGACCTGACTGCCACCTCCTCGGACGCTGGCTCTGAGACCCTCCACGCCCCGGTGCGGGCCCTGTGTCCTGAGGCCCGCCTGTGACCCTCACCCCGCTGCCCTTCCTGGGGCTGACAGTGGGGTCTGTGGTGCCCATCAGTGCAGGCAGGGTCCCCTACATGTCCAGGCCCCCAGCACACAGTGGGGGTCAGCAGCTGATGGCAGTGGGTCGATGGTTCCAAGCCCAGCATCCTGGGTCAGGCTGGCCCTTGGTCCCATGTGCTCCCACAGCCACTGCCACGTTGTGATCCCGGCCTTTGGGACTGTGTGTGTGTGTGTGTGTGTGTGTGTGTGTGTGCGCGCACTCCCGGGAGCTACTGTGCGCACCTTGGTTCTTGCCGGGATAGCCAGTGTGGGACAGAGGGTCCCACCTCCCCTTGGGTCCCACGGCCTTCTTACTTCTCGCAGGGCCTCCTAAGTTACCCAGCCTGGCCTTCAGCTTGTGGTGCCCTGCCTCGCGCTTCTGAGTGTCTCAGATTGCAGGTGTGCACCAACACACCAGGCCTGCCTGGCTTCTTTCCTTCCATCCACTCCTCTCTGGAAACTAGGAGCTTGCCTTTCCCCTCGTGTGTGTATTGTTTTGTGCTGAGCGTTGTGGTCAGTTAGGGAGAGGCCCGTGTCCTCGCTTTGGAGGTCTCTTTTGAGCCTGTCTCCAGTGTGACTTGGCTCCTTGATGTTCTGGTGTGTGCGCAGCTGTTCAGCTCGACACATTGGGCCAGCCCTGGTCACCACTTCAGGGAGGGAACAACTGCTGGCTGTACCAGCATTGCAGTATCGTTATGTAATAATCATACAATTTAATCCTTGCTTAAAAATGTCACACTTTTTCAATAACTCAGGTAGACAGTAAGATAGTACTGGTGATAAGTAGGTTGGGATGTAGAGGATGAAGAAAGGAAAAGGGAAGAAATAAGGAAAAAAGAAAAAAGAGACTACCATGAACTAGAAAACAGGATTTGGTGATATTATTTTTATATTTGGAACGGGGAAAGAGGGAGAGGGGTTTGAGAAATTATTTTCAGGAGTGGGGAAAAGGAAGAAGACGAAGGGAAGTCTGGGTGGAGATTTCAGGACGCGGTAGACAGCCAGAGGCGGGGAATAGGCTGATGGAATGCTGGTGGTGAAACCTTCACCCACGGCGCTGGGAGGGCTCGCCTGACAGGACCGTGAAAGGCGCTAGGCAAGCTGAAGCAGTAATTCACCGTACTGTCCGCTTCACAGATAGAAACACCCCACCTATATTCTAAAGTAGGGAGGAGAACTAAATAAATACATGAAGGAATTTTAAAATCCACTGTGCTCGTCGTATTTAAGGAGGGAAGGAGGAGGAGG
>NW_004624733.1:41212842-41237003 GCF_000247695.1 Heterocephalus glaber | reverse complement strand
GAAGAAGAAGAAGAAGAAGAAGAAGAAGAAGAAGAAGAAGAAGAAGAAGAAGGAGGAGGAGGAGGAGGAGGAGGAGGAGGAGGAGGAGGGGAGGTATCCCAGAGAGGGTGAGAGCACAGTGAGCAGAGGAGGAAAAAGGAGTTTAAGTGGGGTGTGCTGCGGAAGGTTGCCTGACTTCCTACCAAACCAGAGAACCGGTTCAGCTCAGCCTTGAAGTAGCCCTTGGCCTGGGAGAACTTCCTGGGCCTGGGTGAGGAGCTCTGGACACAGAGCTCACTGTGAGTCACAGTCTCACATTGTGTTGGGAGTATTTGTGTGACACAAGCGCCCGGGTCGTGAGAGGGGAGCTGAGTGAGAGGGGAGGAGTGAGCGTAGGTGAAGCGTTGCAGAGGGGACAGGGAGACCAGGACAAATTCATGATGAAACCACATGGCTAATTTAGTCAGCCTTACGCAACAGCCCTGGCCTGGCCGGGGAACCTGGGGCTGCTGGGCGGGCGGGCTGCTGTGTGCTTCTGTGTGTACCGGCATCTGAGCTGTTGCTCTTGCACTGCGTTTCCCACTGCCGCTCCTCTGCTGGGCTGCTTCTGCTGTATCCCACAGGCTTCGGTGCGCTGTGCTCCCATTGTCCTTTGTTTCAAGAAATTTAAATTTTCCCTTATAAATTTTTTCATTGGTTCAGTGATTGTCCAGGAGCATAGTGCTTGATTTCCTGTGCTTCTATAGTTTCCAAAGTTTTTCTTGTTATTGGTTTCTGTTTTTATTGATTGTGGTCAGAGGAGATACGTGATATGATTTCAGTTTCTAAAAAACGTAAGCCAGGAGTTGGCATGTGGGGTCGGAGGCTGCAGCACCTCCAAGGGCCCGAAGATACTCACAAGATCTGCAGGGTGGGGATGGGGCGGGGTGAGCAACACAGTCAAGCACGGGGAGGCAGCCGGAAGTGGAAGCCCACCCGGCAAGTTCTTGTATCCAGGTGTTTAGAAAAAGCAGCAGGGCCACCTCTCCACTTGGGCACTGCTTACAGCCAGGGCAGGGAGCACGCCACCCTGGCCAAGTGGGGCCAACCTGGCAGCACTGCCCGCTGCCCGCCTCTCTTCCCACTGGGAGCTGGAAGCCAGAGAGCAAGACACTCACAAGTGAGGGCCTTCTCAGACCAGGGCACGAGGGACAGTGTAAGGCAGAGGGCACTGGGAGGGTGGCAACTGAGTCGGGGCTGGCAGGGAGCCCTGGCCAGACAGGAGCCTGCGCAGGGCACTGGAGTCAAGCAGTGAGGAATCCGAGGGTCATGGGAGCAGCACCAGAGTGGGCTCTCCCCTCACCCCCAAACGCCACCAAGCTCTGTGCCCGTGTAGTGTTCCGTCCGCTGCCAGCTTTCACGGTGCCCCTGAGCTCGGCGCCCATCCTGACCCCCACCGCCCACCAAAAGTTGCTGAGCTGTGCGCCTGGGGGAGCCCCTGCTCATTGCCCCCAAATGCTGCTGAATTCCAGGCAGGAGGCCCTCTTCCACGGAGCCCGAAAAGCCACTGAGTTTGTGGGCCACTCAGGAAGTCCTTGTGAGGTACAGAGTCTGGTGCAGGTGGGAAGCCAGGCAGGAGCAGCGTGATCAAGTCTCACGTGGCGCACTCAGCTGGAGGGGCACAGAAAGAGCAGACAGTAGACATCATCTCCTGGAAGAAATCTTTGCTCTGGCCACGCGCTTGTCACGTGACTTGCTCCCCACTGGATCACCATGACCTAAGCAGCTATCCTTGTAACCTTATTGGCTGATCATAGCTTTACCCCATGTTGTACGCGTGCGGTGGTGCTTTATAAAACTTCCCCTGAAAAGGGGGGTTCTCAGCTACCCATTCAGGACCCCCCTGCCGCTCAGGAGCCATCCTCTCAATAAACATTTCCTACTCTCAACCTCCGTTGTTCCTAGAATTCATTCTTTGATTCTAGAGAACATGAACTCAGCATATCAGAGAGCTAACCGGTTGGGAATGATAATACTTCCCTTATATCACTTAGAGGCCATATTTCATCACCTATATCATCCCTGTATCAATATGAGTGGAGTTCACACCGGCACCAACTAAGAGGACCCATCCTGTCCTCATTCCTGTCCACCAAGAGAAGCCACTCAGGGAGGACAATGACCTCTTCTCCCTCCCCAACCCACCTCTGCCACAAGATCAGAAACCTAGGAGTGTGTCAGAGCCCGTGCCCACACACGAGCATGTAACTAGATGCAGAGAAGAATGTTGTTTAGGGTGAACTCTGGGAAAACGGTGCCAGGAACAGCAGATGTTCTCTGGCATGGGAGATAACATCCAGGGAGCATTGCACGTGACGCGCCTTCTGTTCCTGGGACCTTGACTCCCGAGGGGATGAGTATTCTGCTTTGGGAAAGCTCAAGATTAGGTATGAAAGCTTTCAAGATGTTATTTCTAAGAAAACAGCCTCAAGGCCTTGGTTGTAAAACTCCCACGTGTCTCATGCTCTCGCATTGTACACCGCCTCAATCAAAGACGCGGGCCACAGAGACGAGCTGCTGTTTCTCCTTGTGAGCTGCAGCCCTCTGCTCGCCCACGTAACTGCATTCTCGTGGTCTGACTCTTCTTCGCGTCCCTAACAACTCCAACAACTAGACACCAGGGCTTCTGAGGGATAGAGTCAGTTTTACAAATGCCACAGCGGGTCAGATGGACGTTTGGAGAGCAGACTTACATGACAAAGGCTGTGCCACTGGATGGGCCCCTGGTGTGTGTCGCTCTCCTCCTGCCTCTTCCCCCCATCTCTCTCCATCTCCACCAGCTCCGCAGCAGCCCAGGCCCCAACACCACTCCTTCCGTCAGCCATCGCCTCCTCATAGGACTCCCTGCTCCTCCCTCTTTTTGGTCACCCGTTCTCCTTACAGACCCAACACGCAAACTCTGTGTCACAACTGCACGTCCCGGCCGGCCTCTGCCCTTGTCTGAGGCCCATCTCCACACTCACAGGACTCAGCCACCCTGGCGCCTTTGGCTCCCGGAACTCTGTCACGGTCCCCCAGCCTTCTCTCTGACACCCGCTCTCCCAGGCCACACTGCCTGCACCTCATCCGTAACACTTAGCCCCCAGCTTGCCCGCAGCTGCCTCCCTTCCCAGTCTTGGCCCAGGGGCCGCCTCCTCCCTATCATCCTCCATAACTGCAGCAAGTTCATTCCCCTCAATGAGCTGCAATTTGTAATTGCATGTCCTTGGTTTTTGTTCACTTCCCCGTTAGACTGTTGTATTAGTCTCCTTCCCACTGATGGGATGAAATACTGACACAACTGAAAAGAAGAGAGGTCTATTTTGGCTCAGAGGTTTCAGTCCACCGTCGTCGACTGGCTCAAAGGCAGAAACTTCACGGTGAAGGCACAATGGAGGAAAGCAGAGAGCAGGGAAGAGCCAAGAAAAAGAGAACGAGAAGGTGCCTTTGAAGGAATGCCCCTGAAGGACCTATTTCCTCAAACTGGACCCCATCCTAATAGCCTATTTGGTTATCAATGTCAATAGATCCATCCATTGATGAGGTCAGGACCCTCACGGTCCACTTGCCTCTCCAGGCTCCATCTCTGAACGTTGCTACGTGGAGAACCAAGGCTTCAGTACGTGAGTCCTTAGGGGGACAATTCATATTTAAACCAGGACACCGTGTCCTCTACCGAACCTTCACTGCCTCCCCATTAGGCTGTGAGCCAGCTCACAGAGTGTTAGGGACTGAATATGTTAGTCTGCCAACATTCGTATGTTGAAGCCCTAACCCCAAGGTGGTTGTATTTGTAACTGGGGCCTTTAAGGAAGCAAGTAGTTATCTGAGGCCAGGAGGATGAGTCCCCAGTCTGACAGATTAGAGTCCTTAGAAGAAGAGACACTGGTGAGAAAGGGCCCACCCTGTCATGTGCACGCACCAAGGAAAGGCCACAGGACGGAGGGAGAAGGCGGGAGGGGGTCCTCCCCAGAACTGAGCCCAAAGAGCCCGGCCAGGGAGTTCCAGCCTCCAGAACCGTGAGAGAGTAACTGTCATTTAGACCACCAGCTGATGGAACTGTTCTCACAGCTATACCCAGGAAGCCACTTCCCCACTCCTGCTGTGGCAGGGGTTCACCAAGGGCTGATGTAAGCAATGAGTGAATCTTCCATTCATCTTGCAGTCAGAGCTCTAAGAAGTGGTGAAAGCAATGGGGCTCAGAACTCAAGGGACCAGCCCGGGTCACAATCCCAATTCCACCCTCAAGTCGCCATTCACTCACGGTGTCCCTTCCTCTCCCTGGGCCTCGGTTGCCCAGTCAGTAAATCGTACAGCTCCACCTCCAGCCCTCGGAAGCTCCCTCTGGTGGTAGGATGAGCTGGTAACCGTGGCTGTCCTCTGGGGACTGACTCTTCCCTGGGAGCCATACTTTGTCCTTTCCTCCTTCAGCCCTCACTCCTGCCTACAGACCCATCCATCACCGTTTCATAGTCGAGGAACACTACGGCAGGGGGTGGCAATCTCCAAAAGGGATGAGGAAGGTAACATTAAGATGCTGTCTTTATCCCGAGGATATGTCTTCCCCCCTTGAGGGGACTGAAATGCTCCATCTTGTAGAAAACAATAGAGATGCTATAAAGGTGCTTACAGAGAGAAACGGGAATTGGCCTTATGTGCCAGTCCCTGACGATTATTTGGAAATTGATTGGTGCCCGAAATGCCAAAGTCCAGAACCACATAAACGGTGCAAGTGGAAGGGCTTTTAACTGTGTTCGAGTCTCCACCATGCACTGCACGGGAGAGAATCACAGAGATGCCTGACCTGCAGCTTCGAGGCGCCTTCCTTGGGGTCTGGAGCTCGAGTCTGCCTCTGGACGGACTGGGCCCTGTTAGGCGCACGAGGGGCGCTTGGAGCCTTTGTTTCTGCATGTGTAGATGGGTGAGAAGGGCCCGTCTCATGTAACACACGCACTCCAGCACTTGCTGCCTGGTGGACTCAACGCCTAGGGTTAGTACCACTCCCTGAGGGTGTGCAGAAAGGGCAGCCGAGGATGCAGCCACGGACTCCGGGAAGGCTCATGGGGAACAGGGATGGAGTGATGAGCTCCCATCTGCGTACCAGTCTGGTATTCATACCCACCGATCACACAGCCTCAGGTGAGTAATTTTTTAGCTTTCTGCCTAGGCTGTCTAATTCTAACTAAAAAAGACTTATTGTGGCACTATTTACAATAGACGAGGTGGGGAAGCAATGCCTAAAGGAAATGAGGTAGGTATACGCAATGAAATGCTAGTTAGCCACAAAAAGGATGAAATCTTGTTGTTTGTGGCAATAGGATGATGTTAAGTGAAGCCAGCCAGGCACAGAAAGACAAATATCACACAATTTCCTCCATAGGTGGACTCTTAAAAACAGACAGAAGTAGAGAGCAGAAGGATGGTTACCAGAGGCTGGGGAGGGGACCAGGGAGAGATTGGTTAGCAGGTACAGAGCCTGACCTGGACAGGAGGAAGAATTCCAGTGCTCTCTTCCACAGAAATGATGAGCGTCAACAATGCTGTGCAATTTAAGATATCTAGAAGAGGGGATATGGAGTTATTTATCACTACTAGTGCATGTGGGCAATAGGGATTGGGCAGTTCACTTTGGTATTTGGTAAATATCCAGCCTGTCTTGATCTCTTTCTCTCCTGTGACCCTCTTTCCCCACTGCTGATCCCCTTCCTTATCTCAAAAGTCACCTCTAGTTTTTTGTCATCTCTTCTTTATATTCATTTATTTGGTCTCTCATAAGAGAAAACATGCGGAATCTAACTTTGTGAGTCTGTTTTATTTCACTTACCATGATGGTTCCAGTTCCACCCATTTCTCTGCAAATGACATAATTTATTTTTCTTTATGACAATAATACCCCACTGTGTGAATACACCACGTTAGAAGAGAGGATTTTGACTTTCTCATGTCAAAGAAGTAAGGAATGTTTGAGATGATAAGTAACCTAAATATCCTGAGTCGATCAGTAGGCAATGTATAACCATCAAAGCATCACGTCCTACTCCATGGAGGTATAATTATTATTATCTGTCAGTGTAAAAGCTGGGGGGAAGCACTGGGGTGTGGCTCAGTGGCAGAGTGCCAGCCTCACATGCCGAAGGCCCTGGGTTCAGTCCCTGGCACCACCGAAGCACAGGGTGGGCAACGCCTCCCACCGCACCAAACAGCGAAGCCCACATTTTAGTCAGTATCAGAGTCACCTGGAGAACTCAGTAAACACTGAAGGCTCCATGCCACTGCAAGTCTCAGCCTGTGTTATTGTCTCCCCTAACGGACTGTTTTATATATGCCAAGTTTCAAAACTATTACAAAAGGGTGAAAGAAATAGGCTCTTTGATAAGGCCACAGGGTCATGAAAATTAGCACCATTAATTAAATATCCTCTGTCCTGCTTTCTTCAGAACTGTCAGGTATGCCGCTGTCCCCTCCCGTTGCTCAGCCCTGCCCAAGGAAGGCTGAGCCTGCACCCCAGCTTTACACAGGACCCCATCTAGGTCCCTCAGTCCTCGGCCCTTGGAAGTCATCTCTACAACCTCATACCCGCTTCACAAAGGGGAACTGGGGCTGGAGGAGGGACAGCGCCCTTCTCAGGATCCAGTGGCTTCCTGGTGGATCCTCAGTGGAACCCACAGCTCCAGAGGCCCGAGTGATGTTGGAAAGGCTGATTTTGGAGCCACACCCTAGGAGACGCCCTCCTGCCTGCTGAGCACTGGCTATGAGTTGAGGGTCTGCAGCCCGAGCCCTGCCCAGCAAAGTCACTTTTCGCTGAAGATGTCTGGGAGGGATTCCAGCAGCCTCCTTCCAAAGGGTCTGAAGATGAACTCAAGGTCCCTCTCGATCTGGAGAGGAAAGCAGAGTCTGACTCATCTGCAAACCTCACAAGCCCTTGACAATTCTGCTTTATTGGTCGTATTGCTCGAGCTGGAACAACTTCTATCAGTGAGGCAGGATCTAAGATTAGACTCAAAGTGTGGAATCTCAATTGCAAGTTACAGAGCACAGCGGCTACTAGAAAACCAGGAATAGCCCTGCTGCATGGCGCCAGAGAAGGTAAGAGAGGACATTTCACAAACCACACCGAGTGCTTCTGGAGGGCGGGGCCAGCGTTTAAACCAAGACCGGCCGGAGTTTGGGGTCTGGCAAGTACTGGCTGTGACCTCTGGCCAGCTATTCCTCACCACTCTGAGCCTCAGTTTCCACGTGTGCAGAAATGATGTAACGATGCCACCCAGAAGTAGCTAGGTTTGGGGAGCCTGGGGCTTATGCCACTGGGTATGGCAGGAGGAGCAATTAGGGAAAGGAAGAGTATCCTTTAGGAGCAACAAAATCACAAATTCAGAATTGCACACGAGACCTTCCATGAAGCCTCATGGCAGGGAGCGGCCGAGAACTCTGTCCTAGACCTACCATTTAGCAGCGAGACGATTTCAGCAAAAGTGCACAGGAAGCCTTCAGGGAATGTCAGTGCTGGGAATGAGATTGTGAGGAAGGGTGCTGTGGCTGGAGTAAAATGCTATGATTCCGTGGGGAGAGGAAATTTTGGTTCATTCATCTGCACTGAGCAGAGATAATGACAGAGAAAGGGATCAGAGAAACGCTAAAGGCCTTGTCTAGCCACAGAGGTCTGTCCTCAAAGTCGTATGTAACTTTCAGCAGGTCACACCCTCTCCTGCAGCCACATCTTGCCCAATAAAAGGCCACTGGGAGTTGCTCGATCTCTGCCGCCTCCTCCTCCTGAGCAGCCCCGTCTTCTAGCCATGGCGCCGTACACAGCTGAAGTGCAGTTAGGAGGGCAGGGCCTTTTCCTTTTCCTTCCAACCTCAGGAAGGGGAGCTCCCAGGTGGAAGCTTTAGAGCAGACCGCGGAAGCCCACGGGGGCGGCCCAGGACTGTGAGATGCACAGAGAAAGAGGGATCTGCAGCTGTTTTCTTGGGAGCAGAGACAGGATATCAGTTCAAAACCCTGACAGGTTGGGCTCTGGTCCCAACTCTGTTACTTTCTAGTATGATCCCGGCCAGATGCCTTTACTACAAAGCCTCAGTTACTTATAGGATTAATGAGAAAATACAGATGAAACAGGTGGAGGAGAGGTGGAGGAGTGTCCATCCCTTAGCTATTGAAACCACCAGGTTGTGAGTGCCGTTGCCATCCCTGTCATTGGGTGATAGCAGGAACGCTCTGGACCCCTTCCCAAATCCTCCGCCCTGGCCTCCTCCTCCCTGGCCTCCTCCTCCCAGGAGTCCCTCCTCCACTGGCTTCTCCGGGCTGGAGGAGGAGGCGGGGCCCCATTCCAGCCTGGCCAGAGCAGGCTGGGCATAAGCCACAGAGCTGGGCTTGCACCTGCACTGGTCACTCTTCCCACTGCCCCCTCCCAGCCTGAGCTCTCTCTTCCGAAGCAGTCATGCCTGTGACAAAGAATGCCGAGGGCCCCCAGGAAGCTGCCACCCTCAAACTGGACCTTATGCCGTCTCCCAAAAGTACCAAGAAGCTGCAGAACAAGGATTCCGGTTTCTTAGACGGAAGCTCCTCAGAGTCCTCGGGTCTGGAGAAGACCAAGGGAATAACGTGAGTGCTGTTTTCTGCCTTCCAGCCCGGATGTTGTGCATTAGCCAGGACCTGGAGGCGGCCGTGTCTGGTCCTCAGCCCACTGTGTGGATGGGAAACCAAGGAGGCCGGGGTGCAGTCGGAGGCTGTGTCGAATGACGGACGAAGGGGCAGGAGAGGGAACAGAAAAGCCCTTAGGGGGATACATGGGGAAACTAAGGCCCAACTGCCAGGCTGTACACGGAGCCCCGAGGTCAGCAGCTAGAGCCGAGGGCTGGCTCTGAAGTCAGGGTTTTGTTCCTGACCAGTCGTGTTGACCCCGAGGAGGGAGTCGCATCCCGGCTTCTTGGCCTCGCTGACAGCCAAGCACGGCCTCCTCTGGCAGCGAGCAGGGCTCCTTCCCGAGAGCTGCAGTGCGACGTCGGGAAGCAGTGTGTGGGTCACTGGCTTCCCCACTCCCTAGGGCAGGGCCACTGGAGGACGTGCACGGGGCTTTCCGAGTGCGCCAGGGCTGCAGCTCCCCTTCCTGCACCTGACCCCACTGATGAACCAGTTCGGCTAGTTCACCTGAGGAGAAGAGGCGCTGGGCAGGAAGGTGGGGTGGCGCTGCCGCTGTGAGGAGGAGGTTGGGACACCACCGTGGCAGTAGAAAGAGCACTGGACGGAGAGTCAGAAGGCCCAAGTCCGAGTGGCACCTCTTATTGCTTCCCTGCTGTCAGACTCGGTGTGGTGAATTAAAGGCTGACTGACGTTCATGGAAACTACGTGGGGATGAGAGGCCGGGCAGCCGGGAGGGAGACGGTGTCTGAGAGGACGCCCCTCTCCATGGCTCCCTGCTGGGCCACTCTGGGGGCGCAGCCTCTGCTGCACGGGGGTCTTTCTCCGACAGAGGCTCTGGTGCCCTAAACGGACACCTGGTTTTGGTACAATTTCACAAGTGGGAGCCAGAGGGGATCTTGAAGCCCGGTGGCCAGGTCAGTGTGACACCTGTAGGCTCAGCCCCTTGGTTGGAATCCCCACTAGCTGCTTACTCCCTTGATTGAGCAAGTGACAGAACCTCCCTGCGGCCGTGACATGATAGCTCAGTCCTCTCGGGTTGGGCCCTCAGGTTCCTGGACAACATAAAGGCCCCGCAGTGCCTGTCCACTCCGGTGATGATGACCCACGGTCACAGAAGGATTTAGGTCTAGAGCCCGGGCCTTCTGGCTGCCATCCAGAGTCTTGCATGACTAGAAGTTGAGTTAGCTTGTGGGTGGCCACAAGCTAAATTCTGATTTCCGAAGTCCTTTAGTTAGAACTTTCCTAAGTGGCCCATTCACCTTTTCCCAGTTGCCAAACAAGCCCATCAGAGGGGGCCACAGGGTGCATGCGTCGGCGGCCGCGCAGTCAGCAATGTTGACGCCCACAGCAAGGGGGACAGGCATGCGGGCACTGGACGCTCCACCCCCTTCCTCCCCAGCTGTTCTCTGTAACCCTCGTCAAGCTGGAGGACTGAAGGGTTTAACGTAGAGACGGGGGATTCGGGGCAGTCCTTTCCAAATCTCATTATTCCTAGCACCTGCAGGGTTCACCAAAGCTGAGCACAGTGCCCTTAAGCAGTGGCTTTGAGTCTTAACCCCTGGTTGGTCCAGTTCCAAAGAACAGGCTCCTTCCAGAAGCCCTGCTGCTTTTCAGACTGTCTCCTACCTAGAAGGCACCTCTGGGGGATTCCCAAGGCTTCTCTAGTCGTGGGCGTAAACCCAGGGCTTACCTCGGGTGCAGCTTCGAGGAGTAGAAGTAGGCTTGCTTTGTGATCCACCGCTGAGAGCTTTTCCCCAGAACTTTAGAGTCCGTGACCTCTGGACCAACCTTCACCGAGGTCTCAATGAAAGAGTGGGTGTTTCCATTTCTGTTTGGGGGTGGGGACCGCCATTCCCCAGCTGAGAGGAAAAAACCTTCTGGAGCCCAATCCCCAAAGGACCAATGTCATCTGCCCTGTTTGTTCAGAAGTCACGGTGACTCTGCTTCCAGCCTGCCCCATTCCCTTTTCCCTGTTTCTACCATTAGTTTGTGACCTTGATCTAGGACCTGCCCCAGCTCTGAGCCTCAGTTTCCTCCCTGATGAAACAGGGCCGCCCCTTTACTCACTGTCTGGGCCTCAGAAGGGAGCGCAGCACGAGTGAGCATGCAGAACAGCACCTGGCGTCGCCCTGGTTCAAATCCTGGCTCTGAATTATATCCTTGGACAAATCATCTTTAGAAATCTCCCTGCCTCAGTTTCTCCACCTGCAAAGACTTCATAGTCTTGACAAGAAGATAAACAGATGAAATAAGTATACAGTGCCTAGCATGGTGTCTCATCTGGTGAGCACTGCAAGGGCGTGTATTGAGTGTTAGCTGCGGAAATGGGAGCAGTTCTGGGTAAAGTGGGGTAGTTGGCCCCCTAGAGGGACCCGGATGGGCCAGGGAGGGACTCGGGGACCAAGAAGGGACCAGGAGTCTCGCTGCCCAGTTTAGCCGGGGTCCACCTGCTGCTGCCGAATCTCTCACCTCCTATCACCGTCCTCCCCTGCAGAGCGTTCCAGACCCTGGTTCACCTGGTGAAGGGCAACATGGGCACAGGGGTCCTGGGCCTCCCCTTGGCAGTGAAGAACGCAGGCATCCTGGTAAGAGGGCGGCCGCTGTGGCACAGAGTAGGCGGGGCTCTGACAGTGTAGGATGCTCTGCAGTGGCAGCCTCTCCAGGAGGCTAGGTGGCCCAGACCTGGACTCAGCCTGCCAGCCCGGGGCTCAGTTCTGGCTCTGCCACAGGCTCCTGTGGTCCTGGCAAGTCGCCGGGCCACTCCCAGGCCTGTCTCCTCTGTCAAACACAAGGGTTGGGCTATGACCAGTTCTCCAGTTGTGCTCTGCAGAGCCTGGGTCTCTCTGGGCGCACCAACAGAGGTCACCAAGGGGGTATGTGGCCAGGATCCTGGGTCCCCCACTCCCACAGAGTCCCGCTGGATTGCTTTCTGCACTCTATTAGAAGTCTACCTGGGATTACATTTGAAAGAATAGCTGTTCCTGCTAAAAATGGCTTGGAAACAGTTTGGTGGAAGCTCTTTGTTTCCAGTGGTACCTGTGCGACTGACTCACTGCTCTTTGTAAGTCTGCTCTCTTCTCTCTGGCCACCCGCCTGCTGTCCTCCAGGTCGGCCCACTCAGCCTGCTGGTGATGGGCTTCGTTGCCTGCCACTGCATGCACATCCTGGTCAGGTGTGCCCAGCACTTCTGCCGAAGGTGAGGAGCACAGTGCCCCGGGGCAACTCCACAGGTACTGGCTCTCAGGGCAACCCAGACACACCCTACATGTAGGGGGTACACTCTGGGAGGCTGAAGCAGGAGGACCGCAGGTTTGAACGCAGCCTGGGCAGCTTAGAGATTCAATGAGACCCTGGCTCAAAAGCAAAAGGGGTGGAGATACAACTCGGTGCGAAGCCCCTGAGTTCAATCCCCAGTACAAAAAGAAAAAATTACTTCTTCATTTTCCCCAAGAAGGGCAAGAAAAGAAGAGCATTCCAGGGCTGGGAGCTCAGCGTAGGCGGTCACCGAGCTTACCTGCTGGCCCCCTGTAAACTGGAGCCAAAGGCCCTTGCCCCACCCTGAGTGGCCAGGGGTTTCTGTGGCTATGGAGCCTGCCATACCCTGCGAGGCCTTGCTGTTACTCTAGCTGTGCCCGAGGCAGTTACCGTGAAGGGAAGAAGCGCCATGGGGTGACTGCCAGGGGTCCAAGCATCAGACCTCGGCCTGTGGCCACTGTGCCCCACACATTCCGCTGTGTCCCACCTTGCTCTGGTGTCGGACGTGAGTGTGTGACGTGTGGCTGCACGTGTGCTCTCTCCTGCAGGCTCAACAAGCCCTTTATGGACTACGGGGAGACGGTGATGCTCGGACTGGAAGCCAGCCCCAGCGTCTGGCTCCGGAGCCGCGCCCACTGGGGGAGGTATCTTGCTCGGCCTTGGGCTGTGTCCTGTGAGGGGGGACCGGGCAGGGAAATGCTGCTGCTGGGGGCGGGTCCCCAAAAGGTGGCCTGTGTGGCACAGAATGTCAGGCCTTCCACGGGCAGGGCTCGCTGGCCAGACTGCTGCCTGTTCGCCTCCGGGGAGGGTGCTCAGTCCACTGAGACACGGCTGAAGTTACTCAAGTTACTCGCTCAGATTAAACCACTCTCGTCCAAGGGCTCCCCTGTGCCGGGTCCTGGGATGCTGCAGGGACCGAGGCAAACACCAGGCCTTGCTGTCACAGAGCTCATCAGTAACCGCCAGGATAAATGTCACAGAGAGGAGTAGTTCTTACCGCCCGATGTGGGGTGCGAGTGGAAGGGGCTCCCTGGCATGGAAGGGCCAGGCATTCTAAGGAAGACACCGCAAAGAACAAGGAGTCACTTGGGGGAAAAGAAGGCAGGGCCCTGGCTGACCGTCCAGGAAGAAGGAAGACCAGGTGTGAGGCTGCAAAGCAGCAAGGTACGCGGGACAGTGCAGGGACAGCAAGACCAGGAAGCCGGAGGGTGGACGGCAGGAGGTGAAGCCGGAGAAGGAGCCAGGGGCCAAGCAGGCCGCACATCCAGGTCGGCGGAACCACTGAGCTAAATCTCTGGCCAGTGTGCTTTTCTTGAAAGCAACCAGGAAGCCACTGGAGAGTTTTAAGCAGGAAAGTGACCGTGTTTGCATGGTTGGAAGATCTGTCCAGCTTCGACAGGGAGAAGAGATTGCGAGGGAGGGAGAGCGGACTTAGTCGGACCCGAGAGGGGCCGGACCGTGACCACACGGTGGCGAAGGCGGCTTGGCCACGCCGGTGGCAGTGGCAGGGAGGAAGTGTTGGCGTGGCCGGGGACTGGGTCCCGGGCCGAGAGGAAAGGGAGGATCCGGCTGACCGGGCCGATGGCGCGCTGTGGAGCTGTCCGGCAGGCGCCCGGAGCTGAGCCCCGCTCCAGGAGGAGACACGAAGTCAGGGCGGAAGAGTTCTCTGAGAGAAAGGATGGCCGTGAGGGGAGGAAGGGACCGAGGCTGCGAGGGCCTTTTGCTGGGCTGAGCTCCTCCCTGAGCAGTCCCCTGGGGTGACGCCGAGTCACCGCCTCCGTCCTCTGGTACTGAGGCTGAGCCTGCACCCCAGTCTTCCCGTGAGGCCCGCCGGCACCTCGCCATTGCCGGTCCGAGGCCTGCCGCCCTCGCCGCGGCCCCGCCCGCAATGGCCGTCTGCAGGCCGCGGTGGTGCCGCCTGCCTGAGGCCCAGGCTGCGCCACGGATGGGGTCAGCTCAGCCTCTGAGCGGACCAAGGAGACGGGGGGACAGCGGCGTCACCGGCGGGCGGCTTCGGCCGTCACGGCCCCTTCTTCTGCTCACTGTTGGGGTACAAGGGAGCTTCTGCTCCGTACGGGGCCTCGTGCCTCTAACTACCTCCTTTACGGTAACGTCTCTGCTGTAGGCCTTGCTGCTCAGCGTTTCAGTATGTTCACGCATTTCCATCTTAAAAATAATAAAGTTAGCCAGGTATGGTGGTACATGGCTATAATCCCCACACTGAAGGAGGCTGAGGCAGGAGGATCACAAGTTTAAGTGCTGCCAGGGCAACTCAGCAAAATCTTGTCTTAAAATTAAAAATTTTTAAATGACTGGGGGTGTAGCTCATTGGTTGAGTCCAGTGGGTTCTATCCGTGGCAGGAGATGTGGTATGGTGGACCAAAAGCATTCTCCTGTTCGCTGTGAGCGGTTCTGAGCCATTTCGGAAGTGTTCTACAAGCTGGGAGAGGCCGTACGGCATCCCACATGCCTCCTCCACTGTGGGCGCGGCAGGGCAGCAACCCGGAAACTCCTCTGCGCTGGGAGCAGTGGTATGGCAGTCCAGAGGTGCCCACCTCTTCGCTGGAAGTGGTTCTATGCCTGTTCAGAAGCCTCGTTTGAGCTTGGAGCTGGGTTCTATCCCTCCCAATACTAGAAAAAATTTTGATTAAATTAAAGCAGGTGTGGCGGGGCACACCTGTAATCTCAGCACTCTGGGAGGCTGAGTCAGGACGATTGCGAGTTCAAGCCCAGCCTGGGCAACTTAGCAAGACTCTGTCTCCAAATAAAAAATAGAAAAAGGAATGGGGATGTAGCTTAGTGCAAAGGCCCTGGGTTCAATCCCCATTATTTAATAATAACAGTAATAATAATAATAACCCTTCCTGGACCTTACAGCAGCCTACAGCCATCATCCTACCTTATATGCCACATACGGTTGTTCACACAGCACTTCCTGAATCGCAGGATGTGTCAGGCGGTGCTGTAGTCCCCAGGGAGGAGCCAGACAGATCCCGCCAGGACTGAGCGCTCTCCCGCTGGTGAAGGAAGAGCCTCCTTTTCCTCGGGTCCTCACACCCTTGTCGCTGCCTGGTCTCACTGTCCCACACCTGCAGGAAGCTCTCTCCTCGGCGCCCTAAAGACCTCGCTGTTGCCCTCCCTGGCCTGAGAACTCGTCGCGGAGGGAACGGTTAGGTTCGCTGCTCTCCCAGCGTCCTCTCCCCGCGCCGCCCCTCATCTCTGTCCTGGCTTTCTGACCGTCCCCTGCTGTGTGCTGAGCGTGTCTTGGTTTCTGTGAAACACCGGTGGTCCCGGGGTCTAGTGCACCACCTCCTCCTCCTCTCTCCGATGCTGACTGGCTGCCTCGGGGCTCTGGCTGCTGTCTGCTGTCTCCTGAAGTGGACTCCAGCTCAACGCAGGCACTGGATGCATCACTGCTTCCCTGTCCCTTCAAACGTGCTCTTCCTTCCCAGTTTCCCCTTTCCCCTGTCTGGGTCAGAAGCCCTAAGTCCTCTTGGCCTTCGCTCTCCCTTTGAGCCCGGAAGTAGGCGGTTCTCAGATTCCGCGAGTTCCAGTTTCCCAGCATCTTTTCAAGTGTTTCTCTCATCCTGATGCCATCTCCGTCCGGGCGGCTGCCTTCTTTCTCCCCCATTATTAGTATTGTCTTTTGGGGACCAAACTCGGGACCTTGGCAGGCAGCAGCACCAATGAGCTCAATCCCCGGGCCCATTTCTCCTCCATTATTGCAAGAATCTCCTCCAGCTCCTCTCTCTCCTCCAGCGGGCTCCACACACAGCAGCTCACGAAATCTGTCTGCTCCCTCTGCTGAGATGCTTTCTTCTTTTCCTGCTCCTCTTCCTCCTCTCCTTCTTTGTACTCTCCCTCTGCCTCTCTGCCAGTCTCCATCTGTCTCTGCCTCTCTGTCTCTGTCTCTGTTTCTCTCCTTCCCTAGGGACTTGCTCAGGCAGCGGTTTTTCTGAGAAGGTTCTCTGTCTTCCCATAATTTGGATAAAATGTCCTTCTTGCCGTGGCCCTTAATGCCACGTTATAATCTCCCAGGCTCATTTCTGTCCTCTCACTAGCCTGCGAGGCACCAGCGGGAGGGCCATGTGTCACTTCCGTGTCCTCACTGCCCAACTGGGTGTCTGGCACGTGGGAGGAAGAATACTTTACATGTTAAGGACAGCTAGTAAAACATTGCGCTTCCTGCCCTGCCTCAGCAGTAACCACGGAGAGGAAAGGAATGCCGCAGGGCCAGGTGGGGGAAGCTCTGGGCTTGAAGAATTTTACCATTCACTGTGCTCAGAGTGTGAGCGTGTTAGAGAACCACTTTTTAAAAAGAACTATTGTTACTTCATTCTTACTGCCCCTTCGTTGGTTGTGGTGGGAAGACGAGGGTGCTGGTACAGGGCCACCAAGTCCTGGGGACAGGGCACAAGGTCGAGGAGTAGAACTGAAGAGTCAGCTTCTTTATCACAAGTTTGTCTCTTTTCCTTTCTTCCAGGCACATCGTGAGCGTCTTCCTTGTGGTCACCCAGCTGGGTTTCTGCTGTGTGTACATAGTATTTCTGGCTGATAATTTAAAACAGGTACACTCTTCTAGAAAAGATGGTGGAGGAAGCATGGAAAAGCAGGCTCTTCTGGTAGTCACACATTTCTTCATCTGAGTCCTGTGTCCCCCTTAGAGACTGGATTTGTCAGAGAGCCCAGCCTCCAGCCCAGGGAGGCGTCTGGGCATGTGCATGTGGTTAGTTTTGCCATGGTACCCTTTGCCGAGGACCTTGGACTCCTCCTTGAGGTGGACCTCTAAGATCCTGAGTGGGAAGGACCCTTGGAGTTTGTCAGCCCTCTTGTTTTGGAACTTAACCCTAATAGTGTTTCAAAAATTGGGGTTCTGTGTGTGTGTGTGTGTGTGTGTGTGTCTGTTTGTGTGTGTACACATGATGCCTAATCTTCTTTGGGGGATCTTTATCTACCTTTAGTTATTTACCAACGACTTAATGGTGCTCATCCTCAGGAAGTCCTGATCTAACCTAGAAGTTATCTTACAGAACTTAGAATAAAAGAATATGGGTAATAACAGAGGCCATCCTTAATCAATAGCTTACACAAGAAAGGCTACTTTTTAGAGCTCTTTTTCTTCTTTTAACAGTAATACCAAAATCTTAGAAATGTGAAAATGTTAGTAAGCCCACAGAACTGGCCTGACAAAATGGGCTGTCGTGCTCCCCCACAAGCTCCCATGTGGACCCTTCCTCACCATAGCCACTGGTAGGGACTGGACCCTCCAGAGCCATAAGGCATAGTGAATCTTTTTCCTTCAAAAGCTAATTATCTCATTTATATCATCATCATGACAGAAAGCTGACCAAAGCAACTGGTTACCACTTTGCAATGACCTTACATTTTTAAATGTCATTTTTAATACTTTCATAATAGTTCATCACACAGGTTGACCATAACATGATCACTCTTCTACTGCTAGATGTTTCATTTATTTCTTTTTGTTTTTCTACGTCTATAATCTGTTGTGGTGACACATGAGTCTTTCACAAGTCTTTGTGCAGTCGTTTATTTCCTCTTTTTTGGTTGTGTGTTGTTTTTGCTTGTTTTGGGGATAGAACCCAGGACCTTACACATGCTAAGCAAGCGCTCCATTTCTGGACTATACTGTGATATTAAGCTGTGGAATTACTGATCCAAGCATGCTGCCAGATTGCTCTACAGAAAGCAGTCTTGGACCTTTATTATTATCTATAGCTATTATTCGCTACATTTATTTACCAGCTGTGTTTATTATCAAGGCAAGGACTGTCTTGAGAAGTTTATGGGTTAAGCAGGGTGTGTTCTAAAACATAAAAGCAAAATATCAATGTAATACTTTGGTGCCAGATCAGCCTGCCGCTGACAACACCCCGAGGCCAAGGCGCAGAGTCATGGGCACACGCAGAGCTCACAGGTGCGCGTCTGGACCAGGCACTGACGGGCAGCTCGGAGGAAAAGTGGTGGCAGCCAGGGTGGGAGAAGGGATGGGAGGAAACCTAGAGGCAGGACTGTATGGGTCTTGCTCAGGAGAAGCCATTCAATGGCCGACAGAAGGAGGAGTCACCAAGAGAAAGGAAGAGGCCTGAGGTCTGGGCAGGGCCCAGGATAGAGGCCTTGGATGCCTGGCTCATCTTCCAGGTGTTTCTCCTGTGTCGTGAGGTATTATGGAGATACGAGACTCAATGCTCCATATTTATGTATCCACAGTGTATACTTAAGTGGAAAGGGGGTTTCAAAATAAGTTTGTGCTCTGATTGCCATTTTATAAGATAAAAAGAATGTGTGCCATATGCATAACTTGTGACATTGTACGGAAAATATATAGATGAATATGCTGCAAGGTGTCACCATGACTGTCCATGCACACTGAAATTAACAATGCTTTTATATTTTCTTATTGCTTAACTCTAGTTCTAATTGTTCTGTGGTGACTTCTAATGCTTGCACAGTCATATTGCTTGTACCAATTAGGTCATGCAAACTCTAAACTACCATTCACTCACCAAGGACTCTGCCAGAGGGGTGTACGAGCTGTGCATATGCATTAGGACAGGGTGTTCTCAGCTCTTTCTTATTATAACGAATGGAGAATGTTAATAGTCCCATTGGATGGTGTTCAGGGGTGTTAAGTGTTCTTCAGTGGATGGCCCAATTCACACAAGGAAGAGTTCTCTATTTAAAATGCTTTTGGGCCAGGTGTGGTATGGTGGCACTCGCCCGTAATCCCAGCACTTAGGAGGCTGAGGCAAGAAGATTGCTTCGAGTTCAAGGCCAGGCTGGACTACATAATGATTTCAAGCCCAGCTGGAACTACATACCAACACCTGGTCTCAAAAAAGAAAACAAAAGCAACACAAAACAAGAAATGCTAGTATTGGTCCAATTAAAAAACCTTATAGGCTTGGGATGTAGTTCAGTGGCAGAACACTTGCCTAGCACATGCAAGCCGGGGTTCAATCCCCAGCAATGCCATCAATCAGTGAATCAGTAAGAAGGAAAAGGAATCGCTTCTCGGCCTTTTGGCTAAAAGCAAGTGAAGAAAGAAGAGGAGACAGTCACTGGGGTCAGCTAAGAAACAGGAAATGGTGGGTCTTTTTTTAATAAGCCAAAGAAGCAGATTCTGGGGCAATTTGATTAGAAAATGTGCTTAGTGCCAGGAGATTGGCAAAATTAAAGGCAGTTCTCAGAAAAGACCAGCAGCTGGGCAGTAGAGCTATTGGGCTCTTTCCAAAGGGTCCACTTTTAGAGTTAATTTTTACCCTTTTCTATTTCTGTCCTTTTGTTACTTGACTGGAGATTTATATTCCGATTCCTGGGAGACATTCGAGAGCCCCAGCCTGAGCCAAAGGCCCTGCCATCAGCTGTGATTTATGGCCCTCCAAGGCTGCACTAGGCAGTGAGAGAGAATTCACTACCATAAATCAGTGCCCAAAGCCAACAAACACCTGCCATAAGCCCGGTCATTAAAATAATTTTTATCAGATGTATTTGCATAGCCTCCTTTGAAGAAGTATAGTATGCAGGGTTTAAAGTAAAAAGTTCTAAATTCAGCCCGACTCCTTCATGATGGAGTTCGACTGTGGCAACGTGCTGAGCTCATGCGTCAGAAGATCTGTTTTCTCTCTTGCTTTTCCCATTCCTTCTGCAGGTAATAGAAGCTGTCAATGGCACAACCCACAACTGCCACAATAACAAGACAATGACCCTGACGCCCACGATGGACTCACGGCTCTACATGCTTGCCTTCCTGCCCTTCCTGTCGCTGCTGGTCCTCATCCGGAACCTCCGGGTCCTGACCATCTTCTCCCTGCTGGCCAACGTTAGCATGCTGGTCAGCCTGGTCATCATCGCCCAGCATATCACCCAGGTCCGTGCATGGCACTCACCGATGCCGCCAGGGGCAGGGCCTTTGTGCCAGTCAGGGACCAAGGGCTGGGTGTCGAGGGCCACCCCACGGAGGGGTAAGTGTGCTGCTCACTCTTAGGCCTACACCCACCCCCTTGTAAACTGCTTGCACAGGGACGTCTGCACTATCTCGCTCACCTGGATGTATACTCATTCGTGTTGCTTTTCCAAACACCTGTTTTTATGTTAAATTCTGGCTTTCAAAAATATTGCATTTGCTTTGTAAGGAAAGCATCTTGATTGGTAAACTATAGACCATCCCTATAATGACCAGCTAGCAGCAAAAGGCAGAAAAAAATTAGCTTCTTGTGCCATACTCTTATATCCTCTAGGCTGCAATTCCTGGCACCCAAAATTGCCCCAGGGAACACTGTAGGGAAAAAGGCCTAATATCTAGTGACCAAAGTGTAAACAGAATCTCAAAAACCGTAAACAAGTCTTTTATGATGTTAATGACAATATCTTTGGGTTGTGGATATTAAATTTTCCTTCAATTTCCTTCCTAGTCTTTCTAATTCTTCTCTTATAGTAGACAACACTACATAGGCATTTAAGCTCCAGAAAATCCTTGATATACCCAACAACTTTCAGATGCTTTTCTCTTTCAGAAACCACAAGGGACCATAAAAGTTACATTGTCCAGGGAACTTAATAAAAATAATAAAATAACAAACATTTTAGAAAAACTACAGATCAGTCCTGTATTCCTTAGGAGTTACTGATGGATTCTACAACACTGAATTTCCTAATGAGACAGCTACTTCTGATTTAGCTTTGGACAATTCCAGAGACTATTCAATTAGGAAAATGGTTCTGTGATTATTTTCACATTCTGGGTCAGAGAGTACAGAGCATATTTACTCTATACCCTCGCCTCTCCTTCAACTTATTGCCCATGGAAAAAGAAAGGGGCTTTCACATTTAGCTACTTCCTTTGGGATCCCTAGTGTAGTCTACAATCACAGCAACAGTGCTTTCCAAGAGCCACGGCCACAGGCCTCTTACAGATGCTGTTGGGTACCTTAGCTCAGCACAGCCTGTGACGTGTAGGGTTCTCTTTGGAGGTTTCTAATGAGCTGAACTTCCTCCGTGAGATGCTGACCTTCAGGATTTGACAATGCCCTCGTGTTCAGATTGGCCAGTGTTAAAATCCACGCTGATCATTGCCTACTTGCTTTTGAAGTAATCTCGACACTCAATTAAAAAGCATTCAGGTCTCCTCCCAGAGTACCTCTCTCCTCCAGGAGCTCTGATGTGCTTTCTGAGTGGCAAGCTCACTCACTGCCTTCCTCTCTCCTTCAGGGCATTCCAGACCCCAGCCGGTTGCCGCTGGCCACCAGCTGGAAGACCTACCCGCTCTTCTTTGGAACGGCCATCTTCTCATTCGAAAGCATCGGTGTGGTAAGGTTTGAACTGGGCGATCTGTCCTGGTGCCTGCTGAGAAACAAAGGGAGAGTCCCCCGGCCTCACTGGGGCCACTGTCACCAGCAGAGGAAAAGCAGATTACAACAGAGAGGCGGTCACGAGACAGTTTTCTTTTTGTCTCAATGTGTCTAATTACATATTCTTCTTCCTGTCAGCCTGAGTTTTCTAACCTTTTAAAACTAAGACTAATAATGGCAAACAATTTAAATGAAAAGATTTGATTAAATATAAAGTTGTAAACAGAAAAGAATTGTATATTTACATGGATTACTGTTAGTCTCTACTTCCACATTTGAGCCAGGGTAGTGCTGTCCATCTAGTTTTAATTTACTTTTACTTGCATACATTAAAATTAACTTTGGGGGATATACGTTCCCATCAGCTTCGAAAAGTGCAGTGTCATAGACACATGACAGGCAGGATACAGAGCGGCTCTTCACCCCCAAATCCCTCGTGACTTCTGGTCGACTCTTGTACCCAGATCCTGACAGCTCCGTCTGTTCTGTCTGTTGTTTCATCTTTTCAAGAATGCCCTAGGGATGGGATCAGGCAGTGTGTGACCTCCTGAGACTGGCTCCTTTCCCCACATAGCCTAACGCCTTTAGGACCATCCCTGCCACTGCACGTGTCAGTGGCTCTGTCCTCGCCCGCAGGGCATTACTGTACCACGTTTTGTTTTATTGGTGCTCCTGCTGGAGAGCATCTTAGTAGCTTCTGTTCGTGGCACCTATGAATGATGCTGCTACAAGCCTTTGTGTACAGGTTTTGATTTCTGTTTACAAGGTCCCAGATTCACATGTATCTTTAACTTCTTAAGAAATCTCCTAGAAGTTTTCAGAATTTTTACTCCCACCAGAACGTAGGAACATCCCAGTCGTTCTGCATCTGTGCTAGTCCTTGCCTTTTGTCTTTGTTTTTGGGGTGTTTTGTCTGGTTTGCGGTGCTAGGGATGGAACTCGGGGCTCCTGCACATTAGACATGGGCTAAACTTCTGAACTACAGCGCTCCCAGCCAAGGCACTGCTTTTGAAAAATGAGGTTTGGAGAAATTCATTGTTCCTCTATTTTCCTCAGACTAGTTCTACTTCTTTCTCTTTTTCTAATTTTTATTTTTATTAGTACACGTTTCTGGTACACAATCATTACATCCATGGTGTGGAGTTGGTGCACATACATAGCACACCTTAAGTCTTTTTATGTCCCTTTCCCTTCCCCTCTCCCTTCTTCTACCTCTTGGTCCTTTACAACTTGCAAAACATCTCTCTCCCTGTTTCCTATGATCTATCTTTTATTTTGCTCTTTGATTTATTTATGGTTTGGTTTTCTCATCTGAGAGAAACCATGCCATAGTTAAGCTGTGTGTCTGATTTATTTCACTTAATTATGGTCTCAGGGTGCATCCGTTTTCCTACAAATTACTAAAATTTATTTTTTATGGCACAGTAGTACTCCACTGTGTATAAATATTACATTTTCTTTATCCATTCATCTCCTGATGGACATACAGGTCCTTTCCAAGATTTACCTATTATAAGTTATGCAGCTATAAACATGGGTATCCATGGATCATTGTGATATGATCTCTTTAACTCTTTCAGAAAGATACCTAGAAGAGGACTAGCTAGGTTACATGGAATTTCTATTTTTAGTTTTTTGAGGAATCTCCACACTGATTTCTATAGTGGTTGTATATTAGTTTACATTCCCACCAACAATGTAGAAGGGTGCTTTTATCCCCACAGGCTCTCCAACATTTTTTATTATTTGATTTCTTTATTTTATTTTATTTTTATTATTTATTTATTTATTTATTTATTTTGGTACCGGGGATCGAATTCGGGTTCTTGCGCTTGCAAGGCAGGCGGTGAAACCACTGAGCTAAATCCCCAGCCCTATTATTTGATTTCTTGATGATAGCCGTTCTTTCTGGAGTAAGAAGAATCTCACTGTTATGTTAATTTGCATTTCTTGGTCTTTAATTTCTTTCAGCAGTATTTTGTTGTTTTCAGCACACAACACTTGTACCTCCTTGGTTAAATGTATTCTTGAGTACTTTATTCTTTTTGGTGCTATTGTAAATGGAACTGTCTTTATTTCCTCTTCATACTGTTCCTTACTGGTATATAGAAATACAACTGATTTTTGCACACTGATTTTGTATCAGGCAACTTTGTCAAACTTATGTGGTAGCCAATAGCTAGTTCTCTCTTCTCTGTGTGTGTGTGTGTGAGTGTGTGTGTGTGTGTGTGTGTGTGTGTGAACTGAATGTTTTCTTTTGGGTTTTTTTTCTTCTTGTATCTCATTGGCTGGGCTAAAATTTCTAGTATAATGTTAAATAAAAATGACAGATGCAAACATTTTTGCCTTATTCTGGATCTTAGGAATGCTTTTAGTCTTTCACTGTTAAGTGTGGTGCTCACTGTAGATTTCTTTTAGATGATTTCTTTTGCTAAATGGTTTAGATGTTCCTTCTTTTCCTTGTTTGTTAAGTGTTTGTGAAATGAATTTGGTTAAATGTTCTTTGTGCATTAATTCAAGAATTCAAGTCATCATATGGCTTTTCTCCTCTTCATTCTATTAATATGATATATTACTTTAATTAGTTTCATCTGTTGAACACCCTGCACTCCTGGGATAAATTTCACATGGTCATGATACATAATCCTCTTAATGTGCCCCTAGGTTTGGTTTACTAGTATTTTATTAGGCAATTTTGTATCCACATTCATAGGAATATTGGTTTATACTTTTGTTTTTTGCAATATGCAATCCTGTTTATTTTATCTTGCTTTAAAGTGTGTTTCTTAAAGGCAACATATGGTTGGGTCCTGTTATTTAAATCAATTGATAATATTTATCCTTTTATTGGTATGGTTAGACAACTTGTAGTTATATTGTATTGTAGCCATATATATA